>CM060564.1:45742884-46051545 GCA_030625065.1 Alectoris magna
CACAGCTTGCACGTGTTTTGGCTTTTACAGTGGCAGAGGATTCTTACGGGCTTACTAAGATAGAGCTTCCACAGCAGCATTTGCCGTGTGGGAGTTTTGTGTCTATAGTATTTGTACTTTGCTGTAACTTACCACATTTAGAGCTGGAGATGGCTGAGAAATAGTTGTGATTATTTGCAAAAATTGAAGAACTTCTGAAATAATAATTCCTATTCTTCTCCCTCTTTCCTCTCCATTTCACTGCTGGGCTTCATGGAATAATTGTTCTGTGTCTTGCTTCTTTCTTGGTGCTCAGGGAACACAGATAAATCAGTGATCTTCCATTGAGTGCTTGTTCCCCACTGAACATTAACTCCTCAGCATTTCGGAATGAAAACATACTTTCTGTCAAGCGCATATTACTTCGAAAAAAATGCCAAGGCAGATAAATTAATAGATTACTAGAAGGAGGAAAGGAGCAAGTGATAGTACAGACAACTTAGAAATGTCAGAAGAACTAGAGAGTTCTTCCTTTTCAGCAACCACATGGTGGATAGTAGGACACCCTTTTGTGAATGTATTCTTTTTCCATCAGACTTAGTTCTTGACAGACTTTGATCTGATAGCTAAGCTGCTTGTGGGACAGCAGCTTATTGGGACGTGACAAAGCCTGGTTGTACTAGGTGTGTTTAGATCATAGTGTCCCTTTACCCGCAGAGGAAATTTTTTCAGAAAGATTTTTCATGCCTTTATCTTTTTCTTTGTTCCTGCCTCAACAGTCTCTTGTGCGGTTTCTCTTTCTGGCATTCAAACCTGAGTTATAGCAGGGCTTCAGAAGTCTTGCATGTCATTTGACTGGTGGAACACAACTGACTGTCTTGAGCTGACTAGACATGCATGGTGATACGGAGGAAGGAGTTAGGCAGAGCGCTAATCCCTGCAGATTACCTCATGTACTATAACACATTTATATGTCCAAACCCATGCAGTATTTTTAACTAGAAGTTTGGGAATCTAAAGCATGTAGAGATCCTCTCTTGAAAACACAAAACCTTCTGCAAACTAGCTTCCAGAAGCATATTCAACCAGCTTTTATGATGGTAATGATACTTCATACTTCACGTATCTTTTATTATTTAATTTTGCACAAGGAATCTGTTTTGGCTGAAACAGAATTATCTCTGTTACATACTTGTTGCTCTTAAAACACCATTTACTTATATGTAGTAACTCTCAGTAGAATCAAGAGCAGTTCAGCTGTCTAATTTGATCACAAATGCTGATTTTTCACAAGCCACAAAAACTACTTCTTTATTTTCAACATAGCAGATTCGGTGATTTTGAAGTCAGTGCCTATATGAAGTAATCTTTAGTAATTTCCTCATATCCATTCTTCACACCCACCAAAGATATTACTAGAGGTCCTCATACTACTTTAATCATGTCCGTTTTATTGCAGTATTACATATGTGCTAGCAGAAAATTTACCGAAGTACAGAGCCAGTTTGGAAGAACAGTCAGAGGAAAATATGGCAGTAATTTCTTCCTCACAGTCTGCCTCGTGAGTCAAAAGACCTTTTGTTTTCTCCTGTAGAAATCTCAGATCTAACTCTATACACTCTGCATAATTCTGGATGCTAAGTTTTATTTCATAATTTATATTTTATATTTAGAACTGAAAGATAGTGATTTTCTTTCAGAATAGACACCATTTAAATAAGAAGTTGCTCACAACAGTTTTTTGTCTTTGGCTAGCAAATTTTTAGAAGATTATTTTACAGGTATTTGTTCTCTCCAATAAAGAGACTGTGTGCTGTCCAGTCCTAAATTTCTTTTAAATACAATGCAATTTGATTTATGTATTGCCACAAATAATCAGTGCTTCTGGCCTGAGAATTTGGCATTGAAATTCTATCAAAAAAAAGTACGGCAGAGACGAATTTTGCTGTTCTTTTTGTTTTGTTCTTTTTGTTTCAAAGACTCATTTGTTACAGGCCAAAATATTCAGTGACTGGTTATTTTTATTAATATCCAAAAGCAATAACAGTTTTTTATTTTGTTTTTAAGTCTTTTTAAGTCTTATTTTAAAGTCTTTTTTTTTTTTTTTAAGTGTTATTGTTTTGTACTAAGTAATTAATAGGGAATAATTAAAATAATTAATAATTAGTAATTAATTATTAATTGTTGAGTATTAACAATAAGTAATTATCTTCAGCTTTGATTTAGTTCTAGTTTCATCATACAGGGTCTTTTAATCTGTAGTTGTTGGTTGGTAAAACTTAGTAATAGAGATAAATGCTTTGAGAATGCCTGTGTACAATGTGTGCTCTAACAGGTTTCTGATAAGGAAATTATAGGTACAGATAGAAATTCTAGTAAAATTGTATTTCTGGTAGAAATACAATGCTGACAGTATCCAGTACCTAATTTTTTTCATGGGAATACAGTGATTTTATGGAATTTTTCAAAATGAATTTCATGTTCCTGTTCAGCATCAGGGAAATCCCAGAGCTTCCAGAACGTGAAGAGGGGGAAGGAGAAGAAAGTGAACTTCAAAATGCAGCTTTCAGTAACTGGAACCAGCCCAGAAAGTAAGTATAAATCTTGTACAGTAGATCATCTAATCTGAAATCCAAAAATTTTGAAACCTTTAATACAGTTAAAGAGGAATAAGAAAATAGAATTACTGCGGTTTATGTGTGTTGTGCATTACAGTTGTAATTCGCTGCTGATTTTTACTGCCTTTGGGCTAAATCTCTGCAATCCAGTGCTTACTTAATTGCTTTGGTAAATTTATCTCTGTAGGCTTACTGTTTGTGACCCAGTAAGAGGAGTTGAAGAGAAGTTTTAATTAGAAGCCAAAGTAAATGGAACCAATAGTAGTTACAACTTTCTGAGCAATCTAATAGATACCTCACACTGAAAGAAAAACAGTAAATTGTCAAAGCTATTCCTGAATGTTTTTAAATGATCATGCCAATCTAGGAGTCTTCAGTGGTTGGCAGTGTCACATTTTAGACTTCATTTGTTTTGCTCCTTGTTTTATCACAACAGGGTTGAACTTTGGAGAGAGCCTGGCAAGTCATTGGGGATCAGCATTGTTGGAGGACGAGGGATGGGCAGCCGCCTGAGTAGTGGGGAAGTGATGAGAGGGATCTTTATCAAACACATCCTGGAAGACAGCCCAGCTGGCAAAAATGGAACGTTGAAAACTGGAGATCGGATTGTCGAGGTACCAACCAAGTGCCTTTCAGTTGCAGTACCCCCAGCATCTCAGGAGTCGTTGAAATAGCTGTTTGCTCCTGGTCTGACCATTCTGCAGTGGATCCAGCTAGCTCTTCTTGAGCCGTACAGTGTACTGCTGTGTTACTAACACAGCAGTGCCATCTACTGATGTTTATGTGCCGACAGTTTTTTTTTTTTCAGGTTGTATTTACAGCCTGAAGTGTGAATGACTGGCTGAGCAGAGGCCTACAGAGCTAGTTGCTCAACTTGCATTTCATAGAACATGTAGGAAAAGGCTTGGTAAGCTGGAAAGTTTTACCTTTGCGTACTGGATAGCAAAAGATGGCCAAAGAACAAAATCTCATTAAAATAAATGCTAAATTAATCTGCCTCTTAAGTCTTACACAGGCCACATCATTCTTGTGCATTTTAAGAGTTAAGGAAGACACTGTTTTCTTCCTGATAACATGTAGAAAGATGAATTTGGTGCAGAGGTGTTGCAGGGAAGCTGAGAGTATTGTGCTCATGCGGTGTTGCAGAGAATAGTTCATCTAGATTCATCTTCTCCTGCTTACATAATCCCTGCTTATGCAATGACTTCTGCATTCTTGCTCAATAATTTTGAAATGAGGATCTTTCCTGTGATGGTTATCAGTAAATTAGACATTAACATATATCCAGTGTCATGCTTTTGGGAGTTATACTCCTTTTCAGCATGATGGATGTTAGCTCTGTCGCCCATCGTAAAGAACAGGGGTGACAGAGACATTAACATTTCACCTGGATTGGACTTCATTTGCTTACCCACTCATATTAAGACTTGATGGCCACAAAATTAGTTATTATTCATTGTAATTGAATATCTGGGTTTTTATGAATGCAGTAATTTTCTCTGCGAATGGTGCTTGTAGAATTTGATGTGGGTGAGCAAAATTAGTATGTAGTGTATTCAGGCAACTGCTTGTGAATGTATGGTTTCAATTTTTTGAGGCTTTTTTAGGCTTTTCTTTCTACCAGTGCGTATACTATTTCAGACATGGAAAGTTGCAGTTCTGTAGTGATACTGCTAATTGCTCATAGGTTTAGAATTTTCTCTTTTTTTTTTTTTTCTTTCTCTATGATTTTAAGATGGTATTAGTTAAAGAGACAGGGGTAATTCTTGTTATGTAACTTTTTTGTCCAAGAATTGCCACTAACAAATAACCTATCTGCATTAGCTTCTAGCTCTTATTGTGGTCATTGCAAGTACGCTTTACTGATGCTGACTTCACCATAACATATTCTTAGCTGGATTACAAGACAAACTGCTATACACAACAACACATCTGAAAGCAAGAAAAGGAGCAACCAGACATTTTTTTTCCTTAGTCATGCTTACTTTTAGAAGAGAAATGGCTTTGCAGCTCTGACCTAAAAATTTAGCTTCTAGGGAAACATCTTAAAGCTGTACACATCTTTACATTAGTGGTGGTGTTAATGGTCATTAAAAAAAAAAAAAAAAAAGGCTGAAAAGAAAGAAAAAAATACACTGTAATGACATAATATCTCATAATGAAAGTTTCCAGCACTTAAAAGTTGCAGTTTGTAAATCTCATTAGATACTGGGAAAATGGGTTATTGTCAGATAGAATTTACGGAAAGTGGTATTTAACAGATACTGCCACTCTGTTCATAATATTGTTTTTCTTTTATTACACTGCCTGTGGGAAAACATAACGAGCCTGAACCATGATTACTGAAATCCTTTCTTTCTCCTCCCTTTTTTAAACCATGGAGAACATTTATTTAATGTCATTTCAGTGGTCTTGGAAACCTCAAACCTATGTGTAAGGGACGTGAGGTGAAGTCATTAGAAACCTTTCCATTAGTAACAGAGATTTGGGCTTCAGTTTTACTTGAAGTTCTCTGATCAGAACCCAGAGCAGATTCATGATTCTTGTAGCTTCTTGCAATGTTAAGTTGAGGCCTTCCAATTACAGGTGGATGGAATTGACCTCAGAGATGCCAGCCATGAGCAAGCTGTGGAAGCCATACGGAAGGCAGGCAATCCTGTTGTCTTTATGGTACAGAGCATTATAAGCAGACCAAGGGTAAGCATAAAGAATATGAAAAGAGATATGATATGTAGTAATAGATGAGTTGAATGTTCAAGGTGGTGGTGTTTGTGAGTGGGATATTTAATCCTGAAAGTTCCATCTCAGCTATTTCAGGAACAGAGATTTGATTTAAATATTATTTCCATTTAGAATGAAATCGATTTGGATTTGGAATTACCCTCCAGCACGCCGTCCTCAAACTATTTTGAAAAGCCTCAAGAATGATAATTTGGTGGGGGGCAGAGTAGGAGTCTTAACTAAAATCAACTCTTAGAGATTGACAGCATGTCAGAGGAGCGCATGCAGAAATACAGCATCTGTTAAAATATTCATTGGACATTAATAAAAGGACATAGAAGTACACGGAAGGTTTCTGTCACTAAGCTGCATGGACATTGCAGACAAAAGCTAATAAGCTTTAAAATAGTTGATTTCATCGCTAGAAACTAAAATTCCTCTTTGTAGAGAGTCTGTGTAAGTTGCATGTTTATTTACTAGTTGTCTCATAACTCTTGTTCCCCAGCCAGAGTCTCTTTATAGCCCTTCATCAGCTTCTGCTCTCTGTGAGCAGAAAACTACTAACCCATTTTATCGTCAGTCATCTAAGGTAAAGTTGCATGAAAAACATCTGTTGAATGTTGGCTATTTATACTCAAGATACTAAATTAAGGCTTTTGCATTTGCTGTGATGTGAACAAAATGGTCACCGCTGAATGTTTAGGCCATTGTTTGGGCTGGGAGTTATGCCATTACTTTATCACCACTTTTCATATTTAGAGAATGCTCTGTTCTTTATTGCAGTTCTTTGTTTGTTTTTTCTTTGTTTGTTGGTTGTTTCTTGAATGTTTATTAACAAATCTTTGTTTCTCTGTGAGCAGAAACATTGCAAATGCTCTTTGCTGTACACAAGCTTTGCATTGTGATCTTCTGTAAATGGCGTTATATTTATTGTCTTCATCGCTGAAACATGCATCTGTACTTCATAATAAGATCTTAAAGGGAATTCCTGCTTTCATTCATGTGCAGTTACCCAGACAGCTAACTGTCTGCACACAGTTATATTTAATATAGCACTGTAAGGCAGTCATTTGCAAGTGATGCTGGTAGTGAGTCATATTCGTCCCTTTTTGTTTCTTCTTATTTCATTTAGGCTACTGTAGAAGTTAAGGAGGTCTGAAGCATACTCTAGAATATCTGAAATAATGCAAATGGATTGTGAGAAGCTAATTCAGTAATTTTGCTTGCAAGCAGTTATCTTTGAAATCTGTCTCATATTTATCCTGTAGTGTGTACTTTTAAGTAAGAGTTAATCTGTCACCTGGATTATGGACCCAGCCATTCTGTTATGTTACAGCATTATGCTTTACAGTATGCATGTCTGATACCTCCACATCCTGGGTATATTAATAAACAGAACACAAATTAAAAAAAAAAAAAATCATTTATCCTGTTATTTTTTTGTTTTATTTTGAAGAAAAAAAGAAAATGAAAAAGTAAAAAAATATCCATTATTTTAGTGGATGTTTTACTTGCTGTGGAACGTGGAAGAAGACATGCTTCATGCTCATTGTTTAAAACATAACTGTGTAGACAAACTCAAGTACTCCAGATTTTATCCTTGTGAGCAGCCCAAATGAATACAAGGCAGTTACATAGATTAGAATTAGAACTAGCATAGCATGTATTTTAGGTGCTTTGCCACCATGAAAAAAATATAAAAGACATGATTTTGAATTACTGTGGCTGATCTTCTGTTTTCTCTCTTACTAAGACTGGTGTTTGTAAACAAACTTTTCATGATACTTATTTTAGCTGCATAAAATTAATTAAGATACAGTTGATAATTCTTGGCAGTGGCTGATGTACTGTTGAAAGTGTAATAGAACCATTACACTGACAAATTATTGTTCCCAAACTTCTCTTTACAAAAGATGACATCAAGTGTGAGTTACATGTGTAAATAGAAAATGATTTACTGTAGGGCACAATTTGCTGTGAGTGGCTTGCCAGTGAAGAGGGCTTGTTCATACAGATCTGTACCTTCTCTGTGCTGAAGACATTGTAGAACTAAGATGTGTTGTCTTATCAAATTACATTACATTTTGCTTTGCAAAATAATATTTGAGGATAAATGCTTAGTAGAATATTTTCAGAAATGGTGAACAGAACTATGTACTTTAAGAAAATTTTGTAACTGCAACATATATCTGGATTAAACTACCATGATGTAAATATGTTAGTTGTTGCCGCAAGCCTTTCGCATTCCATTTAGTATGTTTCTTTTTTCCAGCAACTTGAAACTTACAGCAACCAGATATGTAGACCACAAACAGATGGATGCACCTATTATAGAAATTATTTTTAAGTACACATTTAACTTTTTTTCTTATCTTAAAGTAGAATACAATATTAGCACTGCGTAGGGAGTATAAGTGATGAAATTACATCCTTTGATTTTATTTACATATGAAATAATTTCATTTGTTAAATAATAACAAGGAACTACCTTACCTTATATTGTTTAACAAGAAGACCAGCTTGTTAAGGCACAGATCAGTAAATCACACATTCATCTGCACAGATGCAAAGTGAGGTGTAAAGTCAGAGATGTCTAATAACCTTATATTTTGCAAAAGACACTGTGAATACATAACCTTCATACGTAAATCAAACAGTGAGAACTTGTGTGATTTGCAAAATACAACTAAGCCTGGATTTGTACTGTGTTATTACTAAGTATTGCATTTATTCTCATCTAGGAATCCGCGATTTTATGATTAGATAACTGAAGTTGAAGTGTATCGCTTATACTGAGCTACTTGGGCAAAATTGTACAAATACCACAGCAAGAAAATATTATGTTGCTTATGCTACTGAATAGTACACTTCATGAATTTTGTGGGCTAGAACACATTGTAGGATCAGTATTTTCCCCAAATCTCTGCTAAACGTAGCTGATCAACTTGAGCATACGAATTGAAAATACAGAGCAAATGCAGTTTATCTACCCCTATGTGTACACACACAAGTACATTAATTAGATCTTGCTTGGTTAGCACAAGCTACAAAATAAATAAATTTTATTGAATGAATCACAAAGGATTCACTTAAAATTGTTTTTGTTCAGTTTCTGTTATGTTTTTCTTTTAGAACTCTTCCCTGCCTTTCCTGCAGAACTATCTTTTCTGTAGGCCAGCTGTCTTCAGCAGCACTAACCCATTTGCTGATTCTTCTCAGTTCAACGCTAACAAGGTTGAGTGATGATTAACTATCTGCTTTTGACTCACCAAACGTGTGCTTTTTTGCCATTAGCATGTCTCTGAATTTAAATTTTTCTGTACTGTATTTGTATAAAATACTGTGCTGATGAAGATGAAAGTTCTGTGTAGTGAATTAAAAAGGCACAGACACATACACACAGGCACATACAAGCAGAGAAAAAATTTGGATAAGTTAAGAGAAGCGAGGTCCATTAACTTTAACTACAAAATTTGAATTAATCAGAGCTATCAAAGGAGCACTTTCTCAATTAGAAAATCAGTCCCTGTGATGTTTGTTAAAATCTCTACCAGAGTGAAAATCTGTCATCAGTATGCAGTGTTTTGCTGCTCTGTACTTTTGCTATGACATTTTTGCTGTCTCTTTCTTTTCCCCTCAGTGAAAGCTCAAGAAACGTTGGCTGCGTTGTTTAATGGTGCTGAAAATACTTTCACTTTTCTTGTTGAAAATTCTTTTAGTGTACCATGGACAGGATACTTACATCTTTGAAAATCTGAAAAAAGTTGTTTGTTCTTTTTTTTGTGATTAGTGCTTACAGCATGTTATTCATGTTGAAGACAGCATTAACCTAACACAGTAATAAATAAAGGCTTAATTCATTTGTGCATGCATTTCTGATTTAAAACAGTAAGTGACTGGGAGTGGCTGTATCCTCTATTTTTCCATGTTGCCGTCTGTTGGCTCTCTCAAATATAAAATGGATTTCTCTGATATGTGGTGTATAATTGCATGTACATTTTTGAAATCTCTATTTGTTCCAGGTATGAGGAAAGGAAGTGGAAGTGTGACATTATGATGGCTTGTGTTTTCTGTATTTTCAAAAACAATTCTGCAAAAGGTGTATGATTTTAGAGAAAAACCTGTTTTTGCAGTTTATGCACTGAGATAAGAATGGTCTTTTGTCATCCCTATCAGCTGCTTACAGGTTCATGTTCAATAAGAAAGCTCGCTAAAGCAAGGTCCTTAATAACTCCTTAAATAATTTTTTTCATTGACATAATAAATTTGCTGCAGTTAGTAAAATGAAATTGAGTTGTTCGTTAGTAACACTATGTATTGCCAAAGGTACTGTAACATATGGGTTGCTGTTTTCTGTTGCTGTAGGAGGTATCGAATCCAGTTAGGGTTACCTTCCGTTGTTCCCCAACTAACCCTTTTGCTCCCACACCATTCAAGGTTTGTCTTGTTTCTAGTGAGCGGTTGATACTGTATGTGTGTGCTGTGCATTTGTACATGGTCTGTGTTACCTTCCAGAATCCTGCTTATTGCTCCACTGTGCCTCATCTGTTGAAAGTGATGCTGCTCCAACTGCCATTTTTAATATTTGCTTGGCTGTGATCAGTGACCCTGATAGCCGAATGGGTTCATGTACTGTACTGTAAAATGCTTTGCATTTTAAATAATGTAATATGAAATACTGTGCCATGGTACATGACAAGTATTTCATGAGTTAAAGCATTTTAGTTTTTTTGTGTATGGCCTGATTCAGAGATCAAAAGTCTTATGTGTACGTAAACTGAGGGGCCAGCTCCAGTTGCTAGAGACATGTGTGACAGGCTGAGTTCAGAAGGCAGAAGGTGATCTCCTGTGTCTGGATTGCATAGTAACACCCTTCTTAGCCTTTTCCTTCATCTCTTCACAAAGAAAAAATTACAGTGCATCTGGAACTCCTCTCTTTTTCATCCCTGCTTTTCAACCCTGCTGAGGTAGAAGTCTGTCACCAACTTTTCTCCATGTTGGAGACATGAACTTTTTGATAGGAAAAAAACACTTTTGCTGTTAATGACTAGTGTTTTCACCCTTGTCTGATTCTGATGGATAAAAATTTCTGTGTTGTAAGTTTGCTGCATCAGTTGAGGCTTATGTTTTAGAGTACAATTTGGAGAAATTGTAAATATTTCTGTAATGCATTGCCTTAGATTGCTTTGGATTTCAAGCACAGGCATGGCATTTTTTTATGAAATATAAATCTAAACTATTGGCTTGTGTGCCTTTTTAACATTCTTAAATCTTTCTTAAATCTCAGTATCACAAAGATGTTAACTTTCCAGTCTTTTCAACACCTTAAGTTGAAAGTGGATTAAAGTTGTCCAAGGTTTGTGTTATTATTCTGTGCCCTTTGAGCTCTGATAAAGTATTTCAGTGCTTCTGGATTCTACAGGCATTATCTGGGATTTTCGAGCTTTGTAATGGAGGATAGTGAAAACTGAAATTACAAGAATAGAGCTCTGAAGTCTTGTCAACGGTTTATGGGCTGGTTTGGCCCAGTTCCTTGACTAGTGGGGTGGAGGGATTTCACAAAATCCGTGCCTCCAGGAAAAGAAAACAGGGGACCCCAAAATAATTAAAAACAGTGGCAACGATCTGAGGAGAAACAAACTAATTTACTAAATATGGCATCGGAATGCAAGATAATACACTATAATACAATATAATTAGAATTGAAGCTAATGAATCAAATATGATGAGAGAGTATCTGAAAGCTGTAGGCCTTACAGTAATACTGAAGTGAAGTGATGCGTGCAGTTGGTATGGGCAACAGCCAGGAGAGGCAAAGGAGAAGAGCAAAGAGAGAAGAGCCCAATCGTGTGACCTTGCCGGGAGTTATATCTCCTCTCTGACCGCAAAGCCCCCTGGGGAATGTAGATCTTCCTCTCTTCCGGACAGGTACCCAGAATTGGAGCATTAACACTCCCAGTGGAACATTAACTCCCAGTGCACTACGTGATGCTATGATGTGGAATACCAGTAACCAAAAATCATAAAACCATGACATTCCACCCCTTATTCTACATCATCACATCATGCTTAATATATACAAACAACAATAATTAACAAGGGATAATCACACGCACACACAAACCATAATTAACAAGCATTAGACACACACATAGAATTACTAACTGCACTCCCCCAACATCACGTTCCCTTGTGGTACACGCTGAATATCCCCATTTTTCTGCATCGCCCACCAAGTGCACCCAGGTCCCTGGGCAAAAGAAGTTCCACGGAGAGGCTTACCCTTCCCAGAAGCTGGAAAAACCCAGAATGCTTTTCCCAACATGTTCTTTACATGTAATACAGGACCTTATCCCCTACTACAGTATGCAAGGAGCTGGATCGGGCAGGACCATCATGATTGATAGATCCTTGAGTAGTCACCAACCAGGTGGCTTCTGCCAAATGCTTCTCTCAATGCTTAAATGCTCCGCCACCCATTGCTTTCAACATGGTTTTTAACAACCCACTGTATTGTTCAGTTTTACCAGAAGCTGGTGCATGATAGGGGATATGATAAATCCACTCAATGCAGTGATCTTTGGCCCAAGTATTTACAAGAGAATTTTTAAAATGAGTCCCATTATCTGACTCAATTCTTTCTGGAGTGCCATGTCACCACAGGACTTGTTTCTTGAGACCCAATATGGTGTTTTGGGTGGTAGCATGAAGTACTGCAAATGTTTCAAGCCACCTAGTGGTCGCCTCCACCATGGTAAGCACATAACACCATTGTGAGGCTGTGGCAAGGTGATATAATTAACCTGCCACACCTCCCCATATTTATACTTTTGCCATCGCCCTGGCCTCCGGAGAGGTTTCATCCTCTTGGCTTGTTTAATTGTGGCGCATGTGTCACAGTCATTAATAACCAGTGCAGTAGCGTCCATAGTTAAGCCCACCCCTTGGTCTCTAGCCTATTTGCATGTTGCATCTCTTCCTTGATGGCCTGAAGTCTCATGGGCCACCGAGCTAGAAATAATTCACTCTTTTGTTGCCAGTCCAAGTCTATTTGAGCCACCTTAATTCTGGCAGCTCGATCTACCTGGTGGTTGTTTTGTTGTTCCTCAGTACCCCAACTCTTGGGCACATGAGCATCTACATGGCGCACCTTTACAACCATATTCATTATTCAGGCAGCAATGTCTTTCCACAGTTCAGCAGCCCAAATAGGTTTACCCCTCCACTGCCAGTTGTTTTGTTCCCATTGCTGTAACCACCCCCGTAAGGCATTTGCACTATCCGTGAGTCAGTACAAAGATAAAGCATTGGCCACCTCTCCCATTCAGCAGCATCCAAGGCCAGCTGGACAGCCTTGACCTCTGCAAACTGACTTGATTGTCCTTTTTCTTCAGTGGCCTCTGCAACCTGTCGTATGGGGCTCCACACAGCAGCTTTCCATCTGCGATGCTTCCCCACAATATGACACGATGTATCTGTGAACGGGGCAAATTTCTTTCCATTTTCTGGTAGTTCATTGTATGGTGAGGCCTCTTTAGCATGTGATACTTCTTCTGCTGGTGATGTTCCAAACTTTTTGCCTTCAGGCCAGTCCATGATCACCTCTAGGATTCCTGGATGGCTGAGGTTCCCCATCTGAGCTCATTGCATAATCAGCGCAATCCACTTACTCCAAGTGGTGTTCGTAGCATGATGGGTGGAGGGAACCTTTCCTTTGAACATCCAGTTCAGCCCTGGCAGTCGAGGTGCCAGAAGGAGCTGAGTTTCAGTACCAACTACTTCGGAAACAGCCCGAACCCCCTCATATGCAGCTAAGGTCTCCTTCTTGGAGTGTAGCACTCTTGGGACCCCCTGTATGCTCGACTCCAGAATCCCAGGGGTCGGCCTCAGGTTTCTCCTGAGGCTTTTTGCCACAAACTCCAAGTGGGACCTTTGTCTCCAGCAGCAGTGTAGAGGATGTTCTTTACATCCTGTCCCATCCGTACTGGCCCCAGGGCCACGGCATGGGCTATCTCCTGTTTAATCTGCTCAGAAGCCTGCTGCTGCTCAGGACCCCACACAAAAATTATTCTTCCTCATCACCTGATAAAGGGGGCTTACAGTGAGGCTGTAGTTTGGAACATGCATTCTTCAAAAACCCACTACACCCAGAAAAGACTGTGTCTCTTTCTTATTAGTGGGCGGAGACATGGCAGTGATTTTGTTGATCACATCCATTGGGATGTGACCACGTCCATCTTGCCACTTTATACCTAGGAACTGAATTTCCTTGGCAGGTCCTTTCACTTTGATTTGTTTAACAGCGAAGCCAGCACACAGAAAGATCTAGATTATTTGCTCTCCTTTCTCAAAAACTTCCCTTAATGTTTTGCCCACACAGTGATGTCATCAATGTACTGTAAGTGCTCAGGAGCATCACCCTGTTCCAGTGCAGCTTGGATCAACCCATGGCAAATGGTTGGGCTGTGTTTCCACCCCTGGGGCAAACAATTCCAGGTGTACTGAACGCCCCTCCTGCTGAAAGCAAACTGTGGCCTGCATTCTGTGGCCAAAGGAATGGAAAAGAAGGCATTGGCAGTGTCAGTGGTGGCATACCACCTGGCTGCTTTTGACTCCGGTTCATATTTGAGTTCTAACAGCACAGCAGCACTCAGTGGGGGTGTGACTTCATTCACGCCATGGTAGTCTACCGTCAGCAGCCATTCTCCATTGGCTTTACGCACCAGCCATATGGGACTATTAAAAGGCGAGTGAGTTTTGCTGATCACTCCCTGACTCTCTGGTTGACGAATCAACTTACGAATGGGGAGCAAGGAATCCCTGTTGGTGCGGTACTGCCATCTGTGCACCATCTTTGTAGCAATTGGTACTTACTGCTCTTTTATTTGTAGCAACCCCGCAACAGATGGATCTTCTGGTAGGCCAGGCAAAACAGACAGCTGCTTAACACCTTCTGTGTCTACAGCAGCTATTCCAAAGGCCCATCAATACTCTCTGGGATCCTTGAAATATCCCCTTCTGAGGTAATCAATACCAAGTATACAGGGAGCCCCTGGACCAGTCACAACAGGGTGCTTTTGCCAGACTTTACCTGTGAGGCTTATTTTGGCCTCCAACATAGTGAACTATTGGGAACCCCCAGTCACCCCATGAATATAAATTGATCTTGTCCCTTGGTGACTTGAGGGCATTAGAGTGCACTGTGCACCAGTGTCCACCAGGGCCTTATATTTCTGTGGTTCTGATGTGCCAGGTTGTCTAATGCACACAGTCCAGTACACTCTATTATCCGTTTCCTCCCCTGGCTGGGAGCCGGGCCCCTCTCTTTGTTACCTCTGTTGGTCTTACAGCTATTGCCGTGTCATGCAGCAACTGGAGCAGTCACCTTTTTGGAAAGTTCTTTCACCCGTGCTTGAAGTGCAGGAGTGGGTTTTTTATGCCACTTCTTCATATCTTCTCCATGGTCATGTAGATTAACGCCACAAGGCAAAACGTGATGTGGTCTTACTTTTGTCACTTGCACAAGCAGGAGGGTGTCTTCTTTTGATAGCTGAGACGTTGGATGATGCAGGTTGGGAGGAAACCAGTTGTGAATCCTGGTCCCCATCAGATGTATCTGATACCACCATGGATCCATCAGCATTATGCATGGTAGACAGTTCGTCTATTATATCTTCTTGATTGCTCTCTGTTCTGCTCAGTTTTTCACTCACTTTTGCAGTGGCTGAAACACAAGCTCATGGAGGGGTTAAATGTAACTCAAAGTCTTGAAGTTTGTTAATCAGTTAATTTACAAGGGGTCTTTTTTCCCCTCTGCCATACATTGCTGCAAATGTACTGGCATATATTTCTGGTGTAGTCTTTGTGAAAATACACCACCTATTTGGTGTACACCTGACTCTCTCAGGATCATGCTCTTGGTCTGTCTCATCAGGAATGAAACTGGGGCTATGTAACATTTCCACCACAGCGTATTCTCTCAAATAACTGAGGCCTTTTTCCATATCAGTCCGTTTCTTTTTCTCCGGCATCAGATCGTCTTTGAAGGGTTATCTTTCTTTCATGGCTAACAACATCCACTTCCTGAGGTGAAAGCCTGCTCCTGGCATGTACTAATACCTCTGTCAGTGGCTGAGTCCCTAGCAGTGCCACCCAGTTGATGAGCTTCTTTACTATCTAGCCACACACTGTTGGCCCCATTGTCCCATCGAAATAACCATGTGACAATAGGCTCCTTCGGGTGGTGTGAAAAGACTTTTCTCAGACCTCTAATTTCATTCATTTTCAGAGATCAATCAACAATAGTAACAATGTCTTGCTCACCCCTTAGCCTTTCAGGGACTTCTTGTTACCCTCCTGGGAGTTGGTGACCGCAATCTTATTGAGGATACCTCCCCTGTACTCAGGGGTGCTTCCCCTGGATCTTGAAGCCACTCCTCTGGACCTCTTTCATCCTCTTCTCTTACAGTGTCTGCTTCTTCTACTTTCCTCTCCTTCTCTTTCTTCTGTTCTAATTGAGTCGAGATTCATTTCATTTTCCATCAGGGGCAACTGACATCAATTCTGGTGCCTCCCGTGGTTGATCAGGCTGGTCAGTTCCGATGCTCTCACTCTCCAGCTTGGCTCAGATTCTGTTTTGTTCAATTATGACGATATTTAGTTCAGATTCGAGCATGGCTTGATGAGACTGAATTCTGTTTAGTTCATTTTGGAGACTGAATTTGTCATGCTGGAAGGCATCTTGCTCAGTTTGTAGTACGTCCCGTTCAGACTTGAGGATGTCCCTCTCGGACCGGAGGGCATCTCACTTGCACTGGCAGGCATCTCACTCAGATCAGAGGGGGGCTCACTCAGATTGGAAGGTGTCTTTCTCAACTAGGAGACTCTCTTGCTCAGCCCAGAGGTTCTCCCTCTCAGCTCACAGTCTCTCCTGGAAACTTTCCCTTTTGGCTTGGAGTCTCTCTTGTTCATTTGGTACTGTCTCCCTGAGACTCTCCCTTTCAGCTCTGAGACCCTCTCTTTCAGCATGGAGACTCTCTCTCAATTTCAGAAACTCTATCCCTTTCTGGGATGGTATTGAATAAGGCCCAGTAAGCATTAGCCAGGCCCCATATCATTTGTGCCTCCTCAGATCTGCCTGAGCCGCAACATTCCTGTCTCAAATATATGTTTAGGCTCTCAGGGTCTTTCAGGTGCTCGGGAGTAAAGTTCCGTGACACTGAGGATGTCCATCTCTCTGAAGTCTCTCCTAAGCCTTTCCACACTCCCTTCCACTCAGTATTCTCTGGTTTGGGGAAACGCTTCTTCAAGATATGATGAATACAAATACTGAGTGAAATGATGAGTAGTGCATTCAGGGAAATAGACAGTGTGATCAGATGAGCATTCAAAAAATGCATAAAGGATTCAAAGGAGAGACTGGGAGCCTGCTTAAAAATCACAAGTTCTGTAAACTTAGCAGCTCCCTTTGCAAACAGCTGTAAAAGAGAAAATTGAATCTTTTTTTTTTTTTTTTTTTTTTTTTTCCTCTTTGCAGAAGTGAGATATCAGTGCTCAGAGTTTACAAATATCACAGAATATTGTCAGTCTGCCTGGACTTTCAAGGTCAAGTTATCAGTGAGCACCTGTGAAAGAGATAAACTTTCCCAATGAAGTTCTCTGAGAGCAGACAGAGACTCATTCTAAAAAGTTAAAAAGCAGCTTTTTGCCCGCATTTTCCACCAAGAATGTCAACGGTTTACAGGCTGGTTTGGCCCAGTTCCATGACTTAGTGGGGCGGAGGGATTTCACAAAATCCGTGCCTCCGGAAAAAGGAAACAGGGGACCCCAAAATAATTAAAAACGGCAGCAACAATCTGAGGAGAAACAAACTAATTTACTAAATATGGCATCGGAATGCAAGATAACACACTATAATACAATATAATTAGAATTGAAGCTAATGAATCAAATATGATGGGAGCGTATCTGAAAGCTGTAGGCCTTACAGTAATACTGAAGTGAAGTGATGCATGCAGTTGGGATGGGCAACAGCCAGGAGAGGCAAAGGAGAAGAGCAAAGAGAGAAGAGCCCAATCGTGTGACCTTGCCAGGAGTTACATCTTCTCTCTGACCGCAGAGCCCCCTGGGGAATGTAGTTCTTCTCTTCCGGACAGGTACCCAGAATTGGAGCATTGACACTTTAACTCCCAGTGCACTACATGATGCTATGATGTGGAATACTAGTAACCAAAACTCACAAAACCGTGACACGTACTGAGCACTCTCTTGAAAATTACTTATCAGCAGCTGATGGGCATGGATAACTTCAGAATGATGATGTAACTTCACCTTCTCTATGAGGATAGGCTGAAAGAGCTGGGGCTGTTCAGCCTGGAAAAGAGAATGCTCCAGGGAGACCTGATAGTGGTCTTTCTGTGTCTAAGAGGCTATGATAAAGAAGGGGACAAACTCTTTAGCAGGGTCTGGGGTGACAGCACAAGGGGAAATGGTTTCACACTAAGAGATGATTTTGAAGAGATTTAGATCGGAAATAAGCAGTGAGCTTTTTTTCAGTAAGGGTAGTGAAGCACAGAAACAGATTCCTCAGATGTAGTGGAGGCCTCATCCCCAGAGACATTCAAGGTCAGGTACAGAGCTCTGAACAGCCTAATCTAACTGTAGGTGTTCCTGTTCATTGCAGGGGAGTTGGATGAGATGACATTTAAGGGCCCCTTCCATCTCAAACCATTCTATGATTCTGTGATATTCAGGCATGAATTCCTTACTTATGTGTTTACTCATGGACTTCTTCATTTTGGTTTTAACTTGTGTTGCATTTTTGAAAACATTGTTCTTTGTTGCAGCTCCCCTTTCTCCCATTTTACTTCCAAAAGGTATCATGGGAAAAAAAGACATGGCAGGTTTTAGAAATGAAATACAGTAGGAGTCTTTTACAAATATGGCATTAAATGTAAGTCTTTATAAGATACTTTTTTTCTGACCTATAAAGTGGCACATAAAACTTTACTGAATTGGGCTTTAATTGTCTGTTCTCTTTGCTTCTGAATTCATTTTGGAATGAAGTTCTCTCTTACCTTGCCTAGTGTTTGTTTCCGTCTTTGATCTCTCGCAGCTTTTCTGTGCTGTGTTACACATTTAGACTTCCAGCTGCTTGGTATCTAAACTTCAAAGCCATAGTCATTGCCTTTTTGATGTTTTTGTATTGCTGTCTTGCTGTACACATAAGTCTGCATTTGCTTAGCCGTTACATTTTTCTTATTTTCCACAGGCTTTCAGTCAGTCTGATTCAGAGCCAGAAAAGACTTCATTTTGTAACTTGCCTCTGCCTCCTCCTTCCACGTTTTCAGGAATAAGCTGTGATGTTTCACAGTCATCATCCAGCCAAGTCACAGAGGATATAGAGAAGGAGGATGAGTTTGGTTACAGCTGGAGTAAGCTTATCCTTTGTGATAATTTTTCAAATATTTATTTCTGAAATATTATTGTAAGAGAAGATATGAGGTATCCAGTTTGAGCTACTTCATTCTCATGAGTTTTTTTGAGTCTTAAATGTTGCTGTCAGCTTTCACTTGTGGTTGTCAGACGCACATAGTGAAACACAAAAATGATTTGTTCTTCTAAGTTACATATTAATCTCTGTGTTTCTCCATGGTTCAGATTCACAATTTTGCATTCAGGACTACTTCTAGAATTTCAGTTACTGTAGGTAACTGATGGCTGTGATATGTAATATCATGGTTCCTGTTAACTGAAAGTGTTATTGGAGTAAAGACTATTGCTTTTATATGTGTTTAGTCTTTTTTTTTCTTGAAGTTTTAATGTTGTCCCAAGTTAGAAAGAAAAAAGGGAACTAGAGATCACCTAAGACTTAGCTGAAATGAAAATGTGGAGTGCAGTTACGACTTTCTCGTCCAGTTTACATTTCTACTGTCAGATACTGTCCATTGGAAAATAAACTCTCCAACTGGTTTGTGAGCCTCTAATGAAAATCCAACCTCTGTTTCCCATACCTTTACATTTAGAAAGGATTACACAGCGCTATGGAAGTCTACCAGGAGAACTACACATGATTGAGCTAGAAAAAGGAAGGACTGGTCTGGGACTTAGTCTTGCTGGTAACAAAGACCGATCCAGGATGAGTGTCTTTATAGTGGGAATTGATCCAAATGGTGCAGCTGGCAAAGATGGCAGGTTACAGATTGCAGATGAGTTACTAGAGGTGAGTTCTTGCAATTTTTATTGAAACTAAAACATATTGACTTAAAATACACTAAATATTAGATTCTTGCTGGTGTCCTTTAGTGGACCTTGGAATAGGGGACACAGCAATTTCTGTGTCATAGATTGTGAACTGTAGAAAACTAAATTCAAGTCCCTTCATCCATCCATCTCTGGAGTGCTCCAGTTGTTCTAATTATTTCCCTGTTCTACTAGAAGTGTGAGAATATCAGGTTTGTTACATATAAAACAGAAATCAAGTAGGGGAATCAGAAATTGATTTGTTTGTATATTTATATCTCTTGCCATATTTGGTCTGTATTCTAGTGGCTTTTTGAAGAGAACAAATGGCTTAATGTGTAGCTAATGTTCTCAGTATGTTTATGAATGGGATGTTTATATTACTGCAATTCAACTGATTTAGCTTGCAGATATATTTTCTGCTGTAGCTTTCCTCAGATTAGTAGTGATAGTTAACATTACCCTCACAGAACAGTATTTTTGTAATGTCAAAACTATATGTTGCAGTGTCTAACAGTGCAGTGAGGAAGTTGTTCAGTTCCACCACTCCTTCCCAGCACCAAGCATGAGGATGACACTGAAGGGCATATAGGCTGGCAGGGGAAGACTGTGAGGGAATATAGAGGATTTGCGATACCATGGATCTGGCCTCATGCTTGTCATCTGCAGTGAGTCCAGTGTTGTGTGCTAGATGGTTCTCTTGAATCTATTAAAGTTTTTAAAGTTCTAAAATCTTAGTATTGCAAATGCATTGTATCCTTAAAGCACACCAAAGTATGTCTGTCTGAGTCAGCTCTCCCGTAAAGTCAGGGACCAACACAATTAATAAAACATTAGCAAGTTATGGCCTTACATTTAAAGGTTACGCTTAAATCTCCATGAACTTCATGGACTTTCAGTGAGTCTTCTGCCGAATGAAGATGGTAATTATGAGGTCAGATCTCTATAGATTACAAATGCACCAACATTCAAATTCCTTTGTAGAAGGTGCATTTCTCAGAGCTGAAATTCAGTAAATAGTAGTAATCGTGTTGCTGGGTTTATGTATTTATTTGCTTTGTTTAGAATTTCTCATGGCCTCGCTATATTGCTCTATCAGTCACAAAGTGAAAATAGATAATGTGCTAAGACAACAAATTGTAATCCAGAGAATGACATTTTTAGCATTGTGACAGTGTTAGACTGAAATTAGAATCATAAAAATCATCATAAAATTAACAAGGTTGGAAAAGACCTATAAGATCATCCAGTCCAACTGTCCATCTATCACCAATAGTTCCCACTAAACCATGTCCCTTAACACAACATCTGAACATTCCTTGAGAACCTCCAGGGTAAGTGACTTCACCACCTCCCTGGGCAGCCTATTCCAGTGCCTGACCACTCTTTTGGAAAAGTAGTATTTCCTAACATCCAGCCTGAAACTCGCCTAGTGCAACTTGAGGCCATTCCCTCTAGTCCTACCACTGCTACGAGAAGAGGCCAACCCCCAGCTCACTACAGCCTCCCTCCAGGTGCCTGTAGAGAGTATAAGGTCTCCCCTGAGCCTCCTCTACTCCAGTCTGAACAATTCCAGCTCTCTCAGCTGCCCCTCATAAGACTTGTGCTCCAGACCCCTCACAGCTTCACTGCCCTTCTCTGGACACACTGGCCTTAATGTCTTTCTTGCAGCAAGGGGCCCACAGTTGAACACAGTACTCGAGGTGCAGTCTCACCAGTACTAATTGAACTGAATTTAATTGAAATTAAATTGCAAGGAATGTTTTATGGAAAAAAGGAAGTGAAAGCAGGACACAACATAGTCCATAATTGTGATAAAATTGCTGCTTTAGCCAGTGATGTGGGATGATAGATTTTCTGTTTGAAAAATAATTACTGCTTTCTGCTTCGTAGATAAATGGGCAAATACTCTATGGAAGGACTCACCAGAATGCTTCATCCATAATCAAATGTGCGCCATCTAAAGTGAAAATAATCTTTATCAGGTAAGTTCTTATTTAAAAAAAAAAAAAAAAAAAAAAAAAAAAGTAATATACTCAGGTTCTTGCACCAGTAGTGCTTTTGTTTTATTTTTAATTTTGGGGAGATATTGGTGTACTTTTGAGCCCAGTCCATAGGAATTGTTAAATATATCTCGCGTTCCTGTTTTGATATTTGCATTGTTAATACCAAAAATAATGCAGAAGAAAGAGCCAGACTTAAACCTGCTCTAAGTTATATGGTGTTATTTTACTATATTCTGTAACTGAATCTCTTGTAGAAATAAAGACGCAGTAAATCAGATGGCTGTTTGCCCTGCAAAGTCAGTAGAGGCTTTACCCTGTGCTTCAGAGACACTTCAAAACCAAGAGGTTAAGTAAATTTTGTTTTTTTCTCATTTGACTGACATTCTGACATTGTTCCAGATAGATGGGTGCCCTGTGTACTCAGCAAATATCGCACAAAGTGAAGAAATCCAATGGAAAAATAGAAGAGATTTAGTACAGGTGCTACATTTGCTGTACCTAGATCTGTTCTACTTTATGTTATGTTCATCTGAATTAAGAAGTAAATCTAGTATTCCTGTGAAGAGTGTTACAGCAGTTTAAATGGATCCATAAAATGATCAGATCCACTTTTTGTTGAAAATGTTAATGATGAAAATAGCTGCTCACAGTTGTGTTTTCATTATTAGATTGATACTACTGCAGACTCTGGTGTTTCTCCTGACTTCAGTTCGTACAAAAATATTCAGTATGTGGAACTCCCTAAGGTATGTGATGACAATTAAACTGACACCAGCCATGTTTGTATTTACCAGCTTGCTTTTTGTAATGGAATCCCTCAAGGCAAACAAACTTCGTCCCTTACTTACTGGAAGTCAGACTGGAGATTTCTAGCGTCCTCTTATTCTTCCTTTCTGTTGAGTGAACCAAAAACTTCTGTGATATTATACCTTCACTGAAAACATGAGGCAGTTTTTTAACATCATGTATATTTGCCAAATGCTCTCTGTGTCTGGAAGAAGTAATCTCTTGACCTAATTTTAAAATTTTCAGTAACTAGCTGCTTTGATTGAACACAGTCAGAGGTTTTATGATGCTCTATCTGTTAAATCATTGCCTGAGTTGTTCCAAGTAAACTAATCATCAGCAGATTATGAGCACCAAATTTCACCCCCCAAAAATATATATTTGCTGAAACTGTGCAGCTGGAAGAAAATGGCCGAGTGTTTTCTATCTGTGAAACTGCCAAGTGAAGGGTGGAAGATTCTCTTGCTTACTGGCAAGGAGAAGACAGCTACATTTAGTGGACACAGGGGTTGAGCGTTGGTTAAGTTTGTCACCATGGAAGGTACCTAGACTTTCCTTGTTAACTAAGACAGTTATCTTGTGGATTGAGGTATCCAGATTATTCACTTTTTTTTCTAAAAACACTCTGTCACATTTACTAATTTCAAAGGAAGAGCATACATTTTTTCCCGCCTCTGTATTTTCCATTGCTGTGTTTTTTTTCTGTGTGAATTGAAGTTTTGTTTGCTTCATTCAGTAGTTTCCAAATGTTTTGTGTTGCTGCTGAAAAGGCTAATGGTATTCCAGACTGCATTAGGCAAAGTAGGTCAAAAGAGATGATCTGTCCCCTATAGCTGGTATTGGTCAGGCTGCACGTGGAGCGATGTGTCAAATTTTGGATCCTTTGGTATGACAGAAACATGGATACACTGGAAAGAATCCAACAGAGGACCACCAAAATGTTCAAGGAACTGGATCACTTCTGCTGTGAGGAGTGGTGCAGAGAGCTGACACTGCTCGTCTGGAAGGAGTCCAGGAGGAAACTTATCAATTTGTATAAATACCTGTAGGGAGAGTGAAAAGAGCCAGGCCCTTTCAGTGGTTCCCAGTTCCAGGACAAGACACAGTGGGCACAAACCGGAACCCAGGTGGTTCAATTTGAACATCAGGAAGTACTTTCGTACTGTGCAGGTGAAGAAGCTCTAGAACAGGTTAGGTTGTTCAGAGTGATAGTGGAGTCTCTTTTCTGGGGTATCTCTGAAAGCTACCTGGACATGTTCCTGGGCAGTCCGCTTTAGTTAGCCATACTTCAGCAAAAGTTTGGACAGGAGCCTCCAGAGGTCCCTTCCAATCTCAACCATTCTCTGATTCTATAATTCTTCTTCCAATTTATGAATTCAACAACTGAATCATAGTTGACCTTCAAAGTTTCAGAGGAAAGAGGTTTGAATTTAAAATTGCTTCAGATTTATCTTGGTAAGCAATATACTATCAATAGACTGGGAAAATCTGCTATTTCAGAAATAGTTTAAAGTAAAACATTGATGCTTTGGGAAGATCCAAACTTCGGTTATTTCTGCAATCTTCACAAGTCTTTTGTGCATGTATTGTAACATTTTGATAAATGAAGTACCAAACCATTTGCATCTTTCTGTTTATCCCAGGATGAAGGAGGTTTGGGAATTGCCATTAGTGAAGAAGACACAGTCAGCGGAGTAGTTATTAAGAGCTTAACAGATCATGGTGCAGCAGCAAAGGTGTGAAAATATTTTAAATCCATATGAAAATATATATATACATTTTTACTAGCAGCCAGAGTTTATATTCCTTTTTCTATTTTATTTCCAGGATGGAAGAATCAAAATTGGGAATCAGATCCTGGCAGTGGATGATGAAATTGTTGTGGGCTATCCAGTAGAAAAGGTGCTTCTGAATTGTCTAGAATATTGTAGAAATCACACCACTAAATTTAGGAGATGATAATGTCTCAAACAAACTTGTGAGGTTTTGGTGACTCTAACTACATTTAGTCGGCTGAAGAACCAAAGATCCACAGGTTTTGTCTGGATAAAGAAACTACCGCAGAGTTAGCTAAAGCCTACGTAGATAAATAGTCTTTCTCTTCACTATGGATATGATTTTTTTCACATCTAATGAGTAGGAAGCACTTAGTGCTGGGATAAGATGTATGAACTGTAACTGAATCTTGTCTCTTCATAACTACTCCACTTTAAAAGTATTAGAAACAGCGCAGTTGATATGTCTGTATTTCAAACAAGTGAATTGCATCAGTGCTAAATCAGGTCATGAACTGAGCTTATACATATGGAGTGTCTGTAACAAACATCTTGTTGTATTACAAGCCTGATATTAAAACCCCATGGCAAAAGCTATTTCCATTCCTAAATATCGATATCTGTACTTGAGAGATAGATTTTACTGACTTCCAGCTCACCTAACTCAGTTTAGGCTCTGTAATGAATTAAGGAGGGCGTTTTTCTAGTATCTGCCTTGTTACCCAGAAAAGTGATTCTTTTGGCACAAGAAGATCACTGTCGATTTGTTAAAAAGCAATTAGCAGAGTATCCATCTTATTCTCTGAGAGCACTGCTGTGTCTCAAGCAGTAAATATCTAAGCAGTACTGAAGTTGTTTGCAGGGATGTGGAAAAAGCTTGAGAAAAAGGAGGAACAGACTTAGTAAGGTTTCATTTCTAAAATATATATATATATATATATATAATTATATTGAAATGCTTGGAAGGATTTGATGCCTGTGAGACACTAGTGAACTTTGAAGTTTTTTTCACCATCTCCTGAAACTAGAGCATGAGTTTAATCCCATTCTGTGTTACATCTCAGTATTATCCTTTTCCTCCTGTAGTTCATATAATATTTTCAGTTTTTCCTTCCACCTGTGTTTCTGACTAAGGAGCTTGTATGGCACTACTGTGCTTTGATAAAAAACTCTTGATTTCCTGATATTGATTTTTGTGGGATCGTAAATGGGTTCCAACCAAGCATTAAGAGACAGCACTAGTTTTCCGATCTTTCTGTTAATTGCTAATAAACATAGTACTTTGTCCAGATAAACTGCCCATAGGTAACCGTGTTGTCATGTGGTATATTTTGGCAGAGTTCTATAGGAGGTAATTGAATAACATCATCCAGGTCAGGCCCACAAACATCAATATTTATACTTGTTAATTGACAAGAAAATCTGCAGAATATGGCTTCTAGCAGTTTGGAGAACAATTCTCTTGCCATATTTTTCTTCTACAATAGAAAGTCCAACTACATTCTTCACCATCTTTTCTTTATATCATTCAGTTTATCAATCTCCTGAAGTCATCGAAAAATATGGTGAAACTTACAATCAACTCAGCAGAGGCAGATAGCCAGACCATAGCACCAGTCCTTTCCAGTGCTGCACCAGCAGAGAGGAGGAATATCCAGCCACCAACAGCTGTTTGCTCTTCCAACTCACCAGAACCAGAAGCAGTTAAAAGTAAGGTTCTTGTGTGTCTTGTTTCACAACAATTACAAGATAAGAATGAGGACCCAGCTAGTAAACAAGTTTTGGGTTTTTTTGTATGCATGTGGCTGTCAACTGAGCTTCACTTTCTAGTACTTCCAGGTTAAAGAGCAATCTAAATAAAGCAGTGAGACTCCACAATGAAGACTTACCTCTTGCCTTCCCATGTGCCTACTTGTAGAAGTGGAGGGATGGAGGGATTTCCTCTTTTGTCTCAAAGCCTGTGCAGCAAATGCTTGGGTCATGGTTGTCTAGAATGAAGTGGGAGTAATTTCCTTTAAATCAGAGAGAAATTCACATAATCTTTCCTAGAACAGAGGAGTGAGTGATGCTTTTCCAGTGTTTAATGCTAGCCAAGTTTGACTGTCTCCTTCTTGGCTAGAGATACCACTGATTGATGATGTTTATTGGTTAAGCAACACACCACTAAGAAGCTAGTAAAAGTTTAATTGAACGATGAACATATTGGAGGCAATTTATATGTACATCACTGAAAGCATTGCTGAGTCATATTTCTGTTGTTTGTTATTAGCAGTAATATTGGTACACAGTTACATCACTGATAAGGAAACAATACACAGCTGAAGTCTTCCACTCTGTACAAGTCTATTCCCTCTTTCTCCAATCTTCCACACCATATCTTATGGACAAATAACTGATGAAGGTGTTGTCAGTGCCCCCTCCAGCATTCTTGGGTTGTGATTGAAACTTGATTTCACCACTGTTTGTAGGGATGTACAGTACAAGTCTTGAAAGATCTTTCTCATATTCATCCTCGAGCTGACTGTATAACTTACTCCCCAGTTTTCTTCTACCAAGTCTATCTTTTCCCTGCAGATGAGGGAGCACTGGCACAGACTGCCTAAAGAGTTTGTGGAGTCTCCCTCCTTGAAGATTGTCAAAAGCCACCTGAACATAGTCCTGGGTAGCCTTCTCTGGGTGTTCCTTCTTCAACAGGGGTGTTGGACTAGATGACCTCTGGAGGTCCCTTCCAGTCTCAACCTGTTCTGCGCTTCTGTAACAATTTCTTATCATACAACAAACAGCTTGCATAACAGAACAGCTTACGTAGAAGCTTTAACCTTCAATAGACATGAGTGCTCTTCTGCTTCCCTTCAAGAGGCCACACCTACTTGTTTTGAAGCTTACTGTTCCTATTGAACTAATTGCTCACACAATACCTAAATGTTTGTGTATTACAAATGCTTATTTCTGAACAATCAAACGCTCTTTTAGTTTAAGTGGTACTTGTTTCAATTATGTACCTTTTCAAATGTCTAAAAAAGGACTTACATGTTTGATTTTAATTTCTGGAAAACTGTTTTTGATATCTCTTTAAAACCCATGAGACATCAGTGATAGAGATGATGTTAACATCCCAGACATTCTGATTGCTGGTCCTTTCCTTTCATTAAATCATTACACAATATATCCTCCTAGCATTCTTAGGTTGTTTGCTTGTTTTAACTTTAAAAGATGCAGAACTGACAAAAAACAAACAAACAAACAAAAAAAAACAGAAGCAAAGATCCATTTATGTCATACCAGAGATTAACTTAATTAATATCACAGATAATTGCTATTTCAGGTTATAAGTTGACCAGAGAGTGCTGGACTACTACTGTAGTTGACTCATGCTTCACATTTCTGCTCATGGTACAGGTCTGAGTTTGAGATAGAATACTTACATGGACCTCGACTTAGCCCCTTATAGAAGAATTGGGCTGACATCCTTGTATCCATGCATGTAGTATATAGTATGAACTCTATCTGTGGTCTGCATTGCAGACTTGCTGGTATAAGTGTTTAAACTGAATTATCTCCTTTAACTACCCAAACTGTGAGAATGAAGTAGTACAAATACAGTACATTTTATATAATACTGTCTCAGTTAAGTCAGAGCTATGGTCCACGTACTTAATACCATAGAAATCAGACAACCGCTCCTAAAACCATTGGACAGTACTTGTTTGAAAGGAAGGGAGAATGGCATTATGCGGGCATTTTGAAGTAAGGGTGTTACCAGTAGATTGACTGTTGGGCCGTTACTGTTTAGCTGTTGGTCGACTCTCTTAATGATATGTTAAAATCACTCTTCTGATACCGAGCCATCTTACTGTAACTAGGATTTTATACTGTTGTTTTAGATACGAGCAGGTCTTCAACTCCAGCCACCTTAGCTTCTGACCCAGCTACTTGTCCCATTATTCCTGGATGTGAAACAACCATTGATATCTCCAAAGGACGGACTGGTCTTGGTCTAAGCATTGTTGGAGGAACAGACACTTTGTTGGTGGGTTGGAAAAATATATGTAATACACATGAATTAATCATAATGAAATTAAAATGTCTTTTAGATTTTATCTTCCTTTCTGTAGCATTTATAAAAAAAGATACTAAAGCTAGCCTTTAGGACAAAGAAAAAAAAAAAAGGGGGGGGAAGGAAAAAATATGTTTGAAACTGGACGTGTAAGTGAACTTCTCAAATGTTTTGGTAATTTTTTCATCATTCTTCTGGCTGTTTATCACTACTGAATTTTAGAAGAAATTTTCCATAGCTCTTGCTTCTCAGGAATTTTCTTCCAGTGTGCAACTTATTTTTGCTGCAGGGAGCAATCATTATCCATGAAGTGTATGAAGAAGGAGCAGCTTCAAAAGATGGGAGACTCTGGGCTGGGGATCAGATATTAGAGGTACAGTGGTTGATTTTAATCACTGTTTTTTGTCATTTGCTATCTAGACATATTTTATTTGTCTGTTGGATAGTCCTGCCTAGTTTACCAATGTATGCTTTCATTATAGGTGAATGGAATTGACCTCAGGAGTGCCACACATGATGAAGCAATAAATGTTCTCCGACAGACTCCCCAAAAAGTTCGTCTGACTGTGTACAGAGATGAGGCTCAGTACAAGGAGGAAGACATGTATGATGTACTCATTATAGAGCTCCAAAAGAAGCCTGGCAAAGGCCTTGGGCTGAGTATAGTTGGAAAAAGGTATAAAAGTACAAGGAGAGTCAATGTCTGGAACTTGTTGGGCAGGCTTGTTTTTCTTTGGTGTGCAGTGCTCAGACCCTGTTGGCAGTACATTTCATTTTTATGCCATTCCTAGAGGAACTAGCCCAAAAAAACCAATATGATGTTCAATGTGTTCCCAATTACAAGCCATTAAAATAACACTTAAACAATATAGTAATAGAGAATGTATGTGTTTTTGCAGAAATGATACAGGGGTGTTCGTGTCAGACATCGTCAAAGGTGGAATAGCAGATACAGACGGAAGACTGATGCAAGGAGATCAGATATTAACAGTGAATGGAGAAGATGTTCGAAACACTAACCAGGAGGCCGTTGCAGCTTTGCTAAAGGTATCAAGAAAACAGGAGATGGTTAAAAGTGAAGAGCTGAAATCCAGATTTTTTTGAAAGCTTGAGTTTTATTCAGACTATATTCAGACTCTTCCTGCAATGTTGGTGGGAATGAACTTTGGATCTGAATTTAATTTCCTGAAGGCTAGAGCGGTCAGATTTTCGTAGTTTGTCTGATGACAATGGGAATAGTGGTATTATAGACCGCTATACATTTACAAGGGAATAAAAGGCCCTTAGTTAGATACAGTATTGAGTTTTAGGTTGCTCTGTTTTCTCAAAAAAAAAATCACATTTGTTTAGCTGTCTCACATTTTTAAAAAACTATTCAGAATAGAGTAGTTGGAGTCGTTATACCAAAAAGTGATTACTTACAAAGTTAATGTTCTCTTTCTTTTCCTGCTTATGTCTGTTGTCTCCTTACATCAACTATATGTTATAATGCCTTTCTCAGTGACAAAGGCTTCTAGCATAGGAAATTGCTTTCTCACCAAAATAACTGAAGTAACCTCTTGTCTGCTTCTCTCAGAACCAGAATTTCTGTTATCAGCAAATTTTGTGTATCTGATCTCCTCCCTCCTCCTCCTACTTCTAAATCAGAATGAAGTCATATATGCATTGCCTGTGGTTTAGCAGGATGTCCAGCTGGTAGCCAACTTGTCTGTCTTCTGTTCAGAGTTTTGAGACATTCCTGCTTTATATCAAGGTTCCATTGAATCATCATTTTCCAATGAAAATGTTCCACTTGAAAAATTTAACAGCCAGTATTCATAGCTCAGTGGTACACAGACACAATTGTGTTTGTTTACATTACATGCAAAGTTATATTTTTCCAGATCTTTAACAGTTCCTCAAGCTTTTTTTATTTATTTTTTTTTTGGGGGGGGGGGGTAGTCCTGTGAAACATGACTTTCAAAATACCTCAGGTATATAATTATTAACAGTCCTATTTCATTCACAAAGTTCAAATGGAATAAACTCATGTACGGGCAGTTGTCATTTTTAGTTCAGGTATCCCTTTGGCTTCCATTCACAAGAGTTAGATCTACAGGGAACTGTCTTCTATTGCCTAACATGTATTTTGTTGTTTACAATCTTTGGAAAATCTAAATGTACTTCAGCTGCTATAAAACCACTAGAATGTGTCCTTAAGCTGAAAATGTCTCCCATTCTTACAGTGTAGTTTAGTTTTGTTTTCTAAGTATCCCTAAAATATGTGAAAATTTGATAGTTTTTCTTCCTCACTTGACTGCAGGGTTTGTCACACAGGGGACTCCAGGAAAAAAGACAAAGTCATAATAGACCGTGAATTCACTTAATCACAAGTTCAGGTGGAAAGTATTACCTCTTACCTTCACACATAATAATTTCCAAATCTCATTTGTAGATTTGCATTTTATGTGAGGATGTGGTAATTTTAGATACATAAATTATTGCCTCAGTTTTCCATATGGTTGAATGTGAGCCAGTTGAAGCAATCAGGAAAGACTGCTTTAGCCTAAGCCCTGATCCAGTCTTTTCCAGGACGTGTAAATCATAGAATGGCCTCGGTTGAAAAGGACCATAATGATCGTCTAGCTTCAACCCTACTGCTAGGTGCAGGGTGGCCAAACACTAGACCAGATAGAATTACTTGGGGAAAAAAGAAAAAAGAAAGAAAGAAAGAAAGAAACAAAAAAAGACAATTTAGTAGTAAATCTCTTCTAATGTCACCTCTAAGAGACTGTTTATAAGATGTGCTAGCTGCAGTAGTGCTGCAGTAGTGTTGCAGAAATGCTAAGTCACAGCCTGAAACAGTGATTGAGAACTTGTAGGGAAGGCAGGGCCAACCCAGGGGAGCTCAGGTGCATGCAGTGCACCTGAATGACTGGAAGGTATGGAGTCAGGATCTACCCTTCCCAGACCTCATCTAAGGGTTGTCAGTGGAGGTAAGGGCATCTCTCACTGGAGATCTCTGCCTGTCTGAGGCCTTCCAAAGTTGGGTAACTCTTTTCCTTCATTTCTTTGTCCATAGCTGCTCATTCTCATTTGCTGAATCCAAAGACTTTGCCACCCCTCTATTAACACAATACTTTTCATCCTATTATAGCATTACAAGTAGTTTGGAAATCCTGTTTGAATGAGTATGGTCTATTGTTAGTTTTGTTATATTGATCTCTTTTTTGCTGTAATTTTTCTGACTGTAATAGTAAGTTATTTGGCTCCATAGATACAGGGATTCATAGTAAAAACTTCCCCACTGGAAGAAAGAGGGAAAAGCAAAATAGCAAAAATGCTTTCAAAATTCTGTATTTGATTATGCTTCAAATATATGGTTTTTGACACTACTTGTATCATTTTGGAAGTCCAGTTTTCTAATTTTTTTTTTTTTTTTTTTTTTTTTGAGATACCTGTTTACCTATATGCTATCAAAGCCTTGATTTCTAAATGGTTGATTGTGTAGTGAATTTTGTTCTGAGGTACGCATTTCATGCAGATGTATGAATACCTAGTAGTACATTTAAGAACTCAGTGCTTAATGGTAGGATTTTGCAGTGTACAAACAATCAGTATCACTCTAGTCCCTAACAGGAGACAGATGTAGAAAGTCACTTAAATTACAGGTGGATATTTGAAAAACTGGCTGCCCCGGTTCTTCTATTTATGTTAGTGTAGATCCAGTGTAACAGGTAATGTCATGAGCAGAAGCAAGATGGATAATGCACAGTTGATTTACCTCACTATCAGGGGTAGCAAGTCAGGAAAGGAAGGCAAGAGACTGGTGTGGCGGAACTGTGACCTGCTGGTCAAACTGAAGAGCAAGAAGAAAATGCCTCAAACTTCTCTGATAATTTCTCACCCTACAGCTCTCAAACATTTGCATTGTTAGGAGAGGATCAGGGTAGCAGTGTCCCTCCCACTGTAAGCAAAAATCACGTTCCTGACCACCTGAGTTGACCAGAACATCCACAAGTCTATGGGTGCCAATGAGATTCATCCCAGAGTCCTAAAGGAATTGACTGATGTAATCACAAAGCCATTCTATGATATCTGAAAAGGCATGGCAATCAGATGAAGTCCCTGCTGACTGGAAAAAAGGCCTTTCAGAATCTAAAGGGGAGCTACAGCGAAGAAGGGGACAGACTCTTCAGCAGGGTTTGTGGTGATCTAGGGAAAGTGGTTTTAGGCGTAAGAGGGTAGACTTAGGTTAGATAAAAGGAAAAAATCTTTTATAGCGAAGGTGGTGAGGCACTGGAACAGGTTGCCCAGTGATGTAGTTGATTCCCCATCCCTGGAGCTCTTCAAGGCAAGGCTGGATAAGACCCTGGGCAACCTGATCCAGCTGTGTATGTCCCTGTTCATTGCAGGGGAGATGGAGTAGATAGCCTTCAGAGGTCCCTTCCAACTCTAAGGCTTCTATAATTCTATGATTCTCTATCAACAGAAATATTAATCAATACTTCACGGTTTTGTAATGCTGCTGTGCTTATTGTGAAAGTACTCCACTATTACAGTTCTTTGAAAAATGTCATCTTGAAAGTACATGTTGACATTACTACTTAGAAGCCAAAACTACTTGTTAAGGAAAAGGTAACAGAATTGGGCTTCTTGTATAGTCTTTGTGTCTGTACTGGAATGCTATACTACCCTACCAATAATATCGTTCAATCACAATTGGTATGATTCTGATTCTACCATGATCTTTGTCTGTATAGTTCTCATTATATAGAGTTGTTGACGTTATATTTTACCCTCTGTCCCTATTTTTTCTTCTACCAAGTCAATGTTGTCATGAACTTTAATGTTTTGGGTACTAGAGATATATCATGACTTTTTTTTTAGTGTTCATTAGGTACAGTAAGACTAGAGGTTGGAAGAATAAAAGCTGGTCCGTTCCACTCTGAGAGGAGAACATCCCAGAGCAGCCAGGTTTGTAACTGTGAAACCACTTAGTTTGGAAGAAATAAAATGTGGTGGAATAATGAAAGCTAATAAAAAGAACTGATTTTATGATGACAGTGATTTTCCAGACACCTGATCCAAGATGAATAAAAGTAGTAAATTTGAGTTTAGATTAGATGTTTCGGGAAAATTTTTCTTTCAGGGGGTGGTGAGGTGCTTAAACAGGTTGACCAGAAAAGTTGTGGATCTCCCATCCCTGGAGGCATTCAAGGCTGGGCTGGATGGGGCCCTGGGCAGCCAGTTCTCGTGTATGGTTTAGAGGTTGGCAACCCTGCCTGTAGCAGAGGGTTGGAAGTAATTGATCTTTAAGGTCCTTTCCAACCCAAGCCATTTTATGGTTCTGCATACTTTGCAGATTTTTGTTAGCTCTTTTGTATATTAGTTCATTCTCTGTTAAATACACGATCCAGCCTAGAGTTTACTCCAAAAATAACTCTTCTTGTAAAAGTGTGACTTTTAGGACTCTTGTTTGTGAAGCAGGGTCAACTGTTAGTGTCATCAATACTAGAACAAATTTGAGCGGATGCTGAATCTCTTTGATACCTTAGTAATGGAGTGGAGTGTTGTTCCAGTAAACTTAGTGAATTTCTGCACTCTTTTCATACTCTTAGCATAATCTTGTCACCAAAAGCAGGAAATCTGCAGTCTTTTCATTAGACTTGTCCTAAGTTTATTTATTTTGTCATTGGTTAACTGTAGAGTATTACAGCTCACATCACTTTTTGCATCTGAATACATGTTTAATGGGATAACAGCTCTCACTGTGATTCTTTGCTGGTATTTCTGTCGGGATTTCCAATAGGAACAATTTCTGAAAACTCACTAGTTACCTTAGAACTTTCTGTAGTTATAAATTGAGTATGCAGATGAATGGCTGAATATGAATATAATTAAACAGGGACTTTTTCTTAAGTTTGTAGTGAGTAGCTTTAAACTGGATAAGGACTGAAATGTCTGTCTTCAAAAAGGGATAATGCCAATCCAGCTGAAAACATGCAGGTTCTGGGTGGTCTTAATTTAAGCTGTTGGTTAAGAGGAGGCTTGCCATATTGAGTGTTTTAAAGAGTCTGTAGGAGTGAGCTATGTTGTTCCTTTATATTGTCCTGCAGGTGTGGTGAAAATCTTTCAGGAAATGTGTAGGTGAACCTGAGTGGAGAGCCTAGTTTTAGCTGATGGAGTGTCTGAAAGAATGTGAGATACATGTGGGGATGCATAAAGTTCTGTCTTATGTATTATTTCCTTACTGTGATAATAGTGGCTGTCTTTTTGTGCCAGATGGTCTCCATGAACTGATAGGATGTGTGGGAATAGGGCTACAGTCTGGTCCTTGAAAGTAGAACATTACATGGGGCTGTAGTCACACAATCTCTGTTATTCTAATGGTGTTTCAAACAAGGAGCTATCTAGTGTCCAAGAGGTATATGGAGGATCAGTGTATCAGCTTTAACTGTGTCCAGAAAAAGTAGCAGTAAAATGCAGCAATATACACTGAATACAGTGGCATGTAATTTTGCTTTTATCAAACTGGAAGTCTGAAGCAGCTCAGTAATCCCAGTTTAACATTATATTTAGGTCAGTGAAGGAAGTGGCAGTCTCTCATCCTTTAGCCTTGCAGCTTCAACTTCCAGCACACCTGAGGTCTTTGAAAGTAGTCTGAAGAAGAACACTGGTAAGATTTCTTTGGTCCTTCCTCTGGTTTTTATCTGTGAGTTGGTAAATGAGATATTTGCTAATACTTTGTTGTTGTTATATAATGTAGAATTGACAGTGTTATTGAAATGCCACAGGAGCAGTTATTATCCTGTATGTTGTATATCTCTTCAAATTACTTGTAAAAATCTAAGGCTGTTACACCAGCAGTTTAGATGATGAGGGTCTAAATTTACCCAGAATTTTTTATTTAATCCAAGAATATTGAATAATTATGTTCTGTCTCATTTTTGGGAAATGTGGTCAGTTCTGGACACTGTGTAGTTTAATTATGTAGGTCCCTCCAAAAATAATGCCTCCTATTTTTTTTTTTTTCCATGGAAACTACAACAGATATAAAGAACACAATAACACTGTTTGGTAGAGGAAATTCTGAGCTACAGAACATTATTTTTCAACATAGTCACCTACATTAATAGTCTAGTAATGCACAAATCTGCACCAGTGAAAGTGACCCGCTATTTCACAGCAGCTATGATTGTGTTATCACTAGAAAAATGTTGCTCATACAGTTTGTCTTCACTGGCCCAAACAGATGGAAATCAGAAGGCACCAAATCTGGACTATATGATGGGTATGGTATGACAGTCCAGCCAAGACTGAGGGAACATGCTCCATAGTCTTCAAACTGGTGTCAGGCCTAGCATTGTCATGTTGCAAGAGAAAATTTGTCTTCTCTGGGCTGACTGTGGAAGTTTAAGCCTTCAGCTTAATCAGCATTGTGATGGAACTGTCAGAGTTGGTGGTTTGTCTGGGTTGTTGGAAATCCAGAAGGATCATCCCTTTTCTGTTCCAAAGACAGTCCACATCACCTTACCCACTGAAGACTGTGTCTTGAATTGTTTTTCTTCAGTGAAGAGTTCATGTGTTGCCATTCCATGGACTGCCACATCTTGTCACCTGTAATGTTACGATCCAGGAAGCTGTAACCTTTGTCCTTGTATTGGTTCCATATGTCTGACAAATTTGCTTATTATGTTCTTTCTATTCCTGTAAGCATTTATGGGACCCACCTAGTGTAAACTTTGTGACATTCCAGCGTTGTCACCATCCTTCCAACGCAGTGAAGCTGATATTCAGTTCCGTACACAGTTCCCCGGTTGTAATTGGTCAATTTGTGTGGATAAGCTGATCAGTGTTTTCTGATGTGAAAGTTGTGCATGGCTACCCAGAACATGGCTTGTCTTTCACATTACAGTCATGAGTGCTGAAGTGCACTACCCACTGCCTCACTGTGCTCACATCCACTGTTTGGTCTCTATAAACATTCAGCAAACATCGATGATTTTTTTGATTATTTTTTTTTCCTGCATTAGTCCCATTCTTCAATCACATTCTTGTGCACTTTCATGTCAGACACCATTTTGTCAGACTGCCCCTTTGCAGCCATCTGTCACAGGGCAAGAGAATGTAATGGAATATTGACTTCCAGTTTGACTTCTATTACCATACCATCAACATCTGCCTCTGACATCATGGGCCAACATAATAAAATATCAGCAGTTCTCGTAGAATAGATGTGGAATAGATCTCCAGTGATCAGATTTACAATAAAGTGACTTCTGAGCCAAGTATTGCAGTCAAATAATAGTTTTTCTGTTATATTTGGTTATTACCAACTGATATTAACTGATATGTTCAGTTAAAATAATTTTTGGAATTGAGAGGATGATTGGCTTTCTCAGCTGTTCTAGAAGTATTTCAATCTTCTTGTTATTCATAGTATTTAAATCCTATCAACAACCAATTTCAAAAACTTTAAAAAACATGTAAGTATAATAAAATAGCAGAAAGTTGGAATCATTGTAGTGTTTTGGACAACTTGAATAGAAAAATTTTCTTAAGATGGTGGTTCACCTTCTCTTTTTAATCTGTTTGACAGCAGCTTCTGAAATACAGGGACTAAGAACAGTAGAAATAAAAAAGGTAAGTTACAGGAGTTGGTATGGTAACAGTTTTTTTACAGTGTGATTTCCAATGATTTTCTTTTTATGTAAAATACGTGTGATTTATGCCATCAAATTTAAAGCAAAGGGGAAGAGAATTATAGTATGAGGTAGTGGGATCTAGTTCTACTTTTATCAAATGGAGTTAAATCCAGACTGAGTTTTAGTGAAGACATGGGAATTGTACTAAATGTTCAAGTCTGTTGTTTCAGATTTCATATCTGTCTTGACGCGTATTTTTATGGCTTTTACATGGCAGCTTCTAGCTTTTCAACTGAAATTCAGTTGACTTCTGTTATTTGTAGGAGCGTGAGAGCTAAGCTGAAGACTATTTCTGATTGTCTAAAACATGTATGTTTTATTTGATTGTGCCTGGTATCTGGTTTTCTTAATTGCAGGATTGTGTTTAACAATTATCTTTATACAGTGGAATCTGTTAATATCAATTTATGATAGCAGTTCTGGTGATTACATAGTTGAGTGTTTTACAGCAGTGAATAGCTAGTTTTGTTCTGATCTTTAGGAGGCTAATACTAGGAGATCAGTGATAAAGGATGATCAGTCTCGTGTGTACTATTTTCTTTGCCCAGACATGCTGATTTCTGTAAGTATTCAGTTTGGCAAGAAAAAACTACAGATGAGACAGCAAATCATCACCTGCCACTAAATACTGCATTCTTTGTGCTTTCCTCAAATGTATTAACTTTAAAAATTGGCTTGAAGCATTCTGATTTTCATAAGATAGGATTTGTAAGATAAGCCTGCAATTCTGTACATATTTTTCCATCCAGAAAAATTTAATCTTTTTTTTTTTTTTTTTTTTCTCGTGACAATAACAGGGCCCAGCAGATTCACTAGGAGTGAGCATTGCTGGAGGTGTAGGAAGTCCTCTTGGAGATATTCCTATATTTATTGCCATGATGCATCCCAATGGAGTTGCAGCTCAGACTCAGAAACTCAGGGTAAGTTAATCATTAATGTTGTGGTTTCAGTGCAGGAGAGGTGATTCATGGTATTGGATTACTACATGCTGCAGCTAGTTCTGGCTCCATCAGAATTCATTCTTCTTTAAGTGTTTCTTATTGTAATACTGTTGATAAAGTATATAACAGCCATAGCAATTATTGCATGCAGTATTATGTAGCTGTTAGCATCATACAACTCAAATTATAGGCTGTTGTCACCCAGCATCAAATCACCTTGAGGTACACAATGGATATCCCCATCCTTCTACGTTACCCACCAAGTGCACCCAAGTCCTTGAGCAAAAGCAGTCCCACAAATGGGCATCCACTGCTTTCAGCCTAGTCTTTAACCGTCCATTCTATCATTGGATTTTAGCAGGGCTGGTGCATGAAAGGGGATGTGATATACCCACTCAAAGCCATGCTCTTCGCCTCAAATGTTTACAGGATTGTTTCAGAGAGGAGTCCCATTTTCTGACTTGGTTCTTTCTGGGATGCCGTGTCTCCACAAGACTTTCTTTTCAAGGTCCAGTTTAGTATTTCAGGTGGTGGTATGGGACATAGGATTTTTCCAGCCATTCTGTGGTTGCTTCCGTTCTAAGCACATGGCATTTGCTGTTGTGAGTTTATGAGGGTGTGATATAATCCACCTACCAGGCCTCCCTGTATTTATGTTTCAGCCATTGTTCTCCATACCAGAGAGGCTTTATCTGCTTGGCTTCCTTAATCGCAGCACGTTTCACATTCATGGATAACCTGTTCAGTAGTGTCCATTGTCAAGTCTACCTCTTGGTCCTGAGACTGTCTTTAGGTTGCATCTCTTTCTTGATGGCTTGAGATGTCATGGGCCCACTGAACTAGAAATTATTCACCTGTATGTTGCCTGTCCAGATTTACTTGAGTCGCTTCAATTCTAGCAGTGTTATCCTCCTGTTTTTCAATGGTCCCTTTCCATGATGCAGCAGCTCAGATGGGTTTGCCTCTATGCTGCCAGTTGTTATGCTTTGATTTCTGTAACCATCCTCAGGGCATTTGCCCCTTCCCAGGAGTCAGTATGGAGGTAGAGCACTGCCATTTCTCTTGTTCAGCAATATCTAAAGCCAGCTGAATAGCCTTCACTTCTGCAAATTGACTCAATTCACCTTTTACTTTTGTAGCTTCTGCAACTCATTGAGTTGGGCTCCAAAGGATAGCCTTCCATCTCTGGCACTTTCCCACATTACGACAGGACTCATAAGTGAACAAGACATATTTCTTCTCATTTTCTGGCAGTTCATTATATAGTGGAACCTCTTCAGCATGCATCATCTTCTCTGGTGATATTCTGAAATCTTTGCCTTCAGCCTGGTCCAAAATCACTTCTGAGATACCTAGAATTCCTTATTTGAGCCCATTGTGTGGCCAGTGTCAGACATAGCAGTTGTTTAATTGATCACATCCATACGGTCTGATGACATCCATCTTGCTATTTTATTGCTAAGAACTGGATCTCCCATGCAGGCCTCTTACTTTTCTTCATGGCAAAACTGGTTTTCAGAAGGATTCGAATTATTTTCTTCTCTTTCTCAAAAACTTCTGGGTTGCCCCGCGCTATTTGTCAGTGATTGGTGGTAACCAACATGGTTTCACCGCAGACTGATTATGCCCTGGCAAACTTTGTTGCTTTTTGTGGTGGAGTTACAGTGTCAGTGGATAAATGAAGAGCAACTGACATAATCTACCTGGACTTGTGCAAAGTGTTTGACACTGTCCTGGTTGCCAAATTGGAGGAAAATGAATTTGATAGATGGACCACTTACTGGATAAGGAACTGTCTGTATGGTCACGCTCAGAGAGTTGCAATCAACAGCTCAGTGTCCAAGTAGAGACTGGTGACAAGTGGTGTTCCTTGGATACTGGTGCTGGGACTGGTGCTGTTTAACATCTTTGTAGGTAACGCGGGCAGTGGGACTGAGTGCACCTTCAGCAGGTCTGCAGGCGACACCAAGCTGAGTAGTGCAGTTGACACGCTAGAGGGAAGAGATGCCATCCAGAGGAACTTGGACAGGCTTGACGGGTGGGCCCTTGCCAGCCTCATGAAACTCAACAGGGCCAAGTGCAAGGTCCTGCACCTGGGTTGTGGCAATCCCAAGCACAAATACAGGCTGGAGAATGGCTTGAGAACAGCCCTGAGGAGAAGGATTTTTGAGGATGTCAGCTGATAAAAGACTCAACATGAGCTGTCAGTGTGTGCTTGTTGCCCAGAAGGCCAATCGTATCCTGGGTTGCATCAACAGAAGAGTTACCAGCAGGTTAAGGGAGGTGATTCTGGCCCTCCACTCTGCTCTCGTGGGACTTCACCTGGAGTACTGCTTCCAGTTCTGATCCCCCCACTTCAAGAAGGACATTGAGCTGTTGGAGTGTGTCTAGAGGAGGGCCAGGAGGATGACTAGAGGGCTTGAGCACCTCGTCTATGGGGACAGTCTGAGGGAGTTGGGGCTCTTCAGCGTGGAGAAGAGAAGGCTCCAGGGGATCTTACAGTGACCTTCCAGTACCTGAAGGGAGCCTGCAGGAAAGCTGGGGAAGGACTTTTTATAAGGGCATGTAGTGACAGGATGAAGGGGAATGGCTTTAAACTGAAAGAGGGTAGATTTACAGTAGATATTAGGAAGAAATTTTCACTGCGAGGGTGGTGAGACACTGGAACAGGTTGCCAAAGAGGTTGTGAGTGCCCCCTCCTTGGAGTTTTCATGGCCAGGCTGGTTGGGGCTCTGAGTAACCTGGTCTACTGGGATGTGTCCCTCCCTATAGCAGGAGGATTGGAACTAGGTGATCTCAAAGGTCCCTTCTAATCCCAACTGTTTAGTGATTCTGTGATTATATCATCAATGCACTACAGACATTCAGGAACTTCCCCACTGTTCCAGTGCAGTCTGGATCAGCCTGTGGCAAATGACAGGGCTGTGTTTCCAGCTCTGGGGGAGTTGTTTCCTGAAGTACTGATGTCTTCCCAGGTGAAAGTTAATTGTGACCTGCACTCTACCACCAGAGGGATTGAGGAAGACACATCGGCAATTTCAGTTGTGCCATACCACTTGGCTGCCTTTGACTCCCATTGATATTGAAGTTCTAGCATGTCTGCCACCGCAGCAGTGCTTTGTGGCCTCATTCAGGCCACAGTAGTCCATTGTGAAATTCTAATGGAGGGTGGAGGCTAACACTGTCCATATAGGACTATTGATAGGTGACTGAATCTTTCTGATTACTTCTTGGTTCTCCAGTTGATATATCAACTGATGAATGGAAATCAGGGAGTTCTGGTTGATGCAGTATTGATGCTGGTGTACTGTTGTGGTAGCAGTCAGCACCTGCTGCTCTTCTGGACCCCACAACAGGAGGACCAGGCTAGGTAGACAGCTGCTTGATGTCCTTCATCTCCATTGGAGCTATACCAGAGGCCCACTGGTACACTTTGGGATCCTTGAAGTACCTTCTCCTGAGGTAGTCTATGCCAAGGATGCACAGAGCCTCTGGGCTGGTTGTAGTGGGGTGATTTTGCCACTCATTTCCAGTTAGGCTCATTCTGACCTCCAGTACAGTTTGCTCTTGGGATCTCCCCATCACTCCAGGAATACAGATGGGTTAAGTTCCTTTATAACTTGATGGCCTTAGAATACACTTTGCACCTGTGTCCACTAGAGCCTTATGTTCCTGTGTTTCTAATAGGCCAGTATGGCAGGCCATTGAATCCACTAAGTCCAATAAACCCAATCGTCGTTTTCCTCCACCTGGATGGAGGCAGGGCCCCTCTGTTTCTGGTTATTGAATTCATTGCTTGCTTCTTGTATATGAAAACCAGAAGGCTCATTGTTAACCTCAGAAGTAAGGTCAGACCATCTACTCTGATTAGAGAACTGCCCATTGGAAACGAGAGCTGCCATTTTTGGGGGAGAACCCTCTCCTGTGTTTTCCCATGCAACTCATGTATCCATGCCTCCAGAATCGACGCAGGCTTTCCGTCCCACTTCCTCTCCATGGTTGTATAGGTAAAACCACAGGATAGCAGGTGGTATGTACCCACTGTTATATCCTCCTCCCAATTTGAGGAATGCTTACTTCTAATGGGTGAGATATTAGTTTGTACTGTTGAACCAGTTTCTTCAAGCTGTTGAACCAATTGAACCATATCTGAGACATAGGCTCTAGGGAGGAAAAGAGATTATCTTCATGTTTTAAAAGTAGGCAAGCCACAACATCTATCCACCACTGGGTTTTTTTGTTATCTTTCCAGTTCACTCATGCCAGGATGCTGGCAGACAATGATGGTGCATTCCATACAGCACTCCACCACATAGGTCATGTATGTATGATGTCATCTGGATCTTAGAACAGTGTATTATCATCCAAGCTAATATCGTACATCATCTCCACCACAGCACATTCCTTCAAGTACTGCATACCTTTCTCTGTGGTGGTCCTTTTGCCTGAGTGACATACTGGGGCTTCCTTGAAAGGATGTCTTTCCTTCCCAACTGATAAGAGTCACTGCCATGGAGTGAAAGACTGTATATCTTTTCCGCTTGCTTTGTCGGTGCTACTTTCCCTAGAAGGAGATCCCAGCTGCTGGGCTTTGCTGCCTGCTAAGTCCAGGCTATTGGCCCGACTGTCCCAGCACCAGAGCCGCTGTATAGTATCTGCCTGGCTGATGGCCATGATCTCTTCATGTATCTTGCAGCTCACTCAGTGTTAGAGGTCAGGTGTTTTCTGTTCCTTCTCTTCCCCTTTTTGAGATGTCCCAATTCATCTTCACCTTCTTCTTCTAACTTAGTAGGACCTTCTCTGCTTTCTAATGCTGGATGTAGCTCTGGGCAGTCTGGTCTAGTGGCTGGCATCCCTGCCCACAGCAGGGGGCTTGAAACTGGATGATCATTGAGGTCCTTTTCAACCCAGGCTATTCTGTGATTCTAAAGGGTCTGACTTTCATTAACATTTTTTCATCTTTTTTATAGGGGCAAGTGATATAACACTGGTTGAACTGTGGAACTTGTCACAGGGATTGGATTTACCACATTGCTGGTTGAGAGAGTCTGTGACAACTTGAGGGCCTGCCAAAAGGGCTAGAGTAACTGCAAAGTCTGTCAGGTTAGAGATAAGGTGGGGTCCATCACAGATGTTGGAGCTGCCACGGTGTCCTTAATGCTTGGAGCAACCACAAGACCTGTTGCAGGGATTGGAACTGTCTCAGGGTCTGTCACGGGTGTTGAAGCAGTTGCTCCAGATGCAGAGGTATTCTTTTCCCCTTGTGGATAGTGAATAGTGTTGAACAGAATTCAGTAGGCATGGGCCTGGCCCCAGCATGCTGAAGTGATTTGTACCTCTCTAAAGATGAGTCACTGACAGCAGATCTTTTCCAAATATTCTGCTGGTTTTTCAGGATTCTGCAGTTGTTCAGGGTTGAAGTTGCAAAACACTGGTGGTGCCTTCTGCTCTAGACACCTAATATCCAACCTAAACCTCCCCTGGCACAACTTGAGGCCATTTCCTCTAATCCTGTCACCAGCAAGAAGAGACCCAGCCCGCTCTCACTGCAATCACATTTCAGGTATTTGAAGAGAGCAATACGGTCTCTCCTCAGCCTCCTCTTCCCCAGACTAAACAGCCCCAGTTCCTTTAGTCATTCCTCATAGGGCATATTCTCCAAGCCCTTCCAAGCCTTGCTGTCCTTCTTTGAACCTGCTCCAGCACCTCAGTGTCCTTTTTGTACTGAGGTGCCCAAAACTGAACACAGTACTTTAGGTGGGGCCTCACCATTGCCAAGAACTGGGGCAGGATTACTTCCCTAGTCCTGCTCACCACACCGTTCCTGATACAAGCCAGATATATGGTATGGATTATCCCTTTGGTCCACTTAGGTTGACTCTCATAATTCTGTCCCCTCCCAGCTGCTTCTAGCCCCAGTCCCCTTACTGGCAGGACAATAGGAGAACCTGAGAAAACCAAAATGTCCTTGGCTCCATAGGACACTGCTAGGCAACAATTAGAAACACTGGTGTGTTATCAACATTGTTTTTCTCCTAAAATCAAAACATAGCATAGTATCAGGCACTGTGAAAAAAACAACTCTGTACCACCTGAAACTAAGACAGTTATGATGGTTGTAAAGATTGCATGGGCACAATTACAGTGCTAGGCAGGTAATATGGTAGTAGTTTAATGATACAGTCTTGAGTGATTCTGACTGATAACAATTTTTGCTGTTTCCAGTGACAATAAAGTAAGTCATGTTGGTAGCATGGTAAAAGGTAACTGGTGAAAGATAGTAACTTCAGAAACAAGTTTTAAGGCAGTCTTGGATTGTAGAAGTGGTGAGCTTTTAAAAATTCATGATCGGGAATCTGATTCAGAATTCTGCAAGTGAGCTACTGAGATGATTTATTTGTATAACTGCATGTATGCAGTTTGCTTCACACCTGTTTATCTATCTTAAAATAAGAGTGGTTCTTTTGTTTGATTCTGAGTCGAAGCAGGAGGTCTCAACTCACACAGCACTTACATGTATGGTGTACCAGAAATTGTGGAATTAAACTGTTGTTTGGACAATGTACAGTGTTGGTTCAGGATGAATTTAAACATATGTTCTCTTATGATAATCTACTACTTCAACCTATCAGTATTCAGATGATGTGCTATATGATTCTAGAGTATTAAGATCCATTCTGTAAATTACTTTTTACTCTGAACACACTTCAACTACGCAATAATTTGCAAGTTTTTATGTCAAATTTTCTGCCTTTGTGTCACTTCATTATATAACTCAGTGATGTTATGTCTTTGAGAGAAAATGTACCAAAAAGAGTTGCTGATTTCTTTCTTTCTGCTATGTGTCACTGGATAATAGTGATCATATCTAGCTAAATCCAGATACTCATATTTGCTAGTATCAAAAGAAAATGCTAAATATATCTATGCAACTAAATCTCTTACTGGTAGTTATATTATCATCATTTTCTTCTACAGGTTGGGGACAGGATTGTTAGCATCTGTGGAACATCTACTGAAGGCATGACTCACTCCCAAGCTGTTAGCATCTTAAAAAATGCTTCAGGCACTATTGAGTTGCAGGTAAAAAAAAACATGCTTAGTATTATCTGGAATATTTTCTAAATGTTATTTTGCCAGGTGTTATGGTGAATTATTTTAGTATCAGCATTCTCATTGTACAGACTTTTTTTTACTCATTTTACTGAACTCTCTCCTTAGGTGGTAGCTGGAGGAGATGTGAGTGTCATAACTGGTCAGCAGCAGGATCCACCTACATCCAGTCTTTCACTTGCAGGACTCACTTCAACTGGCATTTTTCAGGATGATTTAGGGTTGGTAACTATATAATACACAACCTCTGTAGCCTTTTACTTCAAGTGAAATTTGGCATAAAATGCATACTAATTCTAGCAGACAACTGATTAATTGTTTGACTTAATCACCTTTGGTATATGTGGCACCTTGTAGGTCCCATTCTGCATTTTTCTATGGTGCAATTCACTGCTGTTTTTCTTCTTGTCAACTTTGGAATTAAAATATCACATGATTTTTTCTCTTTGAATAAATTGTTTACTGAGCCTTGGCAGCTCAGATTAGTTTATATGTCCAAAATGACTGCACTCGGGCTTAAATAGCAAAGTCCTTTCTACAGTGGTACTTCTGTTTCTTTAAAGTGCTTTCTAGCACTAGAATATCAAGAGACATTGTACTTTTCATGTGTATGCAGTATACCATTTCTGGTAGACTGCAAAAGACGGCAGTGTAAACAAGAGTCGCCTCAATGTAGGTTATCAATTTGAGACATTTTTATTCTAGGAGCACAGGAAGAGAGAATGAGATTCTTTAGCTCCACAAAAGCATGGGGCTGCCATAAAAGTAATGCCTCCTGTTTTAGTATTTTGGCCCACAACCTCAGAGGCAGATTTTGGTGGTATGGCAGCAGAAGTTGAATGTTCCTGCCAGTATCAGTTACATTTTGTTGCCATGTGACTGATGGCAGCACTGGGTAATCTGGCAAAATGGTGCTTGCCATGGAAGTCAATATGAAAAAAAAGTGTCCTTGAATTCTTCCATGTGGAATAAATGGCACTCACTGACATTCAGTGATGCTGAATGTTTATGGAAACCAAAGAGTGGATGAAGCACAGCAAGAGAGTGGGTGGTGCATTTCAGTAGTGGTGACAGTGGGTCACCTCCACTAGTGCAGATTTTTACCACTGCAGCATGCAGGTTCTTGTTCATTGCTGGCAAAAATGCATAGTTAATGGTAGTGGCCATGTGGAAAAATAGTGTTTTGAAGCTGAGAATTTGCTCTGTCAGATGGTGTTACTGTGCTCTTTGCTGTAGTTTCCAAGGAAATAAATAGGCGACATTACTTTTGAAGCAGCGTATACTCTTCAAAAGATAGAACTTCAAATGTATATGTAGTCAAAGTACATGTGTGGAGATGCACCTATCAATTGTCTGTATGAACACATGTACAAATGCACAGTCATATATCAGAGAAGGAGAGAAGCAGTTAAACCTTGCAACCTAACTATGAGTCAAATTTTGGGTTACAGGCTTTTTGAAGTATGTGATCATTATGAACATTTGAGATAATGGTATTGGATCTGTGTGTACCCATTAAGCACCATTAGTGCAACACTGCAGCAGTAACCATCTTCTGAGCCAGGTGGAAGCAGTATGAAAGAATTATTTGAAATGCTTACTTAACTGGGGGCATTAGACAGAATAAGTGTTCTGCATTTAAAAAAAAAAAAAAAAAAAGTCATAAAGGTGTTCATATTTACAGTGAAAAAGAAGCAGAAAGAGGATGCACTGCTTAGCTAGAAGGGTGAAGTGCTTTTTGTTGACATCATTCTAATGTAATTTATTTAGACACCATAGCAGTATTGCTTTCTGTTTCATTAGACCTCCTCAGTACAAGACCATTACTCTGGAGAGAGGACCAGATGGCCTAGGCTTTAGTATTGTGGGGGGATATGGCAGTCCCCATGGAGACTTACCCATTTATGTGAAGACAGTATTTGCAAAGGTAAGTGTATATTTGTTTAGTTGATCCATTTATTAGTTCACAGCGGGTAGTTTCTTTAAGTATGACCTGAGTTTGAGGCCAAAGGATTGCAAACAGTTTTTCTTCACAGCTTTTTCTTGCCCAGTGCAAGTTCAGTTCAAAAAGTTCTTGCAGCTTTTGAAGTTACAGGAAGATTCAAAATTTCCAAATGCATGTGACAGCATATGGCAGAATCTTTTTCAACTCTAAAAATAGGAAATGTTCAAATACTTTTTCTTCAAGTAATAAAAGGGACCAGTGTATTTATTTGCAGTGGGAGTCTGAAAACTAGACTAACATATGAACTCATTCTGGACCTTTGCAGAAGTTCAGGTACTGACTCAGCTTTGGGGTGTGGCCTGCCATTGGGAAGTGCTCCAGGCCATTGAAAACTGTAGTCAAGAATCCCAAACATTTGTGGTTAGTCAAAGTACAGAACTGGGTTTTGATTATGGGATTTCTAATAGCAGTTGTGCTGGAGTTTTAAAAGTTATGTTAGCTAGACTATGACGGTTAAAGAAATATAAAAAATCACATTGGTCCAGCTTCTAAGCGTCTTGACAGCTAGAGAATGCAGGACATACTGCAACACTAGTAGGTTAATCTAGGATTGATTGTAGTTGAATCATTCACAACTGAAAAAGGTTTAAGGGGATTTGTACACTGAACTCATCCAGACCATAATGAATGTGTAGGAGGGAGAAAAATAAATGGATGTATCTGCAATTACATGTTGTATTGTTTCAGGGTGCAGCAGCAGAAGATGGACGCCTGAAGAGGGGTGATCAAATCATTGCTGTGAATGGGCAGAGTTTAGAAGGGGTGACTCATGAGGAAGCAGTCGCTATTCTGAAAAGAACAAAAGGAACAGTTACTTTGACTGTTCTGTCATGAAGTGGCTCCCCAAAGGTGTAGTGTCAACAAGACTGTATTATGGCTATATTATTTACATTCCACATAGCAAAGAAAATGGAAATGTTTATATAACCTTCTTGCTCTTCCAGCTTGTCAGAACTGTGTTACGACACTGAAGAAAAGTAACATTTAATGATATTTTTGTATGCAGTAGAAGTATTACTCGCATTGTCAAACCACTGGGATGGAGTTAAGTCACCTGTGGCAAAGACATGGATATTTTGCCTAGTAGCAGTGTAATGAAAACTTGTGAGCAAAATTGGAAGGTGCTTTGAATATTTGAAATACATAAGAAAAACTACAAAGTCACTGAGTCAAAATGGGGATGACATGAGCAGGAGTAATCAGAAAACGGTAAGGTTGGAGAAAGAAAACATTAACAAAATACAGAATTTGCAGAAAAGGATGAGGAGTAATGCAGAGGTAGACAGTTAAGGGACTTAGGTGGTTATTTGTGTTACTAATACAAAAGGAGTTGGGAATGGGGATTGTTGTTCTGTTGTTTCTTTTCTTCTTTCTATTTCCAAGTTTCCTATTTCCTAAGCTTTGCGGTATCTGTTAAGAAAAAGAAAAAGAAAAAGAAAAAAAAAAAAAAAAAACATTTTTGTCCGACTTACTGTTGAGAGTTGATTGTTCTTCTATTTTTGTTTTTGTTTGTCTGATTGATTGTTTTTGAGGAGGGGGAAGTGTTTAATTCGGATAGAGGGCACTTGTGCTCAGGGCTGAAAAATCCACTGGCTATTGGAGACTTATCCTCTTTAAGCAGAGCGCCCAGAAACTGTAGTATTAGAAGGATTAGACTTCTCTTTCCTAGCAATAGTTTTTCTAGCCTGTGTGGGTATGAAATAAATTTTCCCAGTATGAAATGTCTGATGTATTCATCCAGTGTGCAAGATATAGTCTCAGTGTAGAAGTTCCTGTGAACTGCTTGAATCAGAGCTATGAACAAACCACTCAGGACAGATTTACTTAGCAGCATGTAGAGCCACGTGGATATAGGTTAATCCATGGGTGTCAGCGATTTACAGGCTGGTTCGGCCCGGTTCCTTGACTAGTGAGGCAGGGATACCCACTGTCTCATGCCCCAGGAAAGGGGAAAGGGTAGAGAGATGGGCCTAAAAACAAAACAGCAGCAACAATCTGAGGAGAAACAAACTAATTTACCAAATAAGGTATCAGAATGCAAGATAACATACTATAATACAATATAATACAATATATAAGACAATGTAATTGGAATTGAAGATAATAAATAAAATGAGAGAGTGTCCAGATACTGAAGGCCTTACTCTGATGCTGAGAAGAGACGTCTAGTTGGGCTGACAAGAGGGAGGGTCAAGTGATCTACAGCAGGTTTTTATCTTTTCCACTGGGTGTAAACAGAGCAGCAAACAGTGCTCTGGGAGATGCAGTTCTTCTCTTCTGGGACAGGCACCCAGACCTGGAGCATTAACTATTTAACTCCCAGTGCACTGTATGATGTTACAATGTGGAATACTGATAACCAAAAATCATAAAACCATGACATTCCACCTCTTATTCCGCACCACTGCATCATGCTTAATATATACAAACAAACAATAATTGACAAGCATTAAAAACATGCACACACATACATATGTAGATATGCATGGAATTACTGACTGCACTCCCCCAGCATTACATTACCTTGTGGTAAGCAGTGAATATCCCCATTTTTCTGCATCACCCACCAAGTGCACCCAGGTCCCGGAGCAAAAACAGTTCTACAGAGAGGTTTGCCATTCACAGAAGCTGGAAAAACCCAGAATGCTTTTCCCAACATGTTCTTTACACATAATACAGGACCTTATCCCCTTCTACAGTATGCAAGGAGCTGGATTGGGCAGGACCATCATGATTGATAGATCCTTGAGTAGTCACCAACCAGGTGGCTTCTGCCAAATGCTTCTACCAATGCGTAAATGTTTCACCACCCATTGCTTTCAGCATAGTTTTTAAAAACCCATTGTAATGTTCAGTCTTACCAGAAGCTGGTGCATAATAGGGGATATGACAAATCCTCTCAATGCCATGATTTTTGGCCCAAGTATTTATGAGAGAACTTTTAAAAATGAGTCCAATTATCTGACTCAATTCTTTCTGGACTGCCATGTCGCCACAGGACTTGTTTCTCAAGACTTAATATGGTGCTTCAGGCATGGCATACTGCATATGTTTCAAGCCACCCAGTGGTTGCTTCCACCATGGTAAGCACATAACACCATTGGAAGTTCATAGAAGGGTGATGCAGTCAACCTGGCACTCCTCCCCTTATTTATACTTTTGCCATTGCCCTTCCCCAGAGAGGTTTCATCCTCTTGGCTTGTTTGTCATCTTCTTGGCACGTGTGTCACAGTCATGAATAACCTGTTCAGTAAGAGTCTGTAGTTAAGTCCACTCCTCGGTCTCTAGCCCATTTGTATGTTGCATCTCTTCCTTGATGGCCTGAGGTCTCATGGGCCACCGAGCTAGAAATAACTCACCCTTGTGTTGCCAGTCCAAGTCTGTATGAGCCACCTCTCCTCTGGCAGCTCGATCCACCTGATAGTTGTTTTGTTTTTCTTTAGTAGCCCAACTCTTGGGCACGTGAGCAGCATCCACATGATGCACCTTTACAACCATATTCTTTATTCGGGCAGCAATGTCTTTCCACAGTTCAGCAGCCCTTCTGTTGCCAGTTGTTTTGTTCCCACTGCTGTAACCACCCCCATAAGGCATTTGCACCATCCGTGAGTCCGTATAAAGCATTGGCCACATCTCCCATTCAGCAGCATCTAAGGCCAGCTGGACAGCCTTTACCTCTGCAAACTGACTTGATTCTCCTTTTCCTTCAGTGGCCTCTGCAACTTGTTGTGTGGGGCTCCACACAGCAGCTTTCCATCTGCGATGCTTCCCCACAATACGACACAATCCATCTGTGAACAAGGCAAATTTCTCTCCATTTTCTGGTAGTTCGTTGTATGGTGGGGCCTCTTTAGCACGCAATACTTCTTCTGCTGGTGATGTTCCAAACTTTTTGCCTTCAGGCCAGTCCATGATCACCTCTAGGATCCCTGGATGGCTGAGGTTCCCCATCTGAGCTCGTTGTGTAATCAACGCAATCCCCTTACTCCAAGTGGCATCAGTAGCATGATGGGTGGAGGGAACCTTTCCTTTAAACATCCAGTTCAGCACTGACAGTCGAGGTGCCAGAAGGAGCTGAGTTTCAGTGCCGACTACTTTGGAAGCAGCCCGAACCCCCCCATACGCAGCTAAGATCTCCTTCTCAGTTGGAGTGTAGCACTCTTGGGACCCCATTTGCTCAACTCCAGAATCCCAGGGGTCAGCCTCAGGTCTCTCCTGAGGCTCTTTGCCACAAACTCCAGGTGGGACCTTTTTCTCCAGCAGCAGTGTAGAGGATGTTCTCTACATCCTCTCCTGTCCATACTGGTGCATTTCCTGGGCAGGTCCTTTCACTTTGCTTCACTTAATAGCAAAACCAGAACACAGAAGGATCTGGATTTGTGCTCTCCTTTCGTGATAACTTCCCCTGCTATTTTGCCCCATACAATAATGTCATCAATATACTGCAAGTACTCAGGAGCACTGCCCTATTCCAGTGCAGCTTCGATCAACCTGTTCCAAACCAAGCAAATGGTTGGGCTGTGTTTCCACCCCTGGGGCAAACAATTCCAGGTGTACTGAACGCCCCTCCAGGTGAAAGCAAACTGTGGCCTGCATTCTGTGGCCAAAGGAATGGAAAAGGAGGCATTGGCAATGTCAGTGGTGGCATACCACCTGACTGCTTTTGACTCCAGTTCATATTGGAGTTCTAACATGTCCAGCACAGCAGCACTCAGTGGGGGTGTGACTTCATTCAGGCCATGGTAGTATACCGTCAGCCTCCATTCTCCATTGGCTTTACGCACCAGCCATATGGGACTATTAAAAGGTGAGTGAGTTTTGCTGATCACTCCCTGACTCTCTAGTTGACGAATCAACTTATGAATGTGGAGCAAGGAATCCCTGTTGGTGCGGTACTGCTGTCTGTGCACCATTTTTGTAGCAATTGGTACCTACTGCTCTTTTATTTGTAGCAACCCCACAACAGACGGATCTTCTCACCAGTTGGCAAGTTTCTCTGCTAAATACTGACACGCTGTTGGCCTCATTGTCCCAACACTGAAATAACCGGGAGACAGTAGACTCATGTGGTATGAAAAGTCCTTCTTTTCTCAAACCTCTATTTTCAGTCATTTTCAGAAGTCTGCTTGATGATGATGTCTTCCTCATCTCCTACTCTTTCAGGACTTGTTGCCCTCCTGGGCATTGGTGACCATGATCTTGCTGGGGGTCTAAGCCCTCTCTCTGGATCCCCTGGATCTCAGGGCCGCTCCTCTGGACCTCTTTACTCCTCTTCTCTTATGTCTTTTTTCTTTACTTTCTCCTCCTCCTCTTTCTTCTGTTCTAAATGAGGTGATGCTCGTTTCATTTTCCGTTATCTTACAGGGGCAACTGTGCCTCCTGTGATTGCTCAGGTTGCTCAGTTTCAACGCTCTTACTCTCCAGCTCGACTCAGAGTCTGTCTTGTTCAGTTAGGACGAGGTCTTGTTGAAACTGAAGTTTGATTAGTTTGGTTTGGAGACTGTTAATTCGGATTGGAAGGTGTCTCATTCAGTTTGGAAACTGTCAAGCTTGGACTGGAAGGTGTCTTGCTTGGATTGAAGAGTGCCCCATTCAGATTAGAGGGAATCTCGTTCTGCTTGGAATGTCTAATTCGGATTGGAGGGTGTCTTGTTGAGATTGAAGGTTGTTGAGTTTGGATTGAAGGGAGTCTCGCTTGGTTCGGAGGGTGCCTCACTCAGATTGGAAGTCTTTTCTCATGGACTGGAGATTCTCATTCTCAGATTGGTGACCTTCCTTCTCAGCTCAGTATGGAGATTCTGCTTCTCGGCTAGAAAACTCTCTTTCTGAAGCTGGAGATTCTCCCTCTCAGCTTGGATTCTCTCCTGGGTACTCTCTCTTTTGGCTTGGAGACACTGTTTCTCAATTTGGAGGCTCTCTTTCTGGATTTGGAGGTTCTGTCTCTCGGCTCAGAGACGCTGTTTGAGTTTGGAGACTGTTTCTCAATTCCAGAGATTCTCTTCCTCCCTGGGATAGTATTGAATAAGGCCCAATAAGCATAGGCCAGGCCCCAAATCATTTTTGCCTCCTCAGATCTGCCTGAGCCGCAAGATCTCTGTCTCAAATGTCTGCTTAAGCTTTCAGGATCTTGCAGGTGTTGAGGAGTAAAGTTCAGGAGTAAAAAGTCACAAAACTATGATGACGGGTGTCCAACCTTTTTGTCTTGCCTGGGCTACATTTAGTGAATAGAAGTTATCTTGGGCCACATATATGTAGGTGGTTCCAAAAGTAATGCTTTCTATGTATTTCCATGGAAATGAAAACAGATACAAAGAGCACAATATCATTATTTGATAGAGCAAATTCTCAGCTACAAAACACACTTTGTCAACATATTCACCACCATTAGCTATCATTTTCACCAGCAATGAACAAGACCCTGCATGCTGTGCTTATGACAATCTGATCCACTGTCACCACTGCTGAAATACAACTCCCACCACATCACTGTGCTCACATTTACTGTTTGCTCTAAGTAACAATTAAGAAAAAGTCGGTGAACATCAGTGGCTGCAAATTGTTCTGTCTGGAGCAAATAAGTGATACACCTTTGCTTCACAGGCACTTCCCAGTCAGGTGCCGTTTTTCCAGACTGCCCCTCTGCTGCCATCTGTCACACAGCAACACAATGTGATGAAATACTGGTGGGAAGGTTCAGCCTTCACTGCCAATACCACCAATATCTGCCTCTGCTGTTATGGGCCAACATAGTACAATAGGAAACATTAGTTTTAGAGCAACCCTTGCAATATATACAATACAAAATGTACAATTCAATATAAGTAATGAAACATCTTAATTTTGAATAGTTTTCCTAAAGCATAAAAAGAAGAGGGAAGAACAAAAACATAAAGCTAGTGGGATATTTGTCCTTGTAAAACCAACATACCAGTATATTATGGTGGCAGTGGTTATAATTCCTAGTGATGCTTAATCGGATCTTTTTTTTTTTTTTTGGATGGAATTTTACTCTCTCTGTACTTCATCCTTGACAATAATTGTTAAAATGTGCTTACTGCCAAAAAGTGATGATACGAATAAGGTGTGATTTTGAAGTGAAGGATTTTTTTTTTTTTTTTAATTTTATTTTTGTGCTAAGATGGAGATTATGACAGTCTGATAAAGTGACATGATGATCAGATTTTTCAATTGAATATCTGATTGCAACTTTATATATTCCATTTGAAAATTTGCAGGTCATGTATTTATATCATCTGAAAATGGTCTCACAAATGTAAATTTTTGAATGCTGAAACTCCAAGCCTTGGATTGCGGTCGACATGATCAGGGGCAGGATGCTATCCAGAGAGACAGGCTTGAGCAGTGGAACCTTCATGTGGTTCAACAAATCTAAGCACAGGGCCTGCGTATGGGCTGAGACAACCCCCAGTCTGAATATAAGATGGAAGGATTGAGCACAGCCCTGCCAAAAAGGACTTGGGGGTACTAGTCAATGACAAGCTGGTCGTGAGCAAGCGGTGTGCCCTTGCAGCCCAGAAAGCCGATCGTGTCCTAGGCTGCAGCTGAAGCAGTGTGGCCAGCAAGGTGAGGGAGGTGGTCCTGCCCCTCTACTCTGCGCTGGTGAGATCTCACCCTGGAGTACTGCCTCCAGATATGGAGCCCTCAGGACAGGAACGATATAGACCTGTTTTAGTGTGTCCAGAGAAGGGCCACACAAATGATCCGTGGAATGGAACACCTCTCCTATGAGGGCAGGCTGAGAGAGCTAGCTGGGGCTCTTCAGTCTGGAGAAGAGAAGGCTCTAAGGAGGCCAAATAGATAGTGGCCCTTCAGTATCTAAAGGGGACCTACAAGAAAGAAGGGAGACTCTTTAGCAGGGTTGGTGGTGATAAAACACGGGGAAATGATTTCAACCATGAAGAGAGGAGATTTTGGTTGGATGTAACAAAAAAGTCTTTTACAGTGAGGTTGGTAAGGCACAGGAATAGGTTGCTCAGAGATGTGGTGGGTGCCCCATCCCTGGTGACATTCAAGTTCAGGCTGGACCAGGCTCTGAGCAACCTGATCTAACTGTAGGTCCCTGTTCATTGCAGGGAAGCTAAAGTAGATGACCTTTAGAGATCCTTACAACACTAAGGGTTCAATGATTCTGTGATTCTATTTTCAGATTCCTTTCTTAAAACATGGAAAGCATGGCTGCATGTTTGTCTCTGTTCATAGTCTTGTGTTTAGCCAAGTGTCAACATGAATACAGTTATTTGCCATAACTTCAGTCAACACTGCTCAGTGCTGCCCTCCCAGTGCCCTGCTTTCAGTCAATGCAGTGTTAATAGTGTGGGCATGTGCCCACAGGGCTGCTTGCCACCTTTAAGTCATGGGAAGAGGGTGGGCTGAATTGTGAGCTATGGTAGGCTGCATGCGCCCTGCAGAACATGGTTTGAACATGCCTGGAATCCAAGGTGGAAGAAGTGTTGCTTGCCATTGTAAATAGCAGCAGACTTAGAGTCTTTCATGAACTGAGAAGGGCTACAACCAGCAGTTAGTTGAACACTGGTAGAGAGCTGAAGATTCCCTTCCAGTGGAAAAGATTGGAGCAGAAAAACAACAGCGAAGGTCTTTGCATCAGTGTCAAGGAGAAAAAAGGAGAACCGAGAGTTACTGACATTATTTGGGGGTTGAAAATTTAAGAGGCACAACTGCAAGATGATGTCTGATGAGATGCAGCCATGTAGCTGTTATTTGGACAGCAATGTAGTCAATAAATTTGTCAGCATCTTCAGTTTAATAAAAGTTAGTATCCTCTTTAAAACTTTCTCCCAAAAGTGTGTTTTGTAAAACTATTTGCCTTTGGCTCTCCTCCTTCAAACTTTAGATTCTGGCACATAAAGCACACTTTACCCATGATTTACCTTCCTGCATAAAAATTCCAGTAGATCTTTTGAGGGAGGAAGACACACAGCTATTTAGTGTGCTGTATGCTTTCTGTAGCAGCAAGACCGGTCATACTGTTTAGCAAAAATAATCATAGCAAGAGAGCCAGTATGTAGTTTGTCCCCTATTTAGAAGAGCTGTCTGAAGTGCAGACAGTGCTCAGGCCATTATTAGAAGATTAGAAAGAGTGTTAGTGAGAAATAAAAACAGAAGTGCCTGTGAAATAGTAACTTTGTAGCTATCTCTAGGTGAATTAACAAAACAAACAAACAAACAAACAAAAAACCCACAACTTTTTGTCTAATTAACTATTGTAGAAGTTAGTTACACCATGACAGGCTAAGATGGAAGAATGCAGATGGTACCATTACTGGTTATTGTTGTTATTAAATTGCTCTGCTATTCTTATTCCTCAGTTAGAGTGAGAAATGCCTATACTATAGCCTGCAAAGTTCTTTATATTTGTTTCTATATTTGTAAAAGAAGTAGCATACGTATATTTTATTACTACTGTTGTGTCTAAATTAAAAAAAAAAAATAAAAATAGAACTGTCTTTGATGAAGAAATAAAGTTGTAGGCGTGTTTCCGATGTGTGCTAGCGTCATTCATTCTGCTTTGGAAGATTAATCCAAATTTTGTAAATAATGGCAGGAAGTTATTTACATTGTATGATTATCTGTAGGTCATGTACTAAAACTTGTTTCATTTGAATTTTAAGATTTTTATCTTCACTCATAATTTTTTTTAGCAAATTAATGAGACCGGATGCCAAAGCTACCTAGGAATGAATAAGAAGTTGCCTGACTTGTTTAAAACAGATAGCATTAATCATTGCTTAGTCTATTTATGAAGCACTCCATTGGGCATGGGACTTTCCAGAAGGGATCAGAACATTTAGCTATGGAGCATAGAATTTTATTTCTAGCGATGACCCAATGCTGCTGGTTCAAAGCACACTGTCTCCCTCAATCCCCACGGCAGGACAGCTGTTGCATGACCACTGTTGGTTGACTGCTGTAGACTGGGTCAGGAGATGTAATAAACTTTTCAGGCTTAGAATGGTTAGTTTTCAATTCAGTGTGGCTTTCCTATCACAGGGGTTATTACTCCAAGATACAAGATACTGGGATCCCAATTCTGTTAAGTTTTACAGTTTTTGGTTATGTTAAATCTGGGACTTGAAGGGTTGGAGCAAAAGTGCCTGGCATTTTAAAGGCTCAAACCCACTGTCTTTTCAGACATCCAATCCTTTATTTAACTTTGCTCAGCTCTCACTTATTCATTGCCAGTAATCTTTGAGCAGTGGTAATGGAAGAGTCTCTCATGTTTTGTAAGTGGGTCTGGACAAGTCATTAAATGCTGCATTCGTGTGAATGCACGTATTTAATTCCTTGCAGTGAGCAGGTATCATTGACATGGCTGCTTTCCTATTTCCCTGCTGGATTTTATTTCTGGTTTGGATTTGTGGAATTAATAGTAATGTTAATTCCCAAGTGGAAGAATGGGTGGACGTAGACACTGAGGATCCCCTTCCCTTCACCCTCTAGTGTTTCTTTTTAAAATAAAAGATTATTTATATTCTGTGCACTCACACATGGACATGCCTGCTCTGCCGTCTCCCTTCACCCCTCCAAGAAAAAGGGGAGAAATGGTTAAAAATTGTTCTTTTCTTCTGGAGTGGTGAGAAGAAACTTTGTTGTACTGACTTGCATATGATGTGGAAAAGCTTGCTGTTTTTAATATTGTTTTCCAAAGCATATCTTATCTCAAACTGATAATGACATTGGAAAGAGGCTGACTGTGGTCTCTCCCTCCCCATATATCTCTTCTTTCTTTTGAAAAGCAAATCTTTTGAAGCGTCTAAAATATTCATGTGTAGCGAGGGCTTCTGTCTTAAACACCAGTTGAAACTACTAAGAATAGACAATTTTTTTTTTATTTATTTATTTCCTTACAGATTCTATTGAAACTGTGAACACTGCTGTACTCAGCGTGTTCAGCACCCGCAGTATGTATATAAATGGTTTTATTTCTTTCCAAATTGGAGACTGCGTCATCCTCTACAGTTGCGTAGGCCTTGTCTTTAACGTGTTTTAGTTGACAGGGTTATGTGTTAGCTTGTGAAGTTGCACGACAGATATTCAGGAAAATGCTGACAGTTGCAGGTTAGCCTGATACATTTCTAACACTTGAGAGCAGTAAACCTACTAATGGAAAATGATGCCTACATAGATTGAGCTTCTTAACTTTTTTGCCATATGCTTTCTTTTCCTTTTGCTAAAATGTTCCACGGTGCTAAGTAAGGTTTCTTCTCCTACTGAAAATGACTTCTTTAAATGGGCAGGAAAACAAACAAACAAACAAAACAGATGCTGCTTATTTCAGGGGGGAAAAAAAAAAAAGAGGTAGAAAATAATGTTGATTAAGCTAGTAGTCATGAAATTGCATATATTTCTAAATGTATGTAGAGATGCTAACATTATTCAAACTGAATTATTAACTTGAGATTTTTTCCTAAGTTGCAGCGGCAAATCATTTTTGAACATTGAAACAATCAGGCTTTCAGAAAAAAATTGTCATGCTCATCTAAGTGATTTGTGGTCTGTCCATTTTTGTTCTTCAGGTAGGCAGTTTAACGATTTAACCTTTTGTTTTGTTTTGTTTTTGTTTTTGGTTTTGGTTTTTTTTGAATGTTTTTGTTTAAGATGTTTAAGTTGTTAGCACTTGTTCATGTCATCCAGTATTTAAGCCTTTTGTAAGTTTCACCACACTTCATTAATAGTAGCCATCAATAATTTTTCAATAGTCTTGGGAATCTGAAGTGGTCCGAGTTGACCAGAAGCTGACAAATGTCCCAGTTTTCAGTGAAACTAAGAAAGAAGACAGCAGTAAATACAGGCTTGTCAGTATCACTTTGGTGCCTAGTTAAATAACAGAGAAGATAAATCTGGGAGTAAATGAAAAACACTGGAGAGACAATACAGTAATTGGTTGTAGCCAACAGGTTCTCAGGGGGCAAGTCCCACTTAGTTAAATTTAGAATCACAGAATCATAGAATTGCTCAGGTTGGAAAAGACCTGCAAGATCATGAGGTCCACCCACAACCAAACCATACTACCCTAATTCTAAAAACCCTCTGCTAAATCATGTCACTGAGCACCACATCCAAACGGTTTTTATGCACATCCAGGGATGGTGACTCAACCACCTCCCTGGGGAGCCTATTCCAGTGCTTAACAACCCTTTCTGTAAAGATGTGTTTCCTGATATCCAAACTAAACTTGCCCTGGCACAACTCGAGGCCATTTCCCCTCATCCTGTCACCTGTCACCACTGAGAACAGACCAATCCCGATCTCACTGCAACCACCTTTCAGATATTGGAAGAGAGCAATAATGTCTCCCCTCAGCCTCCTCTTCCCTAGACTAAGCCCCAGTTCCTTCAGTTGCTCCTTGTAGGGCATATCCTCCAAGCCCTTCAGAAGCCTTGTTGCCCTTCTTTGGACTTGCTCCAGCACCTCAGTGTCGTTTCTGTACTGAGGTGCCCAAAACTGAACACAGTACTCGAGGTGGGGCCTTACCAGTGCCAAGTACATGGGCAGGATGACTTCCCTAGTCCTGCTCACCACCCCATTCCTGATACAATCCAGGATGCCATTGGCCTTCTTGGCCACCTGGGCTCACAGCTGACTGATATTCAGCCCGCTGTCCATCAGTACACCAAGGTCCCTTTCCTTCAGGCAGCTTTCCAGCCACTCCTCCCCAAGCCCGTAGGGGGTCACAACCTGGGGTTGTTGTGACCAAATGCAGGACCCTACACTCGACCCTATTGAAACTCATGCTGTTAACCTTGACCCATTGATCCAGTCTATCCAGATCCCTCTGTAGTGCCTTTCTACCCACCAGCAGATCAACACTCCCTCCCAGCTCAGTGTCATCTGCGAATTTACTGAGGGTACACTCAATCCCCTCATCAAGATCATCCATTAAGATGTTGAATGGGAGAGGCCCCAGTACCAAGCCCTGGGGGACTGGCCAGTGGATTTAACTCCACTGACCACAATTCTTTGGGCCTGGCCATCCAGCCAATGTTTCACCCAGCGGAGCATAAGCCCATCCAAACCATGGGCAGCCAGCTTCCCCATGAGGATGTTGTGAGGGATAGTGTTAAAGGCTTTACTGAAGTCTGGGTAGACTACATTGACAGCCTTACCTTCATCCACTAAGTGGGTAACCTTGTCACAGAATGAGATCAGTTTTCTCAGGCAGGATCCAATTTTTGTAAACCCATGCTGACTAGGCCTGATCCCCTGGTTGACCTTTAATTGATCCATGATGGCTCCCAAGATTATCCACTCCATAACCTTCCCTGGCACCGAGGTGAGAATGATAGGTCTGTAGCTACTAGGATCATCTTTCTTGCCTTTTTTTTTTAAAACGGTCATCACATTTGCCAGTCTCCAGTCCACCAGATCAACCCTGGTTATCCAGGACTGTCAAAGGATGATGGAGGGTGGCCTGGCAACCACATCTGCCAACTTCTTCAGCACTCTAGGGTGTAACCCATCTGGTCCCATGGACTTGTGAGTGTCCAGCTTTCAGAAGATGTCCAAAACCATCTCATCATGGATTATGCAGGGCCTATTCTGTTCCCCATCCCTATCTTCCAGCAAAAGTAGGGTTTTGTTAGGATTTATTTCCTTTTTCAACAGGATTACCTGTCTATTTGACCAGACAAAACCAGTAGATATAAACTTCTTTTATTTCAGCAAAAATTTTTCTCAGTTTCTTACAGTTTCCTTCTGGACAAAATTTCCAGCGTACAGTCCATAATATGGTAGATGAGCAAATGGCTGCTGGGTTGAACTCAAAAAGGGTTGTAAACGGTGTTACATTGGGCTGCCATCCAGTCACTAGTGGAGTTACCCAGGGATCCATTTTATAATGAACTCTTTTCAATGTTTTTATAAATGATCTGGATGCAAGATTTGAATGTGTACTAGGTAAGCTTCTAGGTGGCTATCTAGATTCGAGGAGATGTTGACTGTCTCCATAGTGCAGATGCCTTGCAGAGAGATCTTGACAAATTAGATGGTTGGGCTATCACCCATCATATGAAATTTACTAAGAATAAGTGCCAGATGGTGCACATGGAGCAGGGCACCCCTGGCTATATATACAGACCGGAGGTTGAGAGGCTGGAGAGCAGGCTCATGGAAAATGATCTGGGAATTCTGGCAAGTTGTGTGTGAGTCAACAGAGTGCCTGGGTAGACAACAGTGTCGTTTGTACCCTGTAGTGCATCAGTCCAGCACTGCCAGCTGGGAAGGGTTTGTCCTACTTTGCTCTACACTGGTGCCTCACCTTGAGCTCTGTGTGTAGATTTGAGCATCACAATATCAGACATAAAACCATCAGAGGGCATCCAAAAAAGTTTGTGAAGATAGTGAAAGATGTAGACAGCAAGATATATGTGGAATGACTGAGGATCCTTGGCTTGTTCAGCTCAGAGGAGGCTGAGGGGAGGCCTCATGGTGGCCTACAGCTCCTTGCAAGGGGAGTAGAGGGACTGTGCTGTCTCTCTCTCTTGTCAGTGACAGGACTTGAGGGAACAGCAGAGAGCTGAATCAGGGAGAGAAGGTCATGTTGGATGTAAGGATAAGATTCTTCACTGTGGGAGTGGCAAGGTCCTCGAACAGTCTCCCCAGGGCAGTGGTCACAGCACCAAGTCTTCTGGAGTTCAAGGAGGATTTGAATAACACTCTCAGACATAGGGTTTGATTTTTTTGGGTGATCCTGTGTGGAGCCCTGTGTTAGTCCTCATGGGCCCCTTCTACCTTGGGATAGCCAATGATTTTATGATTAGTTAAGAATATACTTTGAAGAAAAGATGCATTACAGCTGAAAGGCCTAATACCTTAGCATTGGCATGCTTTTACTCCATCAGGAGAGTGAGTGTATTTCTGTGCTTTCCAGAGGAAACGTTGGTGAGTGTTTCTGTGGAGTGTGGTATACCCCCGAGACTCAGGACTGGTCAACAAAATGTCACACTTTGGTGGGATTTCATAGCTTTGTTTTGTATCCCTCACCCTTGAAAGCCTCAGGAGAGTGCATATCGCTGGGAGATTGAGACCCAAGAACAAACTTTCAGGATGCATTGTCAAATTTACACTACAGCACACCAGATAGATAGATATAAGAGCCTGAGTTTCATGTTGGGCATATTGAGTGTATTTAGGATAAGCTGTATTGAAGGCCTTTGCAGGCTGTATCTTTCAAATATCTTTTCATTACAGGCATGCCATAGCCACCACATCCAACACTTCTCATTATTACAGAAACACAGTATCTTCAGTAGATAATAATAAATGAACTGCTGCACAGCTGTTATGCAAGATCTTTGACTGAAACTGTCATAGACATGTTTCAGTTCAACACGAAAAATATTGTTCTTTACTCAGTGAACATGAGTATGAATATGTCTGATGGGAGTAGAAGAGGTAGTGTTGTGGATCAGTTATATCTATATAATCCTAATGACTAAAACAGAAAGTGTTCACTGGAAAGTCTTATTTGTGGCAGGAACTATAAAAGCAACTGATAATAAAGATTGCTGCATGTGATAAGCATTAGCCTTTGTTCATGACACCAAGATCAGAAGATGGTTAACAATGGTAGTATTTAATTTTTGTCAAGCTTTTATAGTAATTTCACACCAACTCTTCTCTTTCTCACAGATCTTGTACTTTATCCCAAGTGTAAAGTGCCTGCAAAAAGTTAAGAGGGTGCTATTCTTCTGATTTCTTTCTTTCTTTCTTTATTTTTTGAATTAAGAAAAACTACTCAATCAATCATTGTTTCAAACAAGTCATTTTTCTTGGTTTTGCTGGATACTTACAAATACAAGTAGCAAAGGGATGTATCAATTCTAGAATTATCCTAGGAAATATAAGCAAATCCAAACCCACTGCCTGGCTCAAACTACTTCCGTTTCAGTAGTTTGGGATTAAAATAATGACACATTTAATGTAGTACATTAGTGTTCTTTCATGGTGATTTGAAATACTGGATAAAAACATCTGCATTTTCCCCTTTCTGCTCAAATTCCCACCTCCTGAATTCTGAATTCCTCCAAATTCTGAATGAGTGTGCATAGGCTACATAATTTCCCTTGCAAGCCCTGCTACAATGGTAATCAGGTCCAAAGGTATTATGGAAGAGTAACTGTAGATTTCTGTCTGTATGAGAAATTCTGAATTTAAATCCCAATCAGACAAAACTCTGATAATGTTCTAATGGAGTTGTTCTCTGAGCGTTGTGTTTGTTAGAAAGCTACCCTTAGGCATAGTATGTTCTAGGACACACTATCACAGAACCATAGAATGGCCTGGGTTGAAAAAGACCACAGTGATCTTCTAGTTTCAACGCCCCTGCTATGTGCAAGGTTGCCAGCCACTAGACCAGGCTGCGCAGAGCCACATCCAGCCTCACCTTGAATGCCTCCAGGGATGGGGCATCCACAACCTCCTTGGGCAACCTGTTCCAGTGTGACACCACCCTGTGTGAAAAAATTCCTCCTAATATCTAGCCTAAACCTCCCCTGTCTTAGTTTAAAACCGTTCCCCCTTGTCCTATCACTATCTATCATCATAAACAGCCATTTCCCCTCCTGTTTATATGCTCCCTTCAAGTATTGGAAGGCCACAATGAGGTCTCCCCAGAGCCTTCTCTTCACCAAACAAAACAAGCCCAGTTCTCTCAACCTTTCTTCACAGGAGAGGTCTCCAGCCCTCTGGTAGGATTGCTACAAATTCACACAAATCTGCCACCTTCATGTTTAGTCTTAGGAGTTTTGTTTATTGCTTTTTAAAAATTTGTTGTTGGCATTCTTTTTGTTGGTTTATTTGTTTCTGTGATTTTAAGATCTAGCCTTCAGTGCTGCACTTTAAAGACTTTGCAGGGAATCTGCCTTTGTTCCAACCTTACAGTCACAGACTTCTAGGGGCTGGAAGCAATCTCTAGAGATTAAAGCAGGTTCCCTACAGCAGGCCACAAAGTTGAGCATCCAGACAAGTCTGAAATATCTCCAGAGAAGAAGATTCCACAGCCTCTGTGGGCAGCCTGTTCCAGTACTCCATCACACTGACATTACAGAAGATCTTCCTTATGTTTGTATGGAACTTCCTATATTCTGCTTGTTGCCTCTTGTTCAATTGATGCATGCCACCTAGAAGAGTTCACACCCATCGACTTGACTCCTGCACTTTAGTTATTTATAAACAGTTATGAGATCCCCCCTCAGTTTTCTCCAGGCTGAACAGTTCCAAGTCTCTCATCCTTTGCTCAAAAGGGAAATGTTCCAGGCCCTTGATCATCTACCTCATCCTCTGCTGGACTATCTCTAGAAGATCCCTGTCTTTTTGAACTAGGGGGTCCAGAACTGGGCACAGTATTCCAGATGTGGTCTCACCAGGGCAGAGTAGATGAGAAGGATCACCTCCCCTGGTCTGCTGGCCACACTGTTTTTAATGCACCCCAGGATATTGTTGGCCTTCTTGGTCACCAGGGCATACTGCTGGCTTATGGCCAACCAGTTGTCCACCAGGACTACCATGTCCACAGAGCTCATCCTTCTCTAGAGGTCATCCCCTAACCTGTACAAATGCATGCAGGTATTCCTCCCCAAATACAGGACAATGAACTTGCCCTCACTGAACTTCATCAGGTTCCTCTCCAACTCTCTAGTCCATTCAGGTCAGACTAGCCTAGTGTCTAGTTCTATCACATATGTACCCTTTGAGCATACATATATGAAATAGCAATCTACTTAAATTTCTTGCCAATGTAGAGGCAGAACTCATTCTGAGTAAAAATGTAACAGCATCATGCGTGTTAGTTCCTTCACAAAAATGTTTGTGGACAAACTCCTCTGAAGATTTTACAGATGCATTCACAACAGTAAGTAACAAAAGTGATTGCCTTAGTGTTAAGTTTTGTGCCTGTCTAGGCACAAAGCCTTTCCATTAAGTGTAAGTATCTCCTTGCCCAGCAAGTGAACAGCTCCAGACAAGGTGGGACCCTCCTGCACTGATCTGTACTTCTTATTAAGACTAAGCATGTTCCTATTTCAGTATGTGCCTTATCTCCCGAGGGACAACTTGACTTTTGTTTCTGCCAAACTAAAGCTGACCATAATTTCCCTCTGAGAAAAGACCTTTTGTTTATCATAGATGCTAGAGATGGAAGAAAAAAACACACCTGAGAGGAAGTTGACTTTGTGTATGCTTATGTATGTATTTGTATACATAAATATACATATAGGTGTATATCTGTACTGTTATGTTTGGAGAATAGTACTGTATAAGTACTAGCTATTAGCCTGCAGATATTTTTTCAAGACTTTCTTTTTCCAACGGAAAAGCGTATGATAGGCCCAACTCTAACTTTCTTTTTTTTTTAATCCATATCTCTCAGAGGATTTTAAAAACAAAGTAAATATTTGCTGCGATTTATATGTCAGGGAGAACTGTAGGGATTTTCTGTTTCTTCACAATTAGATTGTCATTATGTCCAGAGTACTGCTTTATAATGTCAGTGTACATCTTTTCTGCTAGCTTGCTGTGAATCGGTTTGCACTTTGAGGGCAGTGAAACCCCATCTGAATTTAAGAAATGTGTAGGTCTGTGGATACTGATAAAGTGTTTGTGGGAAAAAGAGCATCCCATGAAGTATGAAAACAGCTCAGACTTCCTCACTGGTAAAAGCTTTTTATTCGGGCACATGCCAAAGGTCTTTTAGTGAGTCTGCTCCTTTTATGTGAAGGAACTGAATTCAACTTTACTCATTTGATAGTTTGAGCACATATAACTGTGTATATTATAGACGTTCAGATTTGGGCTTAAGCCTTCAGTCTGTTTGGTAAAATAGAAAAGCTCTTTAACAAAGCCCCAGAGTTGCAACTATTCTGAATTTGATTGGTTTCCTTCTCAGTGCCAAGGAGATGAACCAAGACAAATCTCAGGCAGCAAGGATCAAGGAGACTAAGATATTTGCTGGTACCTGGCAGCCTGTTTACTTTTCTGTGGAGTGAAAGCAGTCTCCAGCAACCCTATGCTGAATTTCCAGTTCAGAAGTGAATGGGAATTGGAGAGAGGAAGTGTGTTCACTCATTTAGCACAAATAGGTCTGGGGGTAGCCACCAGCAAAAGAGATAGCACTGTCTGCCTGAGCATTTCTTTGGCTCTTCAGGACTAAAAAAAGTGTTTATGCAGTCAGCTGCTGGTTTCAACTGAGCACACTTTGGTGCGCTTAGTCTTTGTGAGAGTCTATTTATCTTTAGCACTCAGTCCCTCATGTACACCTTGAAGTCAGAATAGACGTGGAAAAAGCACCTAGATTTGTCCTCAGATTTGTGGTGCTGCATTGGTAAGCATTAATCATTTTCAGTACTAGCCACTAGATAGCACTAGCGAATCAAGTCTCAGGCAGTGCGGGATGCATAGATCTAAACAAATTCATGCAGCACCAAACAAACAGCTGCTGGAGTCTGTGATTGTTGTTCAGCAGCCTAATATAAATTGTTCCATCAGGAGAGAGTTGCTTTAACTTCTAGTTTATTTAAAATGTCTACAGTGATGTATTCCCAGGCAAAATCATAGAGGTAGTGGAAACAGTTACACTACTCCAGCCCTCTTAAATAATGTTTCGTATTGACCCTCATAAAGTGTATGCTATAACGTTGAAGTAAAAATACAACTCCAAACCCACATTCATAGCAATATACACCTCCAAAAATGATGCCTCCAAAAGATATCTTCAACAGAGTATTTATTCAGAGAGGGTAAAAGGTCACCTGTCACTTTCTGAAAGTTTGTTGTAGCCTTTGTAAAATTATTCAGCATTTTTAGCTTTCCAGCAAGTATTCCAGGTATTGCTATCTCTGTGAAAAGACAAGAACTGTTGTTTTTAATGTTTGCTATGAAAACCAATGAAGATACAACTGCTTACTTATTGATTGCCCTTCAATAAGCCACATATGAAAATATGAGGTTGTTGATGATGGTTTTTCTCAGAGAGTAAGAAACATAAAAATGTCTTGAAAAAAAAGTTGTGGTTTATTGACCTGTGCTGTGCGATTTCAAAGAACTTGCACTCCCCCTGAAAACTGTGTTTAACCATATAAGTACAATTGGTCTGCACATTCAACCATCAGGTTTTCTGACAGTCCTGAGGAGCATACACAGCTAAGCATGGTGCCATGCAAAGTGAAAAGCTCTAGTTAGCTTATCTGAAAAATAATAATAATAATAATAATAATAATAATAATTTCTAGGTTTAGCTTCAAAATATTCCACCGTGGGTCATGGCAAATCTTTCTCTTCTTTATTAACAGGGTCTGTGCACTCAAATGCCAATCCTACTTTGATAACACGTTTCAAGAGTTTGTGGATCTCAGGGATCTAAAATATGCAAGTTTGAGCACCTGCATGTAGTAGTATATCCTGAATTCTTGCCTTGAAGGTCAGATTTGTAATCACCTCAAGGCACCTGGCTTTTATGACTTGCTTCTAAAGCTACACAGAGTGATATTAAAATATGCAGCTATACTAAGGCTTATTTGCTGCATGCTTCATTTTAGGTATGTGGGTTTTAAGGACAACAGTGGTGCCTGTTCCTGACAGAAGCTCTCAGAAACTTCCAGAACACTTGGAAGATGATGCATATATGAACTCTTTTGGCCAGTAAGCTATTCCTTGAACAAATGGCAGCCTGTTGTCAAAAGATGCTATCTCTGAGGCTTGTTTACACATATAGCACTTCCAGCTATTATAGAAATTCAATTTTTCCCATCAGTGTATGAGAGAAGTGTATGTTTAAGTGTGATATTTTAACAGCGCTAAAGGCTGATGTTTCTCCTCAGTTTAAATGAAGATTCTAAAGTCTCTCTTTTTTCCTCCCATGCCAGTCCCCCAGCTGTAGATTGGAGAACCAGACTTTCTTGGTGATGTTGGCAGTTATGCCAACATGGATCTGAGTAAGGATCATCAGCCCCACTTCCATCCTGCTCCAGGCACTTGTCACTAGTGGACAGCTATTCACAGCTGAAGGGTAGGTACAGAGCAGTTTAACAACAAAGCAGCAAGCTGGGTTAGCATTGTAGTGCAAGTAAAGCAAAATGAGTAATTGACGTTCCACCATAAATCCTTCCAACCTCCTTTTAGCCCTTTTTAAAATACGTATACATATATATATTGCACAGATAGATAGAAATATATTAAGCATGCCCAGATTTCTTCTGTACTTCATTCTCAAATGCAACTGAATTTGCAGAGTTTGTACTATGACTTCATTTTGTTCTAAGTGCCAGTGGTAGGGAAGCTGTTTTTGTAAGTACTTTGAAAACAAGTTTCAGCAAAACTGATCTTTATCAGATCCTGTTGAAAGGGCTGCACATACTGAATAGTGAAGCAGGCTGGTTACATTTTAATCTGGGTTACATAAGACATTGTTCTCAAAATGGCACATCATTGTTCTCACACACACTAATTTGCACCCAGGAAGCGGAAAGACCAAGAGATACATAAAACCTGTGTGCATGTGTCTGTGCATGTGTATGTATAAACAACTTATAGGTGAACTCTGACAGAAACATAAATGCCTTTCTGCAGCATCTTTGCTGTTTTGGTGTTTTGTTTTCTCATGCAATGGGATGAGGAGTGGGGATCATGCCTTGCAAAGTTTGAGTTGTGTCATTCAGTGGCTTTTTATGGGGATAATCCTCATTTTGGGAACCCACTGTAAATGTACTGAGGATCTTGAAAAAGATTTTAGAGGAGTAGTGGCCTTGTCCACAGAAGTGTGGACATTGCCTGTGCTGGGAAGATCCCTTAGGAAACCCAAATGGATAACACATATATGCTCAGCTAAAAGGCAGCATACATTTAGCTTTACATTATGGATTGTAAAATTTAGCTGAGTTGCCCATGAATGATTCCAAACAGTTGTTTACAAAAACCCATGCTGCTGCATGCTTTTCCTTATGAAGGGCTTGTAGTAACTGCGAGAAGCAAGATATAACACATGCCTAGACAAACAAGGCTACTTTCCACTCTTACTAGGTGTAGAACCATACCATGGTAGTCTAGAAGAAATGACAATCACAGAATTGCAGGGGTTGCAAGGGACCAAAAGAGATCATTGGGTTCGACTCCCCATCTAAAGCAGGTACTCTACAATAGGCCTCACAAGCAGGTGTCCATAGAAGGAAACTTCACAACCTCTCTGGGCAACCTGTTCTGCTGCTCTGTCACCCTTACCATAAAGAAGTTCTTCTGCATGTTCGTATGGAACTTGCTATGTTCAAGTTTTAGGCCATTGCTCCTTGTCCTATTGCTATACACCACTGAGAAGAGCCTGGCCTCATCCATTTGCCTCCCACCTCCCTTTAGATATTTATAAACATTTATCAGATCCCCCTCAGTCTTCTTTTTCCCGGGCTGAACAGACTCAAATGACTCAGCCTTTCTTCCCATGGAAGATGCTCCAGGCCCTTTATAATCTTTGTGGCCATCTGTTGGACTTCTAGGAGATTCCCGTGTTTTTTGAACTGTGGAGTCCAGAACTGGACACAATATCCTAAATGTGTCCTCACCAGGGAAGAGTAGAGGGGGAGGATCACATCCCTCAACCTGCTGGCCACACTCTTTTCAATGCAGCACAGGATGCCATTGGCCTTCTTTGCCTCAAGGGCACACTGCTGGCTCACGGCCAACCTGTTGTCCACCAGAACCCCCAGGTCCTTCTCCACAGAGCTCGTCTACTGCAGGTCAATGTCTAACCTGTACTGATGCATATGGTTATTTCTCCCCAAGTTCAACGTTCCACACTTGCCAAACTTTATCAGGTTCTTCCCTCCCCAACTCTCCAGTCTGTCCAGGTCTTACTGAATGGTAGCACAGCCTTTTGGTGTGTCAGCCACTTCTCCCAGCTTTATATCATCAGCAGACTTCCTGAGGGTGCGCTCTATCCCTTCATCCAGGTTGTCAATTAAGATGTTGAATAAGACTGGACCCAGCACTGACACCTGAGGAACATCACTGGTTACAGACCTCCAACCAGACTTTGCACAGCTGATGACAACCCTCTGAGGTCTCCCAGTCAGCCAGCTGTCAATCCACCTTACTGTCCACTCACCTATCCCTGTTTTATCATTGAAATTACTTCTACATACATTTAAAACTGAATATGTGGCTACAGTGCCTACAAAACACCCACTTTTTCATTTCTCAGTTGTATCGTAACCAGAGATTCAGCTAGGAATTATTCCCCCAGTCCTCCTCATTGCTTGCAAAAGGGCATAACTATTGTTGGAGGGACAGAGGTCTTGGCAAGTGAGCTTTCTTTCTGCCAGTGCCCAATTCCATGGCACTTATAGCTCTGTTTCTGCCCCATGTGTTCTTTTGAGGGAGGTGGGCTCTCTGGAATTCTCAGCTTCCTGACTTCATTAAAAATCAAGAACTCTACTATTTCATGGTCACTCTGTCCAAGACAGCTCCTGACCTCCAGGTCATTTCCCAGCAGACCTTCTCTGTTTGTGAATAGCAGATCTAATGGGGCAACTCCCCTGGTAGGCTGTCTTACCAGTTGTGTCAGGAAGTTATCAAGCACACACAAGTACATACATACAGGGACTTGAGCCCTTATGCCACCATCAGTGCCCAAAAAGGACCTCCCTGTGCTCCTATTACTATTCCTGCAACCTGGATGTCAAACAGCCACTCTGGTGGGACTCAAACCCACAAACTGTGGTGGGACTCCAACCTTCAACCTTTACACCAACAGACCCTAGTGGGACTCAAATCCCTTAAGTAAGTTGGGGACTCGAAGCCATCCACCAAGTTGATGGGGGGACTTAAACCTCTTTGCCAAACCTGGATGCTATCCAGACTTTCATCTGAGATGACTGTTCCAACAATACTCAAACCCCCACGATGACTTTATATCCCAAACCTGCATGGATTTCTCCTATGATTTACTACCAGGCAGTGAAGTAAGGAGTTAGAGGATGCAAGACTTGGAAGATTAATAGCATCGCTTAGTTCAGCTTTTGTGAGCTCAAGAAAACACCCTCTTAGTTTAGTTTTTGCTAGCCCAAGGAAGAGCTTGCTTGGCTAAACTTTTGTTGGCCCAAGGAAGCACTGCCACGAACTATTCCAAAAGGGAAGTTATCTCCCGTCAGCAGAGAAGAAACCAATGAGAGAGCAATGAAAAGGGGAACAAATATGATAAGGAATTGTAGAGGCATGCAAGATAAGGGGAATGCTCTAAATTGGGACAAAGGTTGGAAGGACACAGTGATGAAGACTACTGACTTCATCCAAGAACGACCACCGAATGGGAAGGAAGACGTCGAGCCTTCATCCAGCGACCACCAGAGGAGGCTACAACACATGTGCCAGGAGGAGGGACATTATGTAAATGATTTCTCGGAAAAGGATGGAATATGCAAATAAGTTCTCGGAAATCTGCTGATTATGTATGAGCTTGGCTTTTCAAAATGTAATGCTTCTGCTTGCGGGTGTGCAAGTTAGGAGGAGCGATCCCCCTTGCACCCGGCATTTATGCGCAGCGCCGTAATAAAAACATACCTGCTTTATAACCTAACTCTGGGTTATAGAGTTTGATTTCCACAAATCAGCAGTTTCTGTGGGACTTGAACTCACAATCCAGGTCACAGTACTAAAAAAAGAATGCCTTTACCTTCCCAGAGGTCTTACTTCAGTCTCTTCAGTCCAGGGATCAGAGGTTTTCCTTGAAAATCCATCGGTGCTGGTTGGAGTTTCTGTGCTCCAGGGATCCATCAAGGTTCAGAAGCTGTGCCCCATCTTGGTCAACAAAACGGCTGTTGAAAAAGCCCCAGCCCAAATAAAATTCCACAAGACCAATATGGTATTAAGAAGCAGGCATTCTTTAATATGGCACCAGATGCACAAGGGGATTCCTCTACCTGACTGTGCACTCATCAGAGCGAAGGCATGTCCCTTATATGCATTTGGGTTACCTATGTTTATGTACTGGGAGAAAGGGGTGCAGTGGTCATGAGACCTCAAGCCCACCTCATCCGTTTACAGAGAGGGCTAGAGTTCTTGTGAGACCTCGATCCACCCCTCCCATTCATACATGCTTTGTTAGTTAACGATGGGGTTAATCTCCCTTTTAGCAGGCTAGATAGATGTGCTAATTTTCAAGATGCTCCTAAAAAGCAAGATTAGCCGTATGGACAACACTGTCAGCACCTGAATCAACTCTAGGAAAACTGTATACTGTAATTTAAGAATCAGAGGAGTGATCTGCAAGGCAGTTTCTTTTCTGATTTGCTTGAGCCGAAAACTCAGTCTTCCACACACCAGAGTCAAATTTGTGCATTTAGATCCCTTAAAATCAGGAAAGGACAGCACCAAAATAGACAAAAGGAGGTGTGGTTTGCAAAATGTAGTTTCCTGGAGACAAGTTGTTTTTGTTTTTTACGGGTCTGCAGTGGCATTCAGGCGGGATGGAGCTTGCACAAAACGAGCAGCAAAGAATCTGTAAGTTGGGCAATGTTTAAAGCCAAGCTCCGTTATAGAGACAAATAGTGTATGTCATGTATGCTTTATTGGTAGGCTTCTAAGATAGGTGATGTAGGAAAAGAAATCTAAATTTCAACACGAGTGTCTTCCTTATCCATCAGTGTAATTATTGTTTCACTCCTTGCCTTTTTCCAAAGAAGTATAATTGCTGCTTTAGCAGATAAAACCTGTAACTAGTGTTAAGGCAATAATAAATAGCTGCCTATTCATTACTGATTAAATCAGGCAGAACAGATCGACTTTGTAAAGCATAAATTTACCTTTGCAGCCAAAACAACTAAAAATAACACACCCCTCAGCATCTGCTCAGTGACAACGTCTGAGAGTTGTGCTACATGTATCCCCTGGATCTACTCTTATGGACAAGTTATTGACAGGATGCCCAAATGCTTTAAGGAACTATCAGTCCTGTGGATGTCTAAGAATTGTTGTGATTTAGGTCCAGCTACAAAATTCAACCCATTAAAAATATGATTTCATGAACTTTATGAATATGGAGACTTGTTCAAATTTCCAGTGAGAATAAAATAAATAAAGGACATTTTTTACTGAATACTTTTAATTACCAGCAACAAAGAGGATGTAAATTGCCATGATTTTTTATTTTATTTTTTTTTTTTTCTGTTGCTCAAGCTACTGGGATGTAATTCAGTATTGTATTTAAGCTTTGGCAAGAGAAATTTACTGAGGAAGTCAAACACTTAGTGTAGGCTGTTACCATTTCTGGTTATTCCCAAGGGCTTGACTTTGTGGAGATCTAACTGGCATAATGCCGTCTGATCAGTACTTTATTATTTCAGGAGACCTGGGGAGACACGCCAACCAGAATTAAACTGGGGACTGCCTTTACAAGTTAAGTGCTTCCAAGGAATAAATTTTTAGGGTGGAACTGTCATTTCTGAAGAAAAGATATCCATTTTATTTATTTTTTCAGTGTGGTTATTCTGGACTGTTTCTCACCTGTCCTTTAGTTGAATGTCCTTTTTTATTTTTATTTTATTTGTTTGTTTGTTTGTTTGTTTGTTTATTTTTTGCTGCAGCAAAACTTCAGGCTTAGACTCCTTCAAAATATATCCAGCTTGGGCGGTCCACTATATGAGGTGTGTTAGTATGGTCAGAGTGTACTTCAAGAACAAACTCCTGTTCCAGACTGAAGTGTTACCACAGGGAAATCCAGACCAAAAAAAATATAGAATTGAAATAAAATTTTGATCATACAGGACTGTTTTTAGCAATCAAAATTGCTGATGATTTTCAGAAACTTTTAACCATCAGATTTGTTGTTATGATATCTGTGCCTTAAATAAAGAGAAAGCACATCCAGTTGAGGACCAGTTCTAATGTGTTTCATAGAAAATGTGTTTGCATGTGATGAGCTGCCTACAAATAGAGAGGAACTGCACTGTGGCTTTAGTAAATCTCGTGCTTTCCTACACAGATCCTTGTCTGAGAGATGAGACTTAAGTACGTGCTTTGGTCCTATCCTCGGCATGAAGGCTTCCATGATTTATAACCATAAAAAATGAATCCCTTTTCTATACATGATTTTTAGGAAGGAAATACTAAATGGTGTTTAGGAAATGTAATTGAATCATAGATCTCCAGACCGTGAGTCTGGCTGTCCAAATCACGCTCAGACCACCGCAGTTTCACAAACTAATTCTCTGCTTAATGTTGGAAATGGTGAAGAAAGGAGCAAGAGGGCACCAGCAGATGAAGTGAGAGTGTTCTGTGCAGAGTGTACTGAGGTAGTATAGGCAGCACAGCTGGTGAAGCCCAAAACACTGAATTTCCTGGGACAGGAAGGGCTCTGTTCTGCTCTTGGGTAAGTGGATGCTCTCAGCATGATGCTTGGGTTTAACCCTGCCATGTGCAATAGTAGCAGACATGTGGTGATAGCCAGTAATATAAAGTACTGCTCCCACTTCTGAATCATTTTGTCTTCCTAATCAGAATTAGCAGGGCTATTTCAGGTAGCCATTGTGTGTTGTTGCGGATGTTCGTACCATCACATATCACCAGCAGCCTGTCGTACTGCATTCTGCTCTGCTAGCTCAATATATCTTTTGGCTGTCTTCCTTTACTTTTCAAGGCTTGTTAGCACTGGGTGTCCCTTTACTCTGATTAGCTGTGAAAGTATGACTGGGACACCGCTAACAGCAGTTTGTTTAGAGAAGATCAAGAGAACTGGAAGAACCTTCGCAAGGTTGTTGGCTTTGTGATCAGTAGCTTCTGATATTGTATCTCAACACCCCATTTATTTGATGGAGACATCACAAAAAGAGGAGAAATTTTCATTTTTCTTTCTGTTTTTATTCTGTGAGTGGTAACAAAACCGCAGGGTTACTTCTGCTTTCAAATCAGTCTTACTAACATGCTCAGAACCAGGTCTTTGTTCCAGAAGTGTAAGATGTGGTCACACTACTTTAAGTGTATTTCCCCTTATTTTGGTTTCTGTTGGATATAAACTTACAAATACAGAGCTGTATAATGCAAATGGCAACTGAAGGATGAGAGAAGGGCCCCACAGTAAGGGAGAGAAAGCGATTTCACAGAAACTGGGAAAGGGGTAGTGAAAAGATAGTTTATGTAGAAGTTGTAAGAAGAATGGGGATTGCAGACACTGTGTCTGGAATAACAAGGGGGATGAAGGCCGTAAAGATAAGGGTGCAACAGCTCGAGGAGAGTGAGGTGATTAGATGTCCACAGGGCAAGCTGGAACTGGTTTGGGGGGTGCCCCTCCCACTGGGTCAAAAGTTTACAGCGAGGAAGATGACTATGAGCCTTTGCGAGGAAGATGATGAGCTTTCATCCCACTACCACCCCCACGAGTCACTATGCATGCGCAAGGGGGGAGGGACCGCATGCTAACGGGGTCTCAGGAATGTAATGAATATGTATCTGAATTCCTGTGAACTATTGATTAAGTATTAGTTCAGCCTATATCTGTAGCACGTTTTCTCCTAATGGTGTGCAAGTGAAGTGGAGCTATTCCCCTTGCACCAGGGTGTATGCGCATCGCTCATTAAACATACCTGCTTTATAACTACTTTGTGATTATGGAGTTTGATTTCCAAACGTCACAACGTCTCATCGTTAATTCACTTGAACATAAAAGGGGTGAGTTGGTTAGCTCTCAAAATACTCTGCAGTCAAATGGCCCTCACAGATTCACTTGTTACAAACTTGAAAAAGAATTTCCAGACTCCAAATACCTGCAAAGTGTTTGCTTTCATGAGCTGTGCAAATACTTCCTTTTTCACCACCTTAAGTATATATTTCCATATTACTAGAGATACCTTCCACCTTTTTTTCTCACAAAATTATTTACTCCACCATGTAAAAGAATGGTATTCTAATGCACTATGACAACTCAAAAAAATTAATGATGGTTTACTAGAATCTATATTGCGTGTACTGTTTTCTTTAAGGAGGCAGAAAACATGGAACGATGACTTCTGCTTTTCAAGTACAGTACTCAAGCTGACTCTCTTCATCCAGTACTACAGAAACAAGACTGTGCTAGTCAATGTGGTCAATGGAGTTGAATCCAGTTGGCAGCTGGTCACAAGCGGTGTCCCCCAGGGCTCAGTGCTGGGACCGCTTCTGTTCAACATCATGATTGATGATCTTGATGAGGGGATTGAGTGCACCCTCAGTAAATTTGCGGACGACACCAAGTTGGGAGGGAGTGTTGATCTGCCAGAGGGGAGAAGGGCACTACAGTGGGACCTGGATAGACTGGATCGATGGGCCAAGGTTAATGGCAGGAGTTTCAATAGGGTCAAGTGGAAGGTCCTGCATTTGGTCACAACAACCCCAGGCAAACCTACAGGCTTGGGGAGGAGTGGCTGGAAAGCTGCCTGAAGGAAAGGGACCTTGGTGTGCTGATGGACAGTGGGCTGAATATCAGCCAGCAGTGTGTCCAGGTGGCCAAGAAGGCCAATGGCATCCTGGCTTGTATCAGGAATGGTGTGGTGAGCAGGACTGGGGAAGTCATCCTGCCCCTGTACTCGGCATTGGTGAGGCCTCACCTCAAGTACTGTGTTCAGTTTTGGGCACCTCAGTACAAAAAGGGTATGGAGGTACTGGAGCAGGTCCAGAGAAGGGCAACGAGGCTAGTGAAGGGCTTGGAAAATCAGCCCTATGAGGAGAGGCTGAGGGAGTTGGGGCTGTTTTTGCTTTTGCAAAGCAAGTGCCTTCTGAAGGACCAAAAATAATCATGTCCTGTGTCAGGACATTCAGCTATGCGATATGCAACACAGACCATTACTATGCACACGCGTGAATGGGAAGTCCCAAGCTAGCAGAATGGATCCTGACTACAATAAGCCTGATTTCAACAGCCCTGCTGGCATGAAGAGAGGCAGTTTTTCACCTTCGTTTCATGTGATGATGACTTGATTATGGTTGCTGAGAATAGAAGTAGTCTATTTAATGCAGCATCTGTGACTGATTAATAACTGGAACTCAAAGCTACTTTTCCAAGGACATGCTGTTCATCATTTTATTCATATCTAGATCTTTGGTTGCTAACTGGATCTTAACCAGTGGGTTTGGTTTACTATGCCCCGATATATTCTGATAAAGTGAGGTAATTACACATTCTGGGGAAGAGTGAAAAGAAAAGTCAGCGGAACAGACAGGAATTTAGTTTCAAGTAAAGAACAAAAAGCAGCTCTTTTAAATCAACTCTTGAAGTAAAGATGCAATCTATTTGTTCAGGATGGAGTTATGGATATGTGTGTTACAGATAAATAAAAATAACCAGTGGGATTCAATAATGAATTTCCCTATTAGACTCTGCATGGAGGAATCTTAATTAGTGTAAAATAACAGGTCATTTGTTTCCAGCCCTCTGAAGATGATAAGTTTTTTGTCTGTCTGAGAAGTTAGTTCATGCAGGAGGGAATATTAGAGACTAGAAATGAAAATATCTTGATCTCTGATCTTGTTTGTCAGAGGTTATATAACTTCTTCCAGATAATTATTTTGCTGCATTGATGAAAACCTATTGAGCTGTTACTTAATGCTTCGCACTGTGCTTTGAAGAAGAGGTTGGAAAAGAATTTTCTCTGTCTTTCACTCTCATAAAATTGAGTACAACCTTTTATTCTGACTCTATTCTCCTTTTCTCAACTGAAGGTTTTGTTTCCTTGAAAATTTTAACTTGACTCAAATTAGAGGCTGCCTCCTTCTGAATCACATAAAAAAGCACTTACCTACAGAAAATCTCTCGTCAAACCAAGATACATGGGGAACTGATCTGCTTTAAACACACCCAAGTCATTTAAAGTACTTTATCTGAGAAATATCTAAATATCCACTGAAGTAGCAGAAAAATTTCAGCCTAAGAAATTTCATTTTGTGTGCTCTTTTTTGTCTCTCTCTTTTTTTTTTTTTTTTGTATGTTTGGTTGGTTATTTTTAACAAGGTGTTTTTGTTGTCCGTTCCACTTCAGAATGTGAATGTCACGTGACAAGTAACCAGTGATGCTTCCTACTCCAATTTCTTTATTTGCACCATCTTTCTGCACATTTCCTTGTGAATGCATTCATTTCTAATTATATTTCAGTGAAGTAGTCTTGGCAGAGGAGGGAAGTTGTACCTCTGATTTCACACACAGTCTACTAATGCAGTCAGGCTGATGGTTTCTGTGCAGAGGATTTTAATCTATGTTTATGCAAGTGTTCCTACTTATTTAATACAAAAACAGCACGGGGACCACTAGCCAAAAGATAGCAGCTCTAATCTAGGATCATAACTGAATGCTGGAGACGTTTTCTAAAACTTAACGCCAGTTTTAGATCACAGACAATGCCCAGCCTGCTGCTTTATATCAATCTAGGGCTGAAGCAGTTTTTAGGTCCTGGTTTCCCAATAGTCTCAAGGGTAAAATGATGCCTAAATAATCTCCTGAAGTTATTTGTCTTTAATTCATGGAAGCACTTAAACTTCCCTGAAGTCTCTCGGCACATCCAAGATCTTACCAGTAAGCCCTTCTGGTTGCTCTTCAGTAGGTCACTGATTTTCTTCTGAAAATCATTTCTTGTGAGTCTTCCTACAGAACAGAACACAAAACCCATGGAGAAGGAGAGTATAGGAATTGAAAAAGGAAAAAGGAGAACCAGGAAACAGGAAGTTAAAAGAGGCTCAAACAAGTCACTAGAATAAAATCACACCCGCTTCTACTACTTGTCATTTTGAGAGTGCATTGTTCCTACAGATTCAAACTCTTTAAAAACTGATTGCTCACTTTAATATAATCTTAGTTGTCAGGCTATGTAAATAACACTGTTGTATTATGATATATATATATATATATATATATATATATATATATATTTAACCTTTTTTGTGTGACCTTCATTTTGCAATTCTAGAAACCTGAATTCAAAAGTTGGCTTATCTTCCTGTCTCAGTGAGAACATCATGTAATACAGATTGATTTCTGACACTTCATATTGTCTTACCAGGGACTCCCCCGTTACTCTTAAATCTTTGATTTCCCCTGAACTGTTGAACAGAATCTCAAACGGAATTTCTGCAAGCAACTATCATAAAATCACTGAAACATATAATAGCTTAGGTTGGAAGGGATCTTAAAGGTCATCTAGTTCCAAACCCCCTGCTGTGGGCAGGCTGCCCAGGGCCCCATCCATCCTGGCCTTGCATGCATCCAGGGATGGGGCATCCACAGCTTCTGTTATAACAACCTGTTCCAGTGCCTCACCACACTCCAAGAATTTCCTCCTAACAAGTAATCTAAATCTCCCTTCTCTCTGGACCTTTCTCTTCTCCAAGGTAAACAAACTCAACTCTTTGTTCATAGGGAGATTCTCTAGTCCCCTGGCCACCTTACCTTTCTCAGTTGTTAATACAAGCTGAATAATAAGAAGGAAAACATTGCTATTGCTAACAAGAAGGAAAACATTGCTATTGCTAACAAGCTATTGGTTTTGGGTTTCAATTTGGAAAATTGAAGAGCAATTCAACAGTATTTACTTTGGACCCATAGTCTTCATGTGCAAAAATTCAGCTACAGATCTTTCGGTGTTGAATGGCCTGGCCATTATAGCCACCATGTGAAGCCACCATGTTACCCATCGCTGCATGAAAGCAAAATATTGAATAGCATTAAGTTCCACTCACATGGTGGTTGTGACTCAGTTTGTACCATGTTTCATGTACACAAATACATACATATGTCTATGTATGTCTCTCTCTCTATTTGTATCTGCCTTACTCTCTAGTAATTATTCCGTTTCTGTTTCCTTCATAAAGACAAATAACATCTGACAGAAGTGACATGCGTCTTTGCATTTTTTTTCTTCAGGAAAATGTTTTTTCCTTTAAATTTTCCGGAAACCTATATCAATTAAGACATTGCATCTTTCTTTCTTGTCCTAGTCACATATCACAGGTTAAAGCTAGAAAAGATTTTCTTCTTCTCCCTAAGAACTGGCCAACAAAACCTTTGCTGGGTTTTCATTAGGTATTCAGTAGGTATTCAGAAATTGATAGACGTACTTTTTCAGTGCTTTTCTATCATATGACTCAGTGACTCGTGTAGCACAGCACCCACATGTGAATGTACACGTGCAATACAAGGACAGAACTGTTCTTCTAGGATTGGAATTCGTTTCCTGCAGGTACTGCACTTGATGGATTTTGAAAGGAAGATCGGTTAAAAGACAAAGCCAGAAAAAAAATCAGAGTCCACGTGAAACAAATGCTATTATTGGCGGCTGATTTACTTTCGCTTAAGGCCGTCACATAAATTATATTTGACAAATTAATTATGGAGGGTTATGCACACCTGTTTGCATCTATTCTATGAAATATTAATTTCAATGTAGCTTCTGTTTAACTGGCTATATTAATCCCTTCTCAAAGTTGTTTTAGGATCTCCCTTGTGTTGAGGCATACTAATGGTGTCACGTTATCTTGGTTTGTAACTAATCGAAGGAAATGTAACGCATCATGTTTCTTCTATTCAAACAAAGGTAAAGATCCCCACTGAAATCTTCAGTTAAACTTTAAAAAAATTCAACAGGCACTGATTTGTTATTCTGCACCAAGGTGCCTTCCATGCTTAGGCTGAAGACAGAAAAAGCATTGATTTTGCTTATGCAAAATGTGGCGCAAAATGTATTTCCATTCATTTGGGAATATTTCTGTGTGGAATATTTAAAGCTAAATTCTCTACACTGAAATGCCGTTTTTGTTTTGTTTTTATTCTCTTGGAGATAAAAATGGCAGTGACCACATTTTGCATTGAAATACAATACTTCTGGGGGAAAAAAAAACAACAACAACAAAAAAAACAAAAAACGGTACTGTGTTTTACAGCATAGGCATAAACAAATCAATCTTCCTAAAAATAAATTACTGTTCCTGTACTGACTAGACAATCTGCCCTAGCGTGTCCCAGGAATATTTCTTTCTTTTTTCTTTTTTCTTTCTTTCTTTTTTTTTTTTTTTTGGTAGGTATTTATGCTCCGACAAGAATGTTAAAAATCTGGTGTAGTAAATGTACTAATAAATCAGAAACAGCAAAGATTTATTGCAAATCTATAGAAAAAGCTGCCACTGCAGATACAGCCAGTATGGTTGTGAACTATACCACTTTCCCCCTTTCTATCTGCTGGACATTTATGTACGTGCCATTTTGCTTGGCAGGTGCAGCACAATACCTGCACAGTGAAATAAGCCTCCCCTCACTCCAGCCATGGTTCCCACAAGACAAAAAGTTATCGCAATGGAAGCATTAAGGTAGACAAGATATGGAGGAGTATGTGATTTAATGCATGACCTCCAAATATGTTTTTGGGTTGCGCTGTTGAGTACTCTTAAGGCTCTGAATTCGCAGTGTATTTTTTTCTTATTAGATCAAACACAGCAGTGGCTCAGAATGTGCAGTGTATCTGGACGGAGGTTTTGTGCTGTGGCAGAAAAACGTATCCATCATAGTCAGAACTGTTTGGAACATCTCTTCTCAAACTGCATTTGACAGCATAGATTTGGGTCTCTGTTGCTGACTGCATTTAGGAAAGAGACTCTAAGCTGATAGCACAACAGGAATTCAGCTCAAACTGCTTCTTCCTACTAACCTTGGCTGCATCCGGCTGATGTGTGCTCTTAATGCCTCGCCATTCAGTGATTTGAAACACAGATGATAAAGAGCCTGTTATTATTTTTCCTCTTTCACTGCAATGATTTAAGTAAATGTGATACCAGAATTCAGGAATTGCATAGGGGAAAAAAAAGTGAACTCAATTTCTTTCTGGTATCGATGCAGAGCATATATTTTCTTTGTTCCTCAATGCTGTTTGGATTGCTGCTGATCTAGTACGTGAAGGATGTTTTTATGTTCCTCTCACCAGGCATGGATTTAGAGACATATTTTCCAGCCTTTCTTGTTCCTTGGGACAATCTTCACATATGGCACACTGCAGTGCTGCCTTCCTGACTGTGCAGCTGACTTGGAAAACTGTTAGCAGAATACAGTGCTCATGCTTAATTTGAATCCTTGCATTAAAAAACAGATGACGTTAGTTCTGGCAAACTACAAATATTTGCTTTTACTATTGAGAGAACACTTCTTTACGGAAGCTGTGAAAATCCTGAAGGTCATGGACCAGCTCATGGTTATTGAATAAAATTGTCTAAGAATTACCACTTTGCACCATGACACAAATGATGGCATTGGTGATTAATTTTACATGGTAGTCCAAATAAGCATTCTTCTCCAGCACTGGCTGTAGCGATTAGATGACACTGTGAACACTGATGAAGCTCATAGTTTATCACTACTCTCTGGTGAATGAATGGAGGCTGGCTGGAGAACTGTAGATGTCCCCAAGGTATAGGAGATGTCAGAAGATGCTCACTTGGCGTGAGAAACAGAATTATTAGGATGAGAAATAAAAGGTGTCTTGCATTTGACCCCTAGTTGATGACGTTATCCTGAAAAACTTTGGACGTTATGTAGAATCATAGAATGGTTTGGGTTGGAAGGGACCTTTAAGATCATTTATTTCCAACCCCCCGCTATAGGCAGGGACACCTCCCACTAGACCAGGTTGCTCAAAGCCCCATCCAGCCTGGCCTTGAATGCTTCCAGGGAGGGCACATCCACAGCCTCTCTAAGCAACCTTTTCCAGTGTCTCACCATCCCCACAGTAAAGAACTTCTTATTCATAGTATCTAGTCTAAATCTACCCTTTTCCAGTTTAAAAACATTTCACCTCTTCTTGTCTCTATATGCCCTCATAAAATATAATATTACAATATTTCTGCTGAAATGCTGTTTAAATGTGTTCCTATTATTGATAGAGGTTGGTTTACTTAGCAAAAGAGATTAGTACATTAGTTTAAGAACCAATATATAAGTTTAGCAAAGGGAATCCATAAGTGATAGTTCTAAAACTTTCCACTTCAGCTTCAGTCTTGCTTTTCCTCAATAATTTTGCACTGGGGACATAATAGAATACTTTCATCTTCTGCCTCAATGATTTTGCCTCGCGAGAAGAACTGGAGTCACAATAGAATACTTTAGTCTTTTGCCTCAAAACATGCAAGGACATTTTCTTCTGGTTCCACATCCATTGTATTTAGAAAGTGACTCACTGTGGTCTAATAAGCAATGGAAATCTTCTGAACTGGGGAAAAGTGAATGAAAATGAGTTGTTAAAGGTTTCAGTGATGAAGCTGATGGTGAAAAAAAGGGGGAGAAATAGATGGGCATTTGACCACCCAAAATACCACTGAGCATGCCCAATGTGACATTAGCACTACCTATGAGACCCTGAGAAAGACTGAATATGTATGCCAATGTACTACGTATGTATTTCTTCACTGTATAAATGCAGAACCTGAACTCTGAGAGGGTGCGCTTGTTTGTCAAGTCACCTGGTGCACAGAGCCAGGAACAAAGGAATGCCACTTTCAACACCACACTGCAGTTTTTTTTCACTGGGGCTACTAGAAACCATACCTACAAAGGTACTGTGCATGCCATGTGAAGGAAAAACAAGGGTAAAGTATCCTTAAAAAATAAAACTTGGGACAAACAAAGGAAGGATAGGGGATCCCTGCAAAACAAGATAAAAAGCTGAGAAGAGTGTCAGTCACAAGGATCTGGTTAAACAAATTTAACTTGCAAGTGTATGGCAGGAGATGCTAGCTTAGCACAGAATCACAGAATCGTAGGGGCTGGAAGGGACCTCCAGAGATCATCGAGTCCAACCCCCCTGCCAAAGCAGGTTCCCTACAGCAGGTCGCACAGGTAGGCATCCAGGCGGGTCTTGAATATCTCCAGAGAAGGAGACTCCACAACCCCCCTGGGCAGCCTGTTCCAGTGCTCTGTCACCCTCACTGTAAAAGAAGTTCATGTGCGCATTCATGCAGAACTTCCCATGCTCCTATGCACCTGCGTGTAAATTTTGTTTGCTGGGCAGAACAAAGAGTGATAGACTTTACAGGATCCAAAGACAATTCTGGTTGGGCAAAACAAAAAACTCAGAACACAGATTACAAAGTATGTATAAACAAAGCAAATGAGGGAGGGTACCTATGGGGGGGGGAATGGCTGATAAGCGAATCAAGAAGGTTGTGAACCCCAAGTACCTCAGCCAATGGGGAATGGGGGAAGGGCTCACTAGCGTCTTGCTACAGGGATAAAAGAGGGTCTGCATCCCTCAGCATATTGAGAGACTCCACAAGGGTACACCCCAGTGGACTCTCCCTTCATTTGAATAAAGAGAGCTAAATCTCCCCTGCCTCTTTTTGGGATAAAAACTATTGAGCAAGCTTACTGAAGTAGAAATTTTCCTAACAGCCTGCTGTTGTCATGAAAGGACCTAATCCAGTACATCTTGTATGCATCAGTAATGCATTAATGGCTGACATCAGCAACAGTACTCATCTGAACAAACCTTGAAAGAAAAGATTCAGCCTTATTCTGGTAAAACTGGAAGTTCAGGTTAAAACTCACCATGGGACAACATTTGCCATCCAGTATGGAATATGAGCTGTTGGGAGGAAGCAGAAATGGTGTGAATGCTGTATCTGGCTTTTCTTAAAACTAGTTGTGATCATCTCTCATCCGTCATCCTGAAGATACATATCCTTTTGTCTTAAAACATTTGACTGGAAAAGACTGAAGAACTGCTACTGGACAACTCTGTGATAAGAGAAATAATGTGGTACTGAAATTTCTCCAGAGGAAGTCTCTATTTTGGCCGTACCAGGACACCTTCTCAGCCAGAGCCTGTCAGTATTTGGCCTCTCTTTTTTTTTTTTGTATTGCCAGCATCAGTTCATCTGGTCTAGATTTCAAGTCTCTTTTCTGAAGCAGATGGACAGATTCCCCTTTGTTGAGAAGGGAGAGGAGGTCTAACCTGTTCATATTATTCTACTTATTCCCACAATTTCCTAGTCCATGGGATTGCTGACTGGTAGAGAGCATGCAAACTGATGATGAACCTGCTTGACTAGTTCTTGGCTGCTGGGGCAGCCTGTTTGGAAACTCACTGGGGAGTTTGTGGCTCATGGGGAGATATTCCCTGGAGCCTCCCAGTAGAGCTGTGACCCACTTTGCACATCACCTGGGACAACAGCCCTGCTGCAGGCACCTGGCTTTCTCTAGCCCAGCCTTCAGAGTCAATGACATGGTCCCTTAGGCATCTGTTTTAAAGCACAAAAGCCTTTGTGTACAAAGTTACGAAAGCATGAAGAAGCATTTGAGCCAAGAGCTGAGATCACCAAGTATGTTCAAAATAACAACAGAAAATCACCGTCTCTAGAGGCAGTGGTAACTTGAAAATACATTGAAGCAGTATAATGTAGGATTTTTGGCATGAATCAGTTTTTGGCTGCAAGAGTGCAATAGCTATAAATGTCTTAATGTTAATGCACCATTCCATTACTACTGATCTTAGGTAGTTACTAATTAGTAATACACACAGGATTAAGGTAGATGGGATGCAAAAAACAATCTCACTTTAAGAGAATATCTGCCAGAATTTTTAATCTGCTTGAGGTTGAATGGCTATTGTGTAAGAATAAGAAAATGCATTTTTGAGTACGTAAAATTTCAGATCAAAAGTGTTATCCATTGACTCACAATAAAATAAAAATAAAAATAAATAAGTAAATAAATAAATAGTAGTATGATCTGTCTATGGACACTGGAGTGCCATGGAACAGAGATATTGCACATAAATTAAAAAGAAAATCATACCCCCTCAAAAAAAAATTAAAAAACCCAGAATGATGTGGAAAACTTGAAAACAATACAACGAAACATTAGATTATTAGAAATAAAACTTAGAAGTAAACCTTGGCTTTCAACAAGACCTTGCACTTGGTTCATGGCAGTCTCAGACATGTATACAGACTGTGGAGAAAGACTTTGGGTTCCTGGTGGACAACATCCTGACATGAGCCAGCAGTGGGCACTTGCAGTTTGGAAGGCCAACTGCATCCTTGGCTGCATCTTGAGAAGGACAACCAGTACCTCACAGGTACTCTACCACCTGTGAAGGCCTGCCTGCACTACTGCATTCAGGCCTATGGACCCCCAGCACCAGAAATACGTGGAGCTATTGGAACTGTGCCAGGGGAGACCAAGAAGATGATCAGAGGGCTGGAACACCTCTCCTATGCAGACAGGCAGAGGGAGTTGGGCTTTTTCAGCCTGGAGAAGAGAAGGCTCCAGAAGTGTCTCATCGTGGCCTTCCAGTACACAGAGAAAACTTATAAACAGGAGGGAGAACATTTTTTTTTAACATGGTTTCATAACGATAGGACAAGGAGAATGGTTTTAAACTAAGATAGGGGACACTTACATTAGATGTTAGGGAGAAATTCTTTACTCAGAAAGTGATGATGCACTGGTACAGATTGCTCAGAGGTGTTGTGTCTGTCCCATTTCTGGAGATGTTCAGGGTCAGGTTGGGTGGGCAGCCTTATCTTCTACTGGGTGGTAACCAATCCATCGTATGGGGATTGATCTTTAAGATCCCTTCCAACCCAAACTATTCTATGATTCTATGTAAAATAAACTTTAGAATAAGCATTACTTTAGTTCATTACATATGAACTTAACTCTTCACTTGCTCCTGTAACACCCTCTTCTGTCTTAAACCCTTGCAATGCAAAAAAAGAAGGAATTGTCTTTTTAGACTTCTAAAAATTCTGTGAGTGAGCAAAAATCAAGACATCAAGTACCACCTTCAAGTGCAATAAGTAGAGAAACCAATGCAAACACTTTAACTAAAGTGGTTGTACTTGTTCCCATTATTCACAGAAATACGCTCTTTCAAATGTACAAATGAAATAAGAAAACAAATTTCCCAGTAAGTTAAAGTGTTCTTCTTTCTTTTCTCTCTCACAGGTTCTTGTTTAGAAAAGCATATAAATAAGCAGAAAAGGTTGCTTGTTGGTATAGAAATACTTTTGTGAAAAGTAGAGGTTTCTTACTGCTTGTAATCAAATAGATGGTGGGCTTGTGTTTAATACACTGGGCCAGCACCCTAAAGACCTGATCTGAGTTCTTAATGAGGTTAGGCCTCCTGAGTATCTTTTCATACACAGCTGTTGAATTTTATTTCACCGCCGTTTTATTCTAGTCCTTATGCTAAATTAAGATGAAAACTACTTCTAGATTTCATCAATGTGAAGACAGCATATCAATATTTATGAGTGTTGAGCATATGTATTCATCTGGGAGAATACATACTCCTGTGTTCCCCTTCTCCTGACTTCTCCCTCAAATAGGTATGGTAGCCATCTTGTAGATGTTGTCAGGGCATATCTGAAAGCAAAAAGATTGGGAACAACCTCACAAAATCCTTTATGGACTAGATACAGTGATATCTGAGATTCTCTGAAATAATCCTTTTATAGTTATGCCTTCCCTACTCTTCTTAACAAATGGGTTGAAGAGACCCAATTGTCCTAAATTGACAAGGTACAGTGCTGTGCTTTCTTATTAGATGGAAATGTTCTATGCTTGAGTGCTTAAATCTTCCCTCTGTATTATTCATGTGTACAGCTTTTAAAAACACTTTTTGAGTTTTTTAGATCAAAATCTGAGGGAGAAATCTCACTTTTTGATTTTTGCTTTCAGGAATGTGACTAGTGATAAATATCTTCATGCTCAAGTGTCCAGCAGTGTGGACACTTCCATCCCTCTGCACAGAAGAGAACAATACAAGAAGTACCTACTGCCTGCTAGAGATGAGCCTAGGGGAGCAATAACAGGATTGGGGGTGAGGCATGGGTCTCGACTGAAGTACATCTACATCAGTGCAAGCAGCATGCTCCTCCAAACAGAAGGAGCTGCAGGCAAACTATGACTTAGTTGCCATTACAGAAACATGGTGGAATTGATCCCAGGACTGGAGTGCTGCAATAGATGGCTACAAGATCTTCAGAAAGGATAGACAAGGAAGGAGGGGTGGCATTCTTCTCTATGTTAGAGAGTGTTTTGGTGTTATTGGGCTTGTGGCTGGGGATGGTAAAGTTGAATCTCTATGGGTAAGGATCAGTGGAAGAGCCAACAAGGCAGACATTATGGTGGGGGTCTGTTATAGACCATCTAACCAGGATGAAGAGACAAATTAGATGTTCTATGAGCAGCTGGCAGAAGTTGTGTGATCACCGGCGCTTGTGCTTATGAGGTACTTCTATTTCCCTGGTATATACTGAGAATACAGCACAGCACAGATGAAGCAGTCTAGGAGGTTTCTAGAGTGTGTGGAAGATAATTTTCTTCTGTAGCTGGTAAGAGAGCCTACCAGAGGAGGTGCCCTGCTAAACCTGCTGTTTGCAAACAGAGAAGGACTGGTGGGAGATGTGTAGGTCAGGGGCTGTCTTGGACACTGACTGTGAAATGGTAGATTTCTCAATTCTTGGTGGAGCCAGGAGAGGGGACAGCAAAACTGCTACCTTAGACTTCTGAAGGGAAGATTTTGAATTGTTCAGGAGACTAGTAGGGAGGGTCCCTTGGGATTCAGTCTTGGAGGATAAGGGGGTCCAAGAAGGCTGGTTTCTCCACAAGAAGGAAGTCTTAAAGGCGCAGGAGCAGGCTGTCCCCCTGAGCCACAAAATGAGCTGGTGGGGAAGAAGACTGGTGAGGATAAACAGGGAGCTTTTCCTGAGGTTCCAGGAGAAAAAGAGAATCTACCTCCTGTGGAAGATGGGACAAGTAACTCAGAGAGAGTACAAAGAAATTGTTAGGATGTGCAGGGAGAAAATTAGAAAGGCAAAAGCCCAGCTTGGACTCAACTTGACTGCTGGAGTAAAAGGGAACAAGAAACTCTTTTCAAATATATTACCAGTAAGAGGAGGACCATGGAGAATCTCCATTCTTTACTGAATGTGGCTGGGAATGTGACCACAGATGTTAAGGAGAGGGCTGAGGTTCTCTATGCCTTCTTTTTGTCTGTCTTTAAAAGTCAGACTAGTTATCCTTAAGGTGCTCTCTGACCTGGAAGTCTCAGATGGGGAGCAGAATAAATCCCCCACAATAGAGGAGGAAACAGTCTGAGATATACTATTCCACCTGGACTGCCACAGGTCTGTGGGTCCAGATGAGATCCATCTGAAAGTGCTGTAGGAATGGGTGTAGGTGATAGCCAAGCTACTTTCAATCATCTATCGGCATTTGTGTTCAATCGGAGAGGTCCAAGAGGACTGGAGACTTGCCAGTGTAACTCCCATCTATAACACCTGTTACAAGTGGTGTCCCCCAGGGGTCAGTACTGGGGCCCATCTTGTTTAATATCTTTATTGATGACCTAGATGATTGAGTGTACCCTCAGTAAGTTTGCAAATGACACCAAGTTGGAAGACCCTTGAGAGGGATCTAGATAACCTGGATCACTGGGCTGAGGTGAATGGGATGAGGTTCAAGAAGGCCAAGTGCTGGGTCCTACACTTTGTCCACAACAACCCCAGAGAACAATTCAGCCTAGTGAGGCTGCACCTTGAGTACTGTGCTCAGTTTTGGGCCCCTCACTACAAGGAAGGCACTGAGGCCCTGGAGCATGTCCAGAGAAGAGCAATAAAGCTGGTGAGGGGTCGAGAGCACAGGCCTTACGAGGAGCAGCTGATGGAGCTGGGATTGTTCAGTCTGGAGAAGAGGAGGCTTAGGGGAGAGCTCACCACTGTCTACAACTACCAGGGGTTTGGCCTTTTCTCTCATGTAACAATGATAGGGCTAGAGGGAATGGCCTCAAGCTGTGCCATGGGAGATTCAGGCTGCACATCAGGAAATATTACTTTTCCGAAAGAGTGCTCAGGCACTGGATTGGGCTGCCCAGGGTTGTGGTGGAGTCACCAACCCTGGGGGTGTTCGAGGGGCAAATGAGATATTGTGTTGAGGGACCTGGTTTAGTGGGAACTATTTGTGATGGATGGATGGATGGATGGACTGGATGATCTTGTAGATCTTTTCCTACCTTGGTGATTCTATGATTCTGTGATTCTATGATGCTGGTCCTTAAGTTCTTGCCAGTAGCTGCTAGCATCAGCAGGTAATTTCAGTGGGTGAATGCACTGGAAGATGTGCATAATGTAACAGTAGCACAGTATGCTGAACTCTAATGAGTCAAGATGACAGTGGCTAGCATAAGCATGAGAAAAGATTTTAATGTGAGGAAGGAGAGAAGGACAAATATGCCCACAGGTTTTTATACTAAAATAAGATGTGAAAACTTGGGAAGAATCTGCAAATAAGAGGGAATACTTTTTCTTAAGAAGAAAATACATCAGAAGGCAGCACTGTCTATGTTGTCATGACTTTGGACAAGGATAGTTATTTATTATTCCTTTAGACTATACATAGCAAGTAAGGAACATGAAAGATTCTGAGTGTTGCTGGCATCTTCTTAATTTAGACTGTGTATTGGAGGGACAAGTTTATGTGTGAAATATACACACGGGACCTTCAAGACTGCCTGCTTGATGTGGCAGATGCAAGTTTTAATTAGAAACTCATTAATTTTTTTCATTACAGCTAAACTTCAACTTCTTAAAATGGGCACAATAGCTTGACTATTAAACTTGATGGGCCCTTTACTCCTCTAAGCTATTTTATTCTGCTCTGAGACAGCTATGAGCTCATGAAAAGATTGGATCTTGGTGAATACATAGTCTATTTCAGTACCACCGTACCAAAAAGTCTGTTGGATACTCATGTGAAAGTATTCCTAAGTTGATATATGTGTGTATCAATATACATACGATATGTATCAGACAGTGTAGTCTATCGGGTCACCTAAATACAACTTAAATCCTTGTAAGTTGGAAATATATTGAAAAGTAATTTCATGGAAAAGCATGTGGAAAATCTGTGTTTCTACTGTGATGAATAGAAATATACTCAAATACATGATTTCTTTCTTTCTTTCTTTCTTTTTTTTTTTCCTGAAGATTTTACTACAGCAGCTGTTGCTTATAAATATCTCCGATCTTAATCCTCCTGAATAATTCCGACTTGATAGTTTTATACAAAACCCCTAAAAAAGAAAGGAGAGATTTGCAAGAGGTTCTACAGGAAGTTTTACCATCTCTCTCTCATCATTGTAAATATGACTTGGTAAAAGATGAAATATTTTCAGAATAGGCAGCGCTCAGGAAAAGTGCTGCTGATGATAGAGGGAAGAGGATATATGAATTGGATTGAAAATTAATGGTAAGAATAATGGTAAGCAGACCTGGTGAATAAAAGGAATCAAGATAAATGTTGTGTTTGAATTTCTCATATGGGATTGTCTCTTTTATTTTTCATTTCATTTTTTGTGCACAAAATCCACTTAAAACATAATGAGATTTACTACAGAAACCTGACATACACTCCACAAAATGACCTAGTCTTACCCAAACTGAAAACTTCGCTTGTAAACATATGAAAAAAAAATACTCCCATGGGAGTTATAGTGCTTAATACCTTGCTCTTATGGCAATGCATCAGATTTGTCACTGAAGCCAAGGTTTCAGGGCAACAAAGCTGAAATGAACAATGGAGAGCAGAACATGGGAGGGACATTTAAGCAATAAAAATAAAACAACTTTTTTTCCTTCCTTCTAATTACATTCTGTGATGTTAGAGTTACTCTATTACAACCGGACTTACTGCTCAAGGGAAGTCAGTTCATGTACTTATCAGTTTGCTGATAGTCAGTTTAATTTCTGACCCTGCATTTAAAAGAAATACAGCACAGTTGCATGCTAGGTATCGTTGTTGTAGACAAGCCCCAGCCCAAATAAAACTCCTGAAGACCAGTGTGATATCAAGAAGCAGGCAGTGTTTAATACGGATGTAGGAGTGGATCCTTCAACCTAACTGTGCACCCAACAGAACAAAGGCATGTCCCTTATATACGTTTGGGTAAACTTGGAGAGCAGTGGTCAAGAGACCTCGATCCCACCCCTTCCATTCATACACGCATTGTTAGTTAACGATGGGGATAATCTCCCTTTTTAGCAGGCTAGATAGATATGCTAATTTTCAAGATGCCCCTAAAAGGCAAGATTAGCCATACTGATAACATTGTCAGCCTCCGAATCAATTCTAAATATTTCCTTTTCTCTCATACTAAAAAACCATTATGATGCACCTGACAGGTCAAGGAAAACTCTGTTTTGACGTAAGGGTATTTATATATTCTAACTTAAAAACAGTGGTCTGTCAAATTTATAGGGCTTTAAGATGGCTTCTTTTATGTATCTACTGAATAACAAAGTATTTTAATTCGATCGGTGTTGAAATTAGGTTTTTTGTTTGTTTGTTTTGTTTTTTGTTTTTTTTTTTCCCATCATAAATCCAGCAAGTGTTCTTGGAGCCTCAAGGGACAAAAGCTATCCAGAGGCTTTCAACCATGGTTCCTTGGCAGACTATACCGTAGGGGGGGACGCATTCATGAGTCTAATGAGGATGTGAATAGATGAAATGGCTGAAATGGCACATCATCCTCAGTCCACAAGTGAAAGAACTGGAATCCAACCAAGTGGAGTAGTGCCCACGTGAAATGGCAAGCAGGAAACTCACTGGCACTTTCTGGCTGGCTGCACTCAATAACAGGGAGCAGGTGGATATGTTTTCTGCATCCTGTGCATGGATCTACCAGACCAACAGCCTGCTCCCCAGAGATTTCTTTGTTCTGCAGCTGGTGTGTGTGCCAGTGCATACAGCATACCACTCATTTTTACAGGTCTGCTTGGCACTGCAACATGCTCTGAGCTGAGAGAACAGAACGCCAGATTTTTTTCCTGTTTTTATTATAGATCCTCTCCCTCACTCTGTACTTTCTTCTAAGATGTCTGATAGATAAAGCATGCTTTTAGAACTGCTTGGTCTGGATTTAAAAAAAATACTTGGAAACTATTTTCCAGGCAATGACCAAACTCCACCACTTAGAACAAGTTAAAGATTTTCTGGAAGTTTACATTTTGTTATATGTTTACTTTTTGGATTTCTGTTTGTTAGTTTGTTTATTTGTTTTTGTTGATATGTTTTTGCTACGGCTTTTCTTTATCACTGTTTAGAAACAGACAATTCAGCAAATGCAGTAGCAGAAAGATTGTTGCTTCACCTTTTCTTAAAACCAATTGGACATAAAACAATTGAATAGCAGTATTACAGAGATGAAATAAAAGATGAATGAGCAGCTTTCAAATGTTTATTATGAACTGAAAATTTCACATACATCTACTTCCTCGGTGCTGTTGCATTTTATGTGCCTTTTTCTTTTCTTTTCTTTTCTTTTCTTTTCTTTTCTTTTCTTTTCTTTTCTTTTCTTTTCTTTTCTTTTCTTTTCTTTTCTTTTCTTTTCTTTTCTTTTCTTTTCTTTTCTTTTCTTTTCTTTTCTTTTCTTTTTTTTTGCACTTGTTTTGAGAAATTCACTTGTGCATTTTGTCTTCCCAAACTGACAATGAGAAGACTCTCTCACTTTTGAGAACTCAACACATGTTCATCATGTTCAGGTAGAAAGATCTGTGAAGGACTGAAGTGTCTTAACTCCACTTCTTTTCTGCTGGTTGGGAGAACCTTCTGTGACCGAGTAGAAAACTTTTTATTCCCAGTGAGTCAGAGACAACGATTAACAAATAATACCTTCTAGTTTAGCATACTCTTACTGTCATGAGTTTTCTAGCTGCTGCTTTTATTTTTTTGTATTTCTTTTTTTTTTTTTGAACTTAGATTGACTTACATAGTTTTTCACTTTATCAACTTTTCTATAAATGAAACTCAAGTGTAACAGGCACTTGGTTGTTCTTTATAATCATGACATCTGTGCCTGAATAAGGAAAGCATTCTAAAAGTGCAGAAACATAAATAGTACACTTGCAATTGAATTGAAGACAATTTAATTTCAGTGTGATTTTACTGGTCAAAATTATAGTGGATCACATTGCTAGATTTCTTGAATTTCTCAGTAGTAGATATCTGTTGCAAATCTTATGGCAGCAAGGCACAGAAGGAAGACACGGCTTGAGCAATTTATTCACCATAAAGTGGATTTACTCCAGGCAAGGCAAAATGACTTCAGTGATTACCAAGCAGTAAAATAAATAAATAACTAAATAAATAAAATAAAAAATTCCCCGAGGTATTTACCAAATACACCAGGTTAACCATTTTGCCTGGGAGGCAAACCACTGCAGGACTTCATCTTGGCTCCCATTTCTTTCATTCTGCATACCAAACCTAAGTTAATTCACAAGTCCTCGATTTTATCCAGACCTCACTGCTCTAGCTGCATGCAGCTGTTGTCTGTGACACGGAGGCTGCTGGTTGCAGTGATTTGTTTGTTCTGCACCCACTGTGAGCAGAGGCTGCTCAGGTTCCCATTTCACCCGGAGTGCCCCACTGTTAAAATAGCTGCCAAATAATCTCCTGTGTACTTTGGACAGAAATCGCTGTCTGAAAGTGTTTCTCAGTGCCCTTGTTTCTGTTTGTCTTGTTACTATAGCAACAACGAATTGTATTTTTGCTGTTCAATTATGTATCATGTTTTTTTTCCCATTAATGACCTTCTGACCCACTGGTGACCTTGGGGATATAAACTTTTTGTTGCAGACTGACGTGATGGAATGCAGTGACTGGTTTCATTTAAAATTATTGCATATTTTTCTGACCAAAAACAAAACAAAACAAAACAAAACCACTTTTTTTTTTTTTTTTTCCCCCCCTAACGAAAGAGGAAAAAAAGAAGCTCAGTCTGGGAGAGAGAAGGAGAAAGGAGAGATGTGCCTGGATGTGTCTGCCATCTTTATCTAAGGCACAGTGTTCCTGGAGTCATCTCTTCAGCTTTTAGGGAAACACAGCATCTAGTATTTTGAGTTATCATTTCTCTAAAATATCTGTCAGTGGATTTGGTTTCAGCAGATGTATTTTACTGCTATCAAGGTATCAAGGTACTTGTTGTCCTTTGTGTCAGTGGGGTAGGGTTCTCTGCTGGCATCACCCCACTGACTTTATATATAGTCTTCATTATTGACAGAAAAACAAAAATGTTTCAGCTACTGCACATTTGTTTACTCATAAAATTGCAAACAAATTACTGAAATGCATTGTAAGAAGAAAAGTCATTGATGTACCGTCTTGGAGACTGAAAGGTGAAAATCCTGTAGGTGCACTAAGCTAAATGAGCAACTACAAAGCTTGCTGCAGGATGCAGCTAAAGAACTGTGTATGTGGAACAAACATTTCAACTCAAAATTAATTTCATACTGCAAATATGAAAGTGTTGTGGGGGATTTCATTTTCCTCTGGCCTTCCTTGATAGAATTCTGCTGTGTGGGTGGAGAGCAGCTGGGTAGAAGAGCATGTTCTCCAGCCCAAATTGAGGGGGCTGCACAAAGAACAAGGCTGTCTCCCTGCTGATATTTCAGTTATATTCTTGCATGAAGCACAATGCTTCTTTGCATAGGGAGACACAGTGGCAAACTCAGAAACTGCCATTGCGTGAATCTGAATTTATGTCTCCTTAGTAGGTGCAGGATTCTTACTGCAATACATAAAAACCAGGCCCCTCCCCCCCCCCCCCCCCCCCCCCCCCCTTTCTTTTTCCTTCATACCTATATGTAAGCAAATTGCACTGTGATAGTGCCATAAGCAGGGACACCTCTGGCTAGCTCAGGGTGCTCAAAGCCCCATCAGGACTGGCCTTGAAAGGCTTCCAGGGAGGGGTATGCACAACCTCATTGAGCAACCTGTTCCAGTGTCTCACCACACCCACAGTAAATAATTTCTTCCTGATGTCACACAGTAAGACATAGAATACATGCAACACTTTAGGTAATTTGCTTTATTATTTAATTCTTGTAACAGAGCAAAGCAAATTAAAAAGAAACTATACAAGTGACTGTATCTGCTGCTGGAGCAGAGGCATTGTGGGGAGACCTCATCAGTAACTTTGAAGTTACCACATCTGTAATGCAAGTTTTGTTACTGGGCTAACCATGATGTTATGTGTTTGTGCTGTGGCTAAATCCACAGATAACAGTAGTTTTGCATTTCACATGTCACTGTAGTAGCTCTTCTACAAACAGGTAACTAGAGCAGGACAGAATGTTGTGCTCAGACGTGCAATTTTGTGGTTGTTCTTTACATACTTTTGTGAAACTGTTAGAAGGAACATTTCCTGGTCATTTGGGCTGCATGACAGACTTAAATAAACAAAGCTTGGGTATAGAGGTAGTTAATGATAGTCCTATCCAGTGAGCTGTGGATTATAGCTGTTCTGCAGCAAACCTTGGGGCACAACCAGAATAGCAGCAGAGCCTGTGCTGAGCTCACCTCTGAAGTTAGAGGTTTGGGAGCAGTGTGCTATACACTTAGCTCTAACATACCCATACAAGACACCTCCCAGCATGCAGAAGAATGGAGCAGGAAAGCCGTTCTGCAGTTCAGAGTAGATTAGTGTTGTGTATACAGGTAGCTGTGTGCTCTGCAAGGGGACAGACAGCAGGGCCGTGCTGGGGCAGCATGGGCAGACTGGGGTCTGCTGCCTCTCAGGTCAAAGATGTTTCTACAGGGAGAATTCAACAGCTTTTAATTTCCACTAGCAAATATGAACATTTTTCATGAAAAGGGGTGAAAATATTCCAAATGGAGGCAGAATTATTACAATGTCATTTGTATCTCCTCTCCTTTTATAAATGCTAATGCCGCTTTATTGGGAGAAATAGAATAGCAGACAAACATCTTTTCCTTTGTTTTTCCTACAGATTTCCCTTGAGTAAAGCCTGATATTTAATAAAGGTGCAATGTATCTTCCAAGCTGATTAGACTGTGCAGTGAAGTAAGGGCTTTCAATTTTTTCAAATATTATTTCTTTATAACATTTATCTCCCTTTGTGAGGACATCAGGGACCTCTTTAAAAAAGTAATAAAAAGGAAATTTAAAAATAATGACCTTTCACAGCCTTCTGGTGCAACCTTTGGATGAAAAGGCACAGTAGGATCTGGTGTTCAGTGTACACTGCAGAAGGAAATTTCAGTGGGCCCAGAGGTATGGCTTAAAGCTCTCTAGAATACTAAGAAACTTATTTTAATATGACATCGTATCTATTTGCTGCCACTGTCAGCAGAACTGCAGCTGGACTTGAGACGGTTGGATGGATTGTTCTGCTATAGCTGTGAGCAGTCTCTGTGATATATTGCATATGACAAAGTATAGAATTGGGGCTTCTGAAGTATATTTAACTTTTTAGCATGAGGAAATCAGAGCTTGAAGATTTACTTATTTCTTAATGTTTCAGATTTCTTGGACTGACAACTAATGTAACAACATATTTAGGCATTTTACAGCTTATTCTGTGAAGAGTTAAGTTGCACCACCTCTCTTCCTTTAGTATCTTACAATATCCAAGCAAAGCATAAACTGTTCAATCACTTCTCTTAAACAATGTCTAACAGCACAGAAGTACACATCACCTCTCCTGAGTGGCTAGCAAGACACCTAGTCAAGGTGTACAACTCATCCTCCACTGAGGACAATGTGAACAGCCATACAATAATTATACCCAGAATAGTTTGACAGAAACACCCCTTGTAGTGTGCATCGAGCAGGACTGTTTCCAGGAGAATAGCAGCCAGCAACACACTGGTGAAATACATTTACTTTTTCCTTCCTAACCTTCTGTATCTGGGTGAAGGCAAAATATAGCAAATGCAAAGCTTTTCTTTGCATCAGGTCTATGAGAGAAATAATAATATTTTAAGAAGACAGTGGTGTGGGAACCTATTAGATGATGACAGCTATCAGTAAAGAGAGGCATTTTATTTTAAGCTGCTCTATACTGTGCTGAACATCTGTGTCATCGATCGGTGGACCTGCAGGTGACCACTGCTGGCAGCAGGGGGCTGAGGTGGACCAAAGAACCTTGAATGCAGCCCAGGGTCTGAACGAGGTGATTCTATGCCAATAGCGTTTTCTGCTCTGCTTGCACTCATCCTCTCTGCCTTCTAACGTTTTCAACAGACACAGAATTTTTTTCATGCTTGCCCTCACCCAACTTTCCAGCTTCTCTGAAATTATAAACTGTTATTTCTTTCTCTGGTTCTCATGTATTTAGGGGAACACAGAAAGAACAATTTCAGCTATTGATTTAATGCAGAGAAGCAGATTAGAAGCTCCACCTGTAGCTGTCAAAGTCAGACAAGGTATTTATTGAAGCTTTAATTGTCCTACGGTCTAAACAATAATGATGTTCTTTGTATTGCATGGGTCACCAAAGTTGCCCACATTTTGCTAATATATGAGGAGGTATTCTGCATGGGCAAGAACTTCATTTTCAGTTCTTCCATAATTAGGAACATGATTAACTTCAGTAAAGAAGATATTTTGTTAGCAGTAGAAATATCACCTGCACTGTCATCAGCACTGTGTTACTGTATTGCTGTTCTGGAGTGACAGCTCGTTTTGGGGTAGAAGCAGGATGGACAGTAGTAGAAGGAAAGGAAAGCTGCAAATGCTGTTTGGGAAATTGCATAGAGGTTATACTTTGGCTCCTGTTTAGATATACATAACAGAACTTTCTTTTCTCAAGAAAAGATTTACCCTGTCAGCAGTCACAAAACCACGGTATTATTGCCTAAAAAATACAAGGCAGTTCATTTAAAGCTGGTTTCTTTATTACTAAATTACACTGCAGTTTATATAGCCCATCGAAATTTGCATCTAGGTCTTACTGTAACACATTTCTATATCTCCTTCAAGGATAGCAAGATAATATGCTCTTTGTAGGAGAAAATCTAGGAAAAAGGTCTGGGGCATGAGTGGCCACTTGAGGATTGGGAAGAGACTGTGGGAGCCGTGTGGGCTGTGGGAATGGGGAAGGTTTGGAAGCCCAGTTGTCATGAGAAGGGCACAACTGTTCCTTCTCTCTTCCACTGCTCTTGGTTAAATGTTATTCAGCTGCCACATGAGGGAGGAAGAGATACTGCCCCTGTTGCAGGTTTTGCTCTTTGAAAAAACACAGTCTTGCCTGAACAGCCTTTGAGATTTTTCTGTCTACACAACAGCTGGGGGTGTAGGAAGATGTTTGACTTGTGCTACAGTGCTGGACTGAACCTGATAACCTAAGGAAGTCAATATGCAACTCGTGTACAGGAACACCTGTTCACAGTGACTCCCTGTGATGATCCTTAGCTTTGTGTTTGACTTGTGATGCTGGGTCTGTATTTGTTGTACATGATGTTCAGTTGCAAAACAAGCAATCTCTGCAAGGAACGAGGGCCATTCATAAGGCTCAAGCATCCAAAGACTGGTGGGGTTGCAAGTCGCAAGGTGGAGGATGGCTGAATTCGAATACAGCTGCAACCCAATGTGTTACTCACATCACTTCCACAATTTCTTATACTGGCTAATTTGAAAGATTCATTGATAGCGCAGGAGTGTTGACTTTACAAGATCTATGATGAAAATGGAGACTTAAATTTGACCCCATCTCACTCCTTTATTATCTGGTAGTAAGTTAGGTTTAATTTGTGACATCAGATGTGCAGTTCAGAATTCTGAGTTGCCTCCAAATAATTAGCTTCAAATGGTCCCTGAGCAAAAGACTGAGTCTGCAGTTTCCTTAAGTATGGCCCTAAGCTGGGAGCCGGGGCTCAGTTTTGCAGATGATTCCTCTTCAGGGCTTTAGTCACACTCCTTTAAATTAAATGCAGCAAACTGAGCCTGTAAACAACTCTTTAAGATGGTTACAGAGCAAAACCAGAGCAATATTAATGCTCACATAACCCTCTGTAATGCTAAGGAAAGTTGAAGGATGCTTTTCAGATGTTGATGGTGCTTAGTTTTACTCTTACCCTTTAACATCTGTATCCTGCTGTACATGACTCCAAGGGAGCTCTCTGTGCAGATCCCTCCAAGTACAGGAAAATTAACACTGAATTTCACTTCACAGTGGCTGAACAGCATGGTCACTTTTGTCTTGTATGACCTGACTTTGGCAAATTTCCATTACATAACTGCTCTTTATTAGTAAATAGCTATATTGTGTTGTTTTTGAGATCAAATCCCAAGGAGCGCATTGATTTGATAGATGACCTATGCAGCAACATTTGGGGCAGTCATTAAAAGGGATTTGTGTTATCTAGTCATTATCAGCCCTCTGCTTGCCTTTCCTCACAGCAGATTAAAGCTTGGTCTGCAGTTCTGCTTCTCTGCTCCCCTGAGAGTTCCTGTGTGAAACCAGGAACCAAGTTAGAACCAGGTTAAAACTTGAAGGAATGCAAGCTGATCCAGGTCCAGCCAGGTCTGCCTCTAGTTCTCCAAATGAGTGCACATTTCTGGGAAGCCTTGAGTCTCAATCAGCCACCTCAGGGGTGCATGGGGTCTGTTTCTCCTCCAGGGGATGCAACTAGGCATCTGTGCAGCCTCAGACCAGCCCAGCAGAGGGAGGGATGGAGGGAAACGAGGGCACTGTGGAGAGCTGCCTCCAGGAGCTTGGAAGTCTGTCCCACGGAGCTGATACACACTTTAGCAAAATATACTTGCTTTCAGCAAAAAGTTCTGTAAAATGTTTCCTTCTGGTGATCCTGGAGGATCATTGTCTCGTACGGATGTGCCTCAGCAGGCTTCAGACACTTCATGTGCCACTGCCAAATTGCACTCTGGTTTTGTTTTGTCCAAGTTTTCAGTCTTCCAATGGCAGAGGAAGCGGCTAGAGCAAGGTAAAATTGCAGACATGTACAGCTTTAAATAGGGACTTAACAAGCATTAAACCTGGAATTACCCTGGTAAAGGATTCGGGCCTAAAATTAACAGCTCCTTCTATTCTCATTTGCTTTCTTTTTGAAGAACTTGCAACTTGTCTCATGGGTTTTTTTGTTTTGTTTTGTTTTGTTTTTTTTTGTTTGTTTTTTTTTTTTTTTTAAATAACCTTTCATTTATTATGTTTTTTTGGATAAACGTTATACAGGAATATGGCTCTATAATTTAAAAATCAGAAATGCTGCTTTTATGTCTTTATCCCACAGAAATGAACAGGACCAGAGCCACTGTAACTGAAGCTTGATGGTCCCAGCAAATAAAATTAATACTACAGGACTACTCCAAGCAAAACTCTTTTTTCACGTCTTCTGGAAAATTGGCGTCAAGTTTTTTTACAGTTACACTGCAAATCTCATATAGAAAAATGAGATCTGTAATGTTTTAAAATCTCAGATCTGTAATGTTTTAAAAATCCTTTTTTTTTTTTTTTAAACCAGAATGTCCTGCTAACATTACTTAAAGAATTAAGCAAAGCAAAAGATTCATGTGTGCTATTCATTTTGTCCAACACCAAATTAAAATAACGACACATGTTTTATAAATGATGAATTGATATTTATCCTGGCTTTTGAAGCAGATATAACAGGCCATATAAAATTCTTGGCAGTTTCTCAGAGTTAGAGAATCCATTTGATCTCCATTTTTCAACATAGATGTGATTTTTTTCAGTGCCATATATAATGGCTGTAATTTATTAACTCAAGCAAGCATTTTGTAGTTCTTTAGTTCTTGAACTTTACAAAAAGAATTATCACAGGCTCCTTGAATTTGTTTATGCTGCCATCAGTGATCAGTTATTATGTTCCATAAACACATAATAGACCCAGGCACATCTTGGTAATGAGGATGACAGCTTGCAATGCAAAGAATACGATCACATGGGTTTGTATGAACACGCTTTATACATCTATTGTTAGATGTTCAGTTTTGGCACAATTCTCTTCGACTGTATTTAGGCAAACACAGAGAAGAACTGGGCTCTCTTGTCCAGGGAATGCACTATAATTGCCATTCAGGAACAGAACCACTGTGTGAAGCAATGATGAAAGCATCCCCTGAAACAGCTGGCATATGGAATTTGGAAGCCTCAGTAGTAACTTGCCTTGTTCTTGTTTATCAGTGCCTTTGTCATCTGCTAGCTCCTGGACTCAGCCATGCCTAAAGGCTTGTTTTGCTGCTCCCAGAAACAGTTGATAAATGGCCCGTATGATTATGAGGTCTATCAGCTCACCTGTCAGCTCTCTCACCTCATGTTTAGGAGACATGTGTGGCTTTAGTTCATTTTACTTTTGCTGAAGCCAGTACTGCCCTTCCTTAACATAACTGCTGAGATCTCTACTGGTTCTGGTGGAATTAAATTTCTTCACAACAAACTGTACAATGCATTATTTTTTATCTGTGATCAAAACAGTATTGATAACGTGTTGTTTTATTTGTTATGATCAGTGCTTGCACAGCATCAAGGTCTTCTCACCACCTCACACTGTACCAACATTAAGAAGGCTGGGAGTGTACATGAAGCTGGGAGAGGGCACAGCCAGGACATCTGGCTTCGACTGACCGAAAGGATGTCCTGTACCATATGAGCTGCTCAGCAATAAAAACTTGAAGACAGAATGTGGGGTGGGACATTCAGAATGATGGTATTGCCGGTATGTTATGTTGGAGCCCTGCTTCGATGGCACGTGTGGGTTTTAGTACAACTATTACAATGTCTTCATTCTGATTTACAAGTCTTCAGCCTTCTTCTCTGAGCTGCTGTGTAAGTGCTTAGCCCAGCTTTGGATCATTTTTCATAAATTATTTGAAGGTGCAAAGGTTTTTCTGCATGAGACTTCTTTATGCCTTACCAATCCAAAGAAAAACATGCTACTCTCAGTCCCAGTTATTAGTGATTGTCTGGAGAATATAAATAGAGAAGGTGCAAGGGAAAAACTAACAGCATTACTATCTTCAGGTATAGTAAATGTTCAGTAACTCATTTTTCTACCCAGAAAAAAGAGTTGCAAGAGAAAAGCATGTGTAGTTTCTATACATAATATTTTCTAAATAGCACATTGTTCTTAACTTGCTTCCTAGGTTCCTATGTTAGTGCAGACAATGACGGGCAGTTCCCTTTGCCTACAAAGAATTGTATTTCAATGGGTGGTTCCTCAACCGCAATTCATGCCACTATTCTTTAATATTTGCTTGACATAGAACATATCAGACAAATCAGGGATAGAAGAGCTCAGAATATGCAATACAGAGGGCAAGCTGGTTACTTAGCCTGTGGGATCTCGCAGCTGTAGAGTTGTTGGAGATCCATGTTATCTGGTGTCTTAGTTTGTGGTTATGGACTCCAAGAAACTGCTCATATACTACTGTCTCTTTTTTCAACTCTGAAGTTACATGGAGATAAGGCAAAAATACCATCTCCAGAATTACTCTTCTAGGCCACTGCTGCAATTGCTAAAGTAAACATTTTTTTCAGAGCTGTTTCTTCTAGGCAGTGATTTCTTTATTCATTTTTTACACAGGCTTTGGGATGTATAAGCAAGAGCCTGATTCACTGACAGACTGTTTCCAATGCGTTGTGTAATAGCATCATAGTGTGCTATAGTATGCAAATACATTGTAAAGGCACATTATGCAATCGTGTTTAAACTGGTTCCATTGTTGAGAATCCTGAAAAGTTGCTCTCTTATCCTTCATGAACATGTTTGTACAGCTTGACTTAAAACACTTTGCAACTTCCTTGTTATTTTGCCTCAGTTCTTCAAAGCAGCAGCTTTTGGAAGGTTAAACAGAATGAGTAATGAAGATCAATTCATAAAGCAATCATAGCCTCCCTAAACTGTTACAGGTTACTTGTGTTTTCTGGCATCTTACAGGTTTGACAGCATCCTTTAGCCAGTTAACTTAGTTGACTGGGACATAATCTTCCGTTGCCCATCAAGGAATCTGTGAATAGTTTTGCATTTCCTCTGTGAGAGATGTCTGTACCTACAGACCCCAGGTATTCTTCTAGGAAAGGTCATAGTTGAGACAATCCCACAGACTGTCCAGAGGACATCACTATGAGAGTTTTCCACTGAAAAGCCCACTTTGGAAGCTCAGTGGCTCTGCATTAGGTAAGGGAAGTTCTGTGCATGTATCCTGGAGCTATTTAATTTGAATACCTAGGAAAAAAGTACAGATCTTTGGCACTAATATTTAGCTTGAACTGACTTGAAATAACTTGTATGTTTTTTTGTTTTTTTTTTTTAAATGTTCTTTTTCTATGTTTAGATTGTTAAAATGTCAGGAGACTTAGTAAATTATAGAGCCAGATGTTTCTTCTGGGTTTGTGGTGGGTGGAATAATTAAACTCAGAGATCAAACATAGAGACTGATACTTAAATAAAAATATTTCATATATTGCGATGTATCATTATGTGTCTCCACTAATGATCTTATGTCTTTTTCATTTTTACACAGAAGAATTAATTATATTTAGGTTAATCAAGCTAACTTTATAATTTAGGCAGTGTTAAGGTGGTATGCACATTCCTTTAGCTAATATATGATGAAAGATAACTACAGTACAGTGAAGTGAATTCCAAAAAACATTAAATATGCAAGTAGTTCTACTTGTTTCAGTGGTGTTAGGCATGTGTCTAGAGATAGAAACTGATGTGAATATAGAACTGACCTAGTATTACTGTCACATGTCTGGAACTGCAGGAAATGCAGAAAAAGTATTTTCATATGGATATTTTTTTTTGTCTTCCAGTGTTTACAATGAAGCAGAACATGTTTAACACAACCATGATGAGAGGTAAGGTATGTGCAAAGAGGGGGCTGAGTTTACCAGATTGTTATTTCTTCCTTTTCTCTATTCATTACCAAATGTGAACATCTTGTAGTTCACTTACTCTGATGAAATTTATAAAATTTGCACTGAAACAAGTCCTTGTTCTGGGCAACAAGCAGACTGCCCCTCAGCCTGTCCCACCTTCCCAGGTGCCCTTACATAACAGGTATGAGGCTCTGGAGCTGGAGGGACTGGGGGATGTGGATGTTGGTGAAAGTCCATCTGTGCAGGAGAGGTTGCCCAAGGCTAGTCAGTCTGCTCCTCATTTTGCTACAACGTCAGTCAGGAAAAAAGAAAGGCTGTCATCATAGGAGACTCACTTCTGAGGGGAACTGAGGGCCCAATATGACATTCGTACCTGTCCCACAGGGAGGTAAGTATCTGGCCTGTCTGGAGCCTGGCTGAAAGATGTTTCTAGGAACACCACTCACCAGGTTAAGCCCTTATTATCCATTACTAGTTTTCCATATTGGAAATGAAAAGGTAGGCAAAAGAAGTTATTGGGTAATCAAAAGGGACTTCAGGGCTCTGGGAAGACTTCTGAAGGGATCAGAAGCAGAAGTTGTATTCTCCTCTGTCCTCTCAGTTGGTGACAGGGATCCAAACAAAAGCAGGAGGGTGGACATGCTGAATGAATGGCTTTGCAAACAGTGTTGCACTCAGGGCTTTGGGTACTATGGCTTGGGATGCAGCCTTGAGAAAGGGGGAATGCTGATGGTGGATGGGAGCCGACTGACTAGAAGGGCCACAAATATTCCTGGGAACAAACTGGCTGGGCTTGTTAGCAGGGCTTAGAACTAGATATGATGGGGGGAATGGGGTGTACTGGGTGACAGAGAAGTGCGTAAGAATGCTGTCACCTTGGGAGGTGGTCAGGGAAAACCTCAGACTTGTCCTGGAGATATTAGGGCTCCTCCAAGAAGGCAATGAGGCCAATCACTAAGCTGAAGTGCTTCTATGCCAATGCGCAAAGCATGGAAAGTAAACAGGAGGAGCTAGAAACTGTGGCACAATGGGGAAAGTATGACCTAATTGCTATCACAGAAACATGGTGGGATGAATCCCATGATTGGAATACCTTGATTGAGGACTACAGGCTTTTCAGAAGGGATAGACAGAGTAGAAGGTGTGGCGGAGTTGCCTTCTATGTTAGGAAGTGGATGGACTGCGAAGAGCTGTGTCTGAGGAACAGCCACAGTCAGGTCTAGAGCTTGTGGATAAAAATCAAGGATTGGTCCAGTAAAGGGCATCTAGTGGCTGAGGTCTGCTACAGGCCACCTGATGAGGGGAAGCTAGTTGACGAGGCCCTCTTGCTTCAGCAGCAGGGGGTATCATGCTAGTGGACTCTTGTCCTGATTGGGGATTTCAACCACCAGGATATCTGCTGAAATAGTGGCATGGCAGGTGGCAAACAATCCAGGAGATTCCTGGAGTCTGTCAAGGATAAATTCCTGGTCCCGGTAATAGATAGACCTACCTGAGGTGAAGCCTAACTGGACCTGGTGCTCACTAATACAGAGGAGAGCATTAGAGAGGTTAAGATTGGAGGCAGCCTGGGCTGTAGTGACTATGCCTTGGTGGAGTTTGTGATCTTGAACAATGCAGGCCTGGGAAAAAGCAGAGCTAGGACCCTGAGCTTTAGGAGAACAAAATGCTGACAGCTGAGTGGGATCCCCTGGGAAACTGTCCTTTAGGGCATGGGTACAGAGCAGAGCCGGCAGCTTTTTAAGGACACCCTTCTGGGAGCAAAATGTCTCTCCATCCCCCAGCAGAAGAAGTTGAACAGGGAAGGCAGTCTGCCATAGTGGCTGTGAAAGGACCTGCAGCCTAAACTGAGGAAAAAGAGGGAAATGTACAGAAAGTGGAAGCAGGGTTGTGTAGCCTGGGAGGAATACAGGGCTGTTGTCCATGTGCGTAGAGATACATAGGATTAGGAAAGCCAAGGCACAGATGAAGCTGAACTTGGCAATGGTTGTGAAAGATAACAAGAAGGGGTTCTACAGGTACATAAGTAGGAGAAGACAGGCCAAGGAGAGCGTTCCCCCTCTGATAAAAGGTAATGGGGAGCTGGCTTCCTCAGACATAGAAAAAGCTGAGGTACTCAAGTGCTTTGCCTCAGTCTTTATGGGTGGTCAGGCTTCCCATGTCTGCCAGGACCATGAGCCTGAGGGTGAGGGTGTGGGGAGTGGTTTCTGTCCCACTGTAACAGTGGAACAAGTCTGAGTCCTCCTCATGAAATTGAATAAGTCCATGGGGCTGGATCATATCCATCATACGGTTCTGAAAGAGATGGTTGATGTGATTGCCGAGCCACTCTCCATCATATTTGAAAAATCATGGCTGTCTGGTGAAGTCTCCGGTGACTGGAGAAGAGAAACATTACTCCCATTTTTAAGAAAGGGAGAAAGGAAGACTCGGTGAATTACGGGCCAGTGAGCCTCACCTCTGTGCCTTGGAAGATCATGGAGCAGATCCTCCTAGAAGCTATGTTAAGGCACATATGAGATGAAGAGGTGATTCGAGACAGCCAGTATGGCTTCACCAAGGGCAGGCCTTGCCTGACCAATCTGGTGGCCTTCTATGATGGAGTGATGGCTTCATAGGACAGAGAAAGGGCGATCGATGTCATCTACCTGGACTTCTGCAAAGCCTTTGATGTGCTCCCTCACCACATCCTTCTCTCTAAATTGGAGAGGTGTGGATTTGAAGGATAGACTGTCCAATGGATTAGGAATTGGCTGGCTGGATGCAGCCAAAGGGTTGTGATTAATGGTTCTGTGTCAGGGTGGAAGCTGGTCACAAGCAGTATCCTTCAGGTGTCGGTCTAGGGACCAGTGCTTTTCAACATGTTTGTCAATGACACAGATGATGGCACTGAGTGCACCCTCAGAAAGTTTGCAGATGACACCAAGCTAAGCCGTGCAGTCAATACACTGGAAGGAAGGGAAGCCATCCAGAGGGAGCTGGAAGGGCTGGAGAAGTGGGTACATGAGAACCTAATGAGGTTCAATAAGGCCAAGTGTTGGGCACTGCACTTGGGTTGGGACAATCCAGGTATTTATACAAACTGGGGGAAGATCTCCTTGAGAGCAGCCCTGCAGAGAAGGACTTGGGGTCCTGGTGGACAAGAAGCTGGGCATGAGCCAGCAGTGTGTGCTTGTAGCCTGGAAAGCCAACTGTGTACTGGGATGCATTAAAAAAGGGGTGGCCAGCAGGGAGAGGGAGGTGATTGTCCCCCTCTACTCTGTTTTTCACACAGAGGGTGGTGACACACTGGAACAGATTGCCGGAGGAGGTTGTGGATGCCCCATCCCTGAAGGCATTCAAGGCGAGGCTGGATGTGGCTCTGGGCAGCCTGGTCTAGTGGCTGGCAACCCTGCACATAGCAGGGGGGTTGAAACTAGATGATCACTGTGGTCCTTTTCAACCCAGGCCATTCTGTGATTCTATGGTTCTATGACTAATGCAACAAATTGAAAGTGTATTGTTTGCTCATCATCCTACTTTATGCAGTAGAGACTATTTATTTCTTCCTCTGCTTTGGAACAGAAGGTAAATAAGATTGTACTTGTCAGCATATAGCTTGAGGAAAAAAGCAACATTTTTAAAGATTACAAACAGGTGAAAACGTATTGCATGAACCACTACAGGATAAGGAACAAAAGGGGAAAAACAGAGAAAAGAATATTTTGGCATTCCAAAATTTTTGTGCACATTTACTTAAGGATTTCTGGAATTCCTGCATTAATGATCAGATCAACACTAAATTTAGACTTCTACCACAAAGATCCCATGCCGCATTGGCATGATAATGTTTTGATATCAGAAACCTTCAGAAAGAATTCACTTAAATATAAAGAAAAATATTATTTCAGCCTATTCTGTTTTGAAGATTTTGAAAATTTAGACTTCCATTCCTGAAAATCATAATTGTTAACTGAGTTTTTATGCTAATTTTTGCTGGGAATATCGCCAGAGCATGAATGAAAGTAACCAGATGCCTTAGGCATTATATTTTTCATGTGAAGGACAGAAGTCCTCACTCATGAAAACTGTGAAATGGATTGAATACTATTACTACAACTTACTAACTAGAGACTGATTTAGATCAGTTTCTTTTTCTCTTTATATGTTTAAGAGTGAAACTTGAAAAGCTTGAAGCTAATCTCTGATTCTGTATTCTACAAAATAGGCTAAAGAACCATCTGTAGGAGAGACAGTAAACTAAGTTCATAATCTGTCTTTAGTTAAGAGAGATGCACAAGGAATATTTCCCATTTTCCAAGTTACCAGAGAATTATTCAACTTTTATTTTTTTTTATTATTATTAAAAAAACACATCTATCTATCTATCTATCTATCTATCTATCTATTTATTTATTTGAAAACAGCAGAACACCATGTACCCTCTCTTAAACTACAGTGAAAAAAAAATGTCCTAAATCTCAAAGCTGGGAAAAGTTGTAATTCTTTAAAATATTCAAGGTACTTCAGGTAGTTAAACTATAGCTGATATTTAAGTGCAAATAATGTTACAAAGTTTACAGTAATTGCTAAAGCTTTGTGGGTTTTTAATTTGTTTGTTTGTTTGTTTGTTTTTCCTAGCCTACTAATGTAATTACATTAGTACCTAATAACTTGTTATTTTTTCTTATGTTGAAATGATTATTTATGCTCAGAGAAGTATCTTGCTGCTCTTGGATACTGATCTGAAGTGAAAAGAGTAGGGAAGAACAGGGAAAAGCAGGGAAGGGAAAGGAAAGGAAGGGAAGGGAAGAGGAGAGGAGAGGAGAGGAGAGGAAAGGAGAGGAGAGGAGAGGAGAGGAGAGGAGAGGAGAGGAGAGGAGAGGAGAGAAGAGAAGAGAAGAGAAGAGAAGAGAAGAGAAGAGAAGAGAAGAGAAGAGAAGAGAAGAGAAGAGAAGAGAAGAGAAGAGAAGAGAAGAGAAGAGAAGAGAAGAGAAGAGAAGAGAAGAGAAGAGAAGAGAAGAGAAGAGAAGAGAAGAGAAGAGAAGAGAAGAGAGAAGAGAAGAGAAAGAGAAGAGAAGAGAAGAGAAGAGAAGAGAAGAGAAGAGAAGAGAAGAGAAGAAAAAAAAAAAAAAAAAAAGAAGTCACAGTGCCTTGTAAGATTTTCAGCACTGTGTTTGTCTTCTGTCAGGACTGGCAGCAAAAGACTGAAGGAAGTTTGAGCTCAGCATGGTGATGTTTGGTGAAGGGAGGATTAGAGGTACTAAGGAAGATGACACACAAAGGAACCAGCTTTTATGTATGCACCCTTTGTTCAAAGTGTATACACTCACTGTACAGATAGCTATTAATGTCATCAGAAGTATCTGGTGAAGTGAATGGGAAGATTTGGTGATACAGTGAGAAAAAATCTTCTTTTAAAGAGAGATGGAAGTGCATTAGACTGTTTTCTTAGGACTTAGTTGCTGCTAAGGCCAGAGTCTTTGCTATTTAAGAAATAATAGCATCATATTGACTCACATTTTATGCATAAATCCCTTATGCGTTTCGTGCTTGCAAGAGTAAGGGAAGAACAGCAAATACACTAAACCATGAACTTGCTGTCTTTTTAAAATTATTATTAAATATTCACCAGGAAGCTGAATTGCATTCCTTAGCCCTTTCTCTGAGCTGAAATCAAATTTCTAGTTTTAAAAGGTTATTACTTCTGGAGTTGAGTAGATCTAATAATAGCACAGAAGAAGAATGTAATATATACTTTGGCATGGAAGTCACTATGATGAATTGGGGAGGAACATATTTTGTCACTGGAATCCAAACTGCAAGATATTAGGCTTTACTCCAAATTGGAAGCAAACTCAAGGTATTGGCATGTAGAACCAGTTAAAAGTCATCTCTTTCACAAGCTTTATTTATATTCTTGACAAACTGTGCATTGGATTTTGCCAGTCAGATCACACCTAGAGAAGGATCTGGGGAGGCAGCCAGACTTCAGAGGCTAAACAAATCTGTTTGGCCAGGTACACTTCACCTTCAATTACATTTATATTAAGTACATTCATATGGGATTTAGTTTAAATGTACGTTGTTGTAACTCAATGGAGAACTTGAGTCCAAAACTAGCCAAGTGAATAAATAAAGTAATCGAATTTTAATGCAAAAGGTTTTATCTTTTGTTTATAATAGCAATCAGTGAAACTTGCATTGCCCTAAATTCATTGCTTTTCCTTTTAAATTTTTATCATTTTAAAGTTATTATTGTCTTTATAGGAGTTACTATAACTTATATACCTTGAACTTCTATGGAACTGCACATCCTGTTGCAGAGGGGAATCTGAAATCCATTTTCTTACTTTGAGGACCAGAAAAATCTTCATGTTTGAGAATGTTATGAATATTTATTCGATTTATCTGAGGTCTGAAACAAGAAAAACTTTTAAATTCTGATTTTATTCTACTTCAGCTGTTTAATTCACTTAACAATTACACCAGTAATTGTGTAGATAATTTGTGTTTACATCTGTGGGGAAACAGGCAGAACCAGATTTGTCAATAATTTGGACACCTCTGACTCTTTGGTTTGTGAGCAGATAACTTATTTAGTTTACTCGTCTATAGAACTAGCATGACACTTATTTTTTACATGGAAAATACAAACGTGCAAAATCTAAAGGGAGGAAATACACTTCTTGCTGGTGGGCTTCCTGGTAGGAAATGGTTTCTGAGGCTGCAGTCTTTAATTACTCAAAACTGTGTGACCCTGAATTCACTTTCTGTAAACTTAACTGAGCTCTGACTCTTTCAGACTAAATATTCCTTTGGGCTCAGATGGTTAAATTTTTGTCTTCTTTTAAGAGAACAGTGGTCTCAGAAGTCTTCTGACTCTAGATGACAAACTGAATACTCTGTAAGAATAAGTTTATTCTTCCAGAATAAGTTTATTTTCCCTTGTTCTGTCTTTGCCTTGCACTACATCAAATTCATTATTCATTTTACTTTTATAAATTACAATTATACTTTCCCAAACTGAGGTTCACTGTCTAAAATAATGTGTGCCCAATCTGCTGTTGTCACACAGGTTCAGATTTACAAAGTCTGTTTGGCAGAAGAACAAAGCGATAGTGAACTACATTGTGCTCTGAGGTGGGCTACACAAATGATCCAAGGGTTGGAACACATCCCCTCTGAAGACAGGCTGAGAGGGCTGTGGCTGTTCAGCCTGCAGAAGAGAAGACTGCAAGGTGACGTGATAGCAGCCTTTCAGGGTCTAAAAGGGAGCTCCAGGAAAGAAGGTAGACTCTTTAGCAGGGTTTGTGGTGATAGAACGAGGGGAAATGGTTTCTAGAATAAACTGGGTAGGTTTAGGTTGGATATAAGGAAAAAGTCTTTTGCAGTGAGGGTAGTGAGGCATGGGAACAGGTTGCCCTAAGATGTTATTGGTGCCTGGTTCCTGGAGGCTTTCAAGGCCAGGCTCAATGGGGCTCCGAGCACCCTGATCTAGCTGTGTCTAGGATGTGTCTGTTCATTGCAGGGGAGTTGGACTAGATGACTTTTAAAGGTTCCTTCCAACTCTAAGGTTTCCATGATTCTATGATCTGTATATAAGGCAAAGCAAGGCTCAATGTTATATATATATATATATACACATATATACGTATATATATATATACACATATATATATATCTATATGTGTATATATATATATATACATATTTAAACAGGATTTGTTTATCATATTAGCTGTCAGTGAATCACTTTTGAAGATAGTGTAAATGCAGCAAAACAAAAAAATGTCTGGAAAAAACATTGCTGTGAGGCAAAGTTTAATCATTCCAAGAACAAAAATGTAATAGTCTTCCTTCATTTACTCTTGAACATCCTGAGTCTGCTTTCTAACAGAACTTAAACAAAATCATGTTTTCACTCCATATGCTGGAGAGTTTTATAGATGTTTATATTCCTGAGTAGGTGATCCTCTGCCAGCCATTAGAAGCATATTTGTGACTAGTACGGCACTAGAAGTGATAGGCTCAGTTCTGCTTTCACTGCATGAACGACTGCTATGATTGTGATGCGCACTGTGAAAATCTGGCTTCCATATACCAGGGAAAGTGCACTTAGAGGCTTTGCATCTGACTTGTTATGTTGATCTCTTGACAGCAGATCCCTGGATTCTAGAAAAGGACCATGTATGTAAATATATAAAATGAAGAATTAACTGTAATGTTTGCTGTTTTCTTTTGTTTCTCAGTATAAACCACTGTTGTATCTAGTATGTGAAGTTTTCCTCTTCACTGGTCCAATTTCAGCTTTTTTTAGGAGCACTGTAAGGGAAGGATACTCAACTGCTTAAGAAGCACTGAACAAAAAATTCATATATCTGGTTATACTAGACTCAAGAAGAAAAGAATGAGTTTTAATCTCTTCCTTGGATTACCAATTTAGTCTACATGTTTTTATTGATGAGGAAGACTCTTAGAGAAAACATCTGATTCCTACCAAATTGCATGCCCATGGTTCAAATGTCTTCTGTAGTGTTAAATACGTAGACAGACAGGCTAATAGATCTATCTGATGCCACGACAGTCATATAGATATATGTGTGTGTGCATGTCTATTTCCAGCTATCGATATCTACAGATAAAGGTGTAAGGAAACAAAAAGATACTTAAATAGACAGAAAATGATATAAATATATAGATAGTGAGAGAACACAAAGTTCATTTTCCCTCACAAACACTGAGAAATAGAAGAGACATTTTTACGAAGAGTGTCACACATTCATGCAAACCTTCAAAGAGAACATGAAAAATTTCTCCCTTGCCAAAATCCATCTGTGATGGCAAGGATGATGCTTCTCCACCTAAGACGATAATTCAACTTGTAAATTGTATCCTGAAAATCAACCAACAATGTTACCGTTCTAGCCATATATTGATCTTGAAGACAATTAGCCAAGAGTGTAGCCATAATGCCTTACAATTATGAACAGTTATTCTATGATGAATGAAAACTACGTACTCTGCAATGAATAAATACTTCATATAGGATCAGATCAGAGCATTGACAAACATTAAAATGCATCCTATTTTCTGAAGAACTAATCTTTTGTGAGCTATATAGGTATGCCTTCTAACTTTCAAGGTCTCCAGATCAATAACCCCGTAAGAAATGAAGAACTGTAATTAAGATTTAGTAAAAATCTTACTGCAGAGATATTCAGTGACTGTGCAGGTTTAAGAAAAGGCTGCTTATTTTGAAGGTCAAGAGACCTATCAAGAACCATCCTTCAGTGACTTCAGGCTAAAGTTTCTTTCATCTCCAAAGAATACCACTAGGCAATTTGTTTTGGGAACCAAGAAAAACCAATTTCAGTCAAGTAGCTATTGGTGAACTCTTTCAGTGAGGTGATAATCTGGAAAGTGACCTAGCCCTAAATTGAAGTACCTCAATAAACTACAGGGAAGGAAATCAAATACAGCTCAATTAATTCTGGGGGTTTTGGAAATTCTTTTGCTATGTTTTCCTTCCAGCTTAGTCAGTAGGTTATAGTAAGAGCTATGAGGAAGATGGTTCTTGGAGAATCTCATCAACAGATTTCTCCCAACATTTGAAAAGCTACATATCAGGAATTTTCAGATCATAGTTGCTAAAAAACTTAAGACAGAGGAGTGGAGTAGTGGTGTTACAATAATGAAGAAGTCTGAATTACTGGGATGACTGATTGTCTTCCCAGGAATGTCAAGACAAGTCTTAGTATTTTCCCAGTGCTCCCTTTCAGTTTGATGAGATACATTATCAGATTGATCTGAAAGATAAGATGCTGGATAGCATTCTGAATAACCCTTCACAAATCTTTGAAATTACTATATTCATCAGTAAATAATAACTAAATTTAACACAGGAAACTGGCTAATAGGGAGAATACTTCTTGGGTAAATAATTTTGTATTTCTTTCTCAGCTCCATTATTGTTATTACCATTAAAGGTAAGTTCCAAGCTTACCTTTTTAATTAAATCCAGGTAATATCTAAATAAAAGCTTAGATAAGTGACAGCAGATGATGCACCAGTTGTGACAGATGATTGTTTGCAAAATAGTTGACAGGAGTGTAGCAGGGACAGTCCATCAAAATTACCAGAAAATTCATTTTAGTCTTGTAAGAGACTATTCTTTTATGCCATTGCCTCAAAGCTTGCTGAGAATCATCATAGAATCATAGAATCACTCAGGTTGGAAGGGACCTCAAAGATCATCAAGTCCAACCGCAGCCTAACCATAGTACCCTAACTCTAATAACCCTCTACCAAATCGTGTCTCTGAGGAACAAGTCCAAGCAAGTCCTGGTCAAGGGTTGAGAAACCCTTGGTCTGAGGGACACAGACGGACAAGGCCAGGGGCAATGAGAGAGAGAGAAGCTGCAGATGAATGGCTGGGAAGCAGTCTTTTGTGTGGGCTTACCTGGAGGAAGATGGCCATCTTAGGGGGTGCTGCATATAAGACCTACCCAAGCCTCCAGGGATGTCACATAGGCAGGAAAAAAGGAGGATAAAAGAGGGATCAGCAGCCGTGAAGTTAACAGGTTTCCGACAACAGATTCCTCATGACCTGAGACCTTCATGCTGAAGAACAATAAGGTTTCTGTGAACATATTCCTCATGAAGAAGAAGAACTGGTCGGACCAACATTTGAACCGTTGCTTCTTAACCTCATGCTGGGTATACATATATAAAAGAACCTCTTCTCTTTCCTATAAATTGGAGCGAGACAGGCCTGAAATGTCAGTTGTTAATGTTGCTAGTGTTTTCTTTCCTGTGGGTTTTGTTTTTCAGCAGTTTGGTCTGTACTACTTTAGCTGTCAGTATCAAGGGAAAAGTCAGTTAAGAGGTTTGCTTATTTTACAGATGTTCTTGCAAGAATCAGCACCCTCCTGTCTGCTGATCTCATAGTCGGTATCTGAATTCTAAACCAGTTCCAAAAAAGAAAGTACTGAACAGTGAATACTAAGAAGCAGCTTTTCAAACTGTGTGTTCCTAAACATGTCATAATATTGGGAAACACTGATGTGTGGTGCCTTACTCTTGTTAACATGATTGCAGTGTGTTCAAGGCTTATGCTCTTGGCTAGGTATCTCACTGCACAGGAAAATTATTTGGAAGTACAGCGCCACTACCGCAAATATGTTTTTCCAATATTTCATGGGTATGGGTTTTTGAAGCACTGGTGAAAAGATACTTCTGGCAGCCTGTCTGCTGGGTGTACCTCAGCCACATTGGATCTGGGAGCTCCGTCCATTAAACACTGCGCTTCCCAGCAGTTCACAAACATGAGGCAGTAAGCTCATGAAGACTGCTTCATTGGATCTAATTAGATTCACACCATGGTGGATAGATACTCTGCAGTGTCTTAAACTCTCTTGATTTTTTTTTCTCATGAATATAGAAGTCACAGAGTGCATAAAGATCCACCGTCCTAGTGGAGACCCACTCTCCGCTCTCGTTGTGAACATCACAAGTAGCTAAACCCACACTCCACTGATATTCCCACTCTGCAGAGTAAATTCCTTCTCAGCCTCACATTGTTTCAGATGTGCCAGACAGAGCACATCACATCCTTCATTCTGTTTCCAGCATCTTCTTTTCCAAACACAGAAGGGCCACGCTTTAGCAAACCAATTTTACTTTCCTTTCAACAATCCAAAAAAAGAGGGATGTATCTTCTTCTTGCTTCTTATTTTCTTTTCAGTAACATCATTTTAAACTGAGTAAAGGATCAACATTTTGTTGGAAGAATCTAATCCTGCTTTTAGTAATTTGCAATATTATTTGTCAGTGATTTGTGTGTAATCTAGTATATTTAAATCTTGATCTGTAAGTAACTGATTTCCTAATTTTTTGTTAAGATTCACTAGTGCAGGTTAGAAATTATTGACTTAAAATACCTACCTAAAATGCAGAGAGTGTTAGCAGGAATTTTTGTTAAAAAGATGTATGTCTGCAATCAACACTTTGAGAGAATAAGCCCAAATAAATCATTGTTCTTTTTAATGAGCCAACTGAAGGCCCTCTTCTCTGCATGTATTGTGACTAGAAGCTACTCATAACTTGTGTTAATTACACTGTCTTTTGTTTTTTTTTACTCCATAGTCCACATGTAAGACTTTAATGTTTTGTTGTTGTTGTTGTTGTTTCCTTTTCTGCAGCTAAAGAGTCCTCAGAGTAAACATTTAGCTCTCTTTTGATTTTTAAGGAATATCTGTAGTAGGTGCATGAGGAGGAGACACTGTCAGACACAAACTTTCTGAAGGAGCAGTTTCTGAAAAGATGTTGATGGATGTACATCTCACTGCTGATCTGCAAAGACACTGCAGACCTGTGTTGAACCATATCCAGGATGACAAGATACTCCAGCCTTTAAATCTTGCCGTCTTGTTTGGAGAAAGTCACTGGGATTAGCACCTGCACTGTGTGATTTATTTCATACTGAAATGACTATGATCCTTAATACTTCCTTAGCCAGAGATTCAACTGGGCATCTATCCAGCTAGTTAACTTCCTTTTACATAGCTGAAGCTTGAAGAAATCAGCTCCAGCCACAGGGAAAAATGCTGTATATAAGAAATCCAACCTGCTAATATTAGGACCTATAAAACTAAGCCATAAGTAATTGAGATCCCACTGAGAAGAACTCATCACTAACCTCTGGGGAAATCGTTAGTACACTTACTTAGCGGGACAAAATATGGTGTTGCTATACTGGTGTAGCCAGTGCTGAGCTAAGGGTGAAATGATATTGTAAATACAGAGGGAAAATCAGACCAGACAGTAACAACGCAAGTATGAAAACACAAAACAGCCTATGCTCTCCTGGAATATTTCAGTGACTGCTCTTTTGTCTATTTCTTCTGTTATATACAAAATGCATATGGAAGAAGAGCGGCAGAAGCAAAGGGATTCTAGCTCAATCTGCACCTTGCATTCAGCTTTGTGAAAAATAAACTCTGGCATAATTTAACAGAAAATTGGGCACAACAGTGCACAAAGACTGATCAGCATCATGGTTCTTATGTACAACTGAGGCTCTACCTTTTTCCAGTTAATGAATGTCTGTATTTGGTGCAAAAAAGATGCAGGTCCTGGTATTTGTGTCAATGCAGGTGTTGGTTGGACTGTTGATTTCCATAATTTTTTATAACTCAGTTCTGAGTTTGTTGTAGAGATGAGATTATTTGAATAATTTTTGTGCCTCAGTTTTTTACTGCTGCTAGAAGAATAACTTTTACTCATAAAAGACAGAGGTAAGATGAAGTGTTGACTTCAGGGAATCTGCCTGACCTCACATTTTTTCTTTGCAGATGGTCATCTGACTCTTGGGTTTACAGTTGTTGACATCATACAGCCTTTGATTTGCCTACAAAGGTCATCCTCAACTAGACACAGCAAGAGGAATCTCTGTTGTTGTGGTGCTTTCTTGCAGGCACAAGTGTGGGATCAATCATGCTAGCAGAGTCTGCATTGAGAAGTTTTTGTAGTGGCTGTCCTCTCTGCACTGAGCTGAACACTGCTCTCAAACCATAAATGTAAAACTTACAGTAGAGTTGCTTACTTCAGCCGACTAGTGTTAATGAAGTTACTCATAAAAACAAACAAACAAAAAAACCCCCCAAAACCACAAAACTTTACCACTAGTTAAATGCAGGGCTGTAAATGCCTAGCAGAGTTACTACCATAAGTGAAAGCTAGCAAGTTATTTCCTTGCAAGTTATGAAATATAAGCTTCTCCCAGGGAAAAAGAGAAGTAAAAATTCCCTAGGAAGTTTGTAGATAATTCCAAGAGAATGCACTGATGTGTTCATGTCACTGATGGCAATGTGATATCTGCCTCAGTAAGGCTGATATCTAATCACATTACCATAGGAGGTTCTGCATTAAACAGCACAGTTCTCAGGGGGGTATCAGGAATATTGAACATGTTGCTCACTTTCACTCAGCACATTGTATGTTTTACCTAGAAAAGCTGATGTGTTTTCTTGTGCAGAAAGATCATCTCAGCATAGCAGTAAAAAAAAAAAAAAAAATAAAATAAATAAAAAAAAGAGCAAGAGAAAGTAAGTAAAGCAAGTAAGCAACATTCATATTCAGACTTCACTGTGGATCAGGGCTTTTCCTCCCAGCTTTAACTGCTTATGTGCAATATAGAAAATAAATAAATAAATAAATAAATATTTTATATTTATAGTTTATATATATGTATGCTACAAAATAAACAAGAAAGTGGCTTCAAATAAGCTTTCTCCAACCACTATTCTGGAGAGGCTATACTTGAAACCATATGAAGAACTCCTCAACAGATTGGACTCCTAATTAACCCAATAATTTAGCAATAATTTAGCATATTCATTCATTTGAAAAAAAATAGGATCTTGACATATTATATACATTATACTCTAAGGAAGTCCAATGTAAGACACTGGCACTAAGCCAATCCCAAATAATATACCTCAATCTTTTTACCTTTAAGTATGAACACTCAGAACAGCCAAACTGTAGTTCTTTATCCCAAAACTGAGAAATTCAGCAAACTCTTTAAAGGAAGAGCAAAAGACATGTAATGACTGGTAAGTCATCTGAACATAGAAATTGAGGCTATGCTAGGTAAATTTATCACTGACTACAATTATCACAGATCCTGGTAAACTACTATATCACATGGCCCATCCCTCCTGCTAAACCTATAACATTTCCTGATTCACACTTCCAGATCTTTTACTTTACACAGTGTTCAAATTTAATGGTCAGAAAGACTTCCCTTCAAACTTAAGCCTGGTTAAAGCATGTGATATTTGCAACGTCACGAATTCACAGGAAATTTTGAAATATCCTATTCAGCAGTATTTGAAATGGTCCCACTAGTTGCCTTCATGGTTTCACACATAAAGGACTGGAGAATTTTCTATGCTGAGCTGAAATATCCTAACTCTTCAGTAAAAAATCACTGCCTCTGTGTGTTAGTGCATTGTATGATCAGCTAGTAATGTCTGGGACAGCTTTCCTATAAAGCTGACTTGTATAAATCAATTAGCTGGCAGAGACCATCAGAAGTTATTTCATGTGGCTGGAAAAATTCAGTTGGAATTGAAAGAAAAATTCTTTAATCATTTTTTTTTACCACCTTACTAATCTTATCTAGAAAGAGTGAATCAGGAAGAAACTATTCAGGAAATATTTAACCTCAATCACTTTTTACAAAGAATCAGATTTCCAAGTAGGTAACAGAATAAGAGTTCCTTCATTAATAAAGGCCAAAAGTTGGAATCATCCTCTGGTGTCCCACCTCTTCCAGTCTGATTAGAAAACCTGACCCATGCTGAAGTTAAACAAAGGTAGACTTTGAGGTAAGCATGAACAGAGTAAACAAAGACTGCCTCTACTTCTATGAGAAAATTAGTTTGAATATCAGCTGTTACTTCAGCCATAACATTGAAAGATAGACAGATAAAGTAAATGGAAGGAAGAGCAAAAGGAATGTATAAAACCCATGAAAGTTCACACATACACCATTGAACCATCATTCACAGAAAAGATACAATTTTCAAATGAACTAGTAATTTGACAAAATGAAATAATCAGTTTCTGTGTTAAATCCCTTCAGATTTCTTCAGCACTGGATTTGGAGGAAATTTAACTTGAGTCTTCACTTTCTTACTCTCTCCTACTGCTAGCCTTCTTGAGGACATGAGTGAGTAGTTTGAAAGTAAAGGGGGATGAGCATATAGTCCTTCTATTTATGTATGAGATCTGTACAGTCATGGAATGGCTTGGGTTGAAAGGGACCTCAAAGATCATCTAGTGCCAGTCCCCCTGCTGTGGGGAACATTTCGACCCCCTACAGGATCAGTCTGTCCAGGGCCCCATCCAACCTTGCCTTGAACATCTCCAAGGATGGGATATCCATGACTTCTCTGAGTGACCTATTCCAATTCCTCTTCACCTTCTGAGTAAATAATTTCTTCCTAAAATCTAATCTAAATCTCTCCTCTTTTAATTTAAGCCATCCTCCCTTGTCCTTTTACTATCAAACTGTAAAAATCAGTCACGAGTGATGTTCCCCGGAGGTTGGTGCTGGGGCCTGTCCTCTTCAATATCTTTATTGATGACCTGGATGAGGGCATTGAGTGCACCCTCAGTAAGTTTGCAGATGACACCAAATTGTCTGGGAGTGTGGATCTGCCTGGGGGTAGCGAGGCCCTAGAGAGGGATCTGGACAGGCTGGAGAGCTGGGCTGAACCCAGTGAGATGAGGTTCAACAAGACCAAATGTCGCGTCCTGCACTTAGGCTACAACAACCTCTGGTGATGCTACAGGCTTGGGGTGGAGTGGCTGGAAGACTGTGTAGAGGAAATGGACCTGGGGGTATTGATTGATGCTCGGCTGAACGTGAGCCGACAGTGTGCCCAGGTGGCCAAGAAGGCCAATGGCATCCTGGCTTGCATCAGAAACAGTGTTGCCAGCAGGAGCAGAGAAGTGATTGTCCCCCTGTACTCAGCACTGGTGAGGCCGCACCTCGACTACTTGTCCAGTTTTGGGCCCCTCACTGCAAGAAAGACATCGAGGCCCTGGAGTGTGTTCAAAGGGCAACAAAGCTGGTGAGGGGTCTGGAGCACAGGCCATATGAGGAGAGGCTGAGGGAGCTGGGAATGTTCAGCCTGGAGAAGAGGAGGCTCAGGGGAGACCTTATTGCTCTCTATAACTTCCTGAAGGGAGGTTGTAGTGAGCTGGGGGTCGGCCTCTTCTCTCGTGTCATTAGTGATAGGACTAGAGGCAATGGTTTCAGGCTGGACATTAGGAAATATTACTTCTCAGAAAGGGTAGTCAGGCACTGGAATGGGCTGGTGGTGGAGTCACTGAACCTGGGGGTGTTCAAGCAACGATTAGATGTTGTGTTGAGGGACATGGTTTAGTGGGAGCTATTGGCGATAGGTGGATGGTTGGACTGGATGATCTTTTAGGTCTTTTCCAACCTTGGTGATTCTATGATTCTATGATTCTATGAAAATTTGGTTTCCCTTCTGTTTTTAAGCTATCTTTAAGTACTGGACAGCCAAAATGAGGTCACTCTGGAGCCTTCTCCAGACTGAGTAAGCCCAGATCCCTCAGCCTGTCTTCAGAGGAGGGACATCAGTTGCTTTTTGTTTATTCACTGATGCTGTCATTCCAGCATAGAAGGCCACTAAATTGGTGAGGCGTGATCTACCCTTGGTGAAGCCACACTGGCTGTCTTGGATCCTTCCTCATCTTGCATGAGCCCTAACTTAAATTCTAGGAAGATCTGTTCCCTGATCTTCCTGAGGCCCACTGAACTGTAGTTTCCTGGATTTTCTTTTCTGCCTTTCTTAAAGGTGGAAGTGATATTTCCCTTTTTCCACTTAACAGTGACTTCACCTGACAGCCACAGCTTTTCAAGTATGTTGGAGAGTGGCTAAGCAACCACATCAGCCAGGTCCTTTAGGACCCTGGGATGCATGCCATCTGGTCCCCATAGATACACACACATTCAGTCTCATCAGGTAGTCTCAAACTTGCTCTTTCTTTTACAGTAGGAGGGATGCATACATAAATGTATGGCATATATGTGTAATATATTATCTGCATCTGTTTGTTTTTCTGTTTGCCTGTGTATCCAACTGTGACATCCTTTAGGAATATGCATCACATGAATTTGGGAACTTCAAATAAAATCAACTACAAAGTGTGTTAAAGCACACTGTATTGTTTTTCTTTTTTCTCCTTTTTTCCCTTTTCTTTCTTTTGCCCATAAGTAGTTCATTCTGTGCTGAACTCCATGGTTCTAAAAGAATGCAGATACCGTTAATCAGGATTTTCCCCAACAGATCACATTCAGTTGTTAAATGAACTGTTTTGGAAAATAAAAAGAAAGAGCATAAACTACCACTATTTATTGGTTGTGCACAAATTTTCCACTTTCCCTAGAAGAGATTTAATAAACAGAGCTCCAAGGCAGCTGAAAAATGCTGATAAATGCTAGCATTAGCTCTCTTATTTCACCAAAATGAAATGTATATAAATGAGACTAAAGTCAGAAAGCAAGGTTGTTTCATTGCTGTTCAGAATTCTAACATAAATAACACTGCTCAAGACAGAAATTTAGAAGCACAGGGAATAACTTAATTGTTTATCTAAACAGAACACTTAATCTAGTATGTTCTTCCACAAAAGTTACTTTGGTATTGAATCTGAGATCATAGTTAGAGAGCATTTGTGACTCTGAGAACCCTGAAAGCAGGACTACTTTCAAAAGATGCAAAACTGCAGTGCACATTGGGTGTAGACTATATTCTTGCTATGCCTACCAAACAAGTTCAACTAGCATAGATTATTTTACACAAATTTGAAATAGATAAAATCTAAGGAATGGATATTGTTTTTCTTTTTCCCAGCATGATCAGCAAGGATATGTTTTTTCCTTTTCCCAGCATGGTCAGTCAAACACAGATAAATGTGGTCAAAATTACTTAAGTAAGCAGAAATCTTATATTTTGATTCTGAATACTTCAGTGCAAAGAGATGCGACAACCTGGCTGAATGCCAACAGAGAGGATAGGAAGCCTGGTAAAGGTCTGTCAAAAAAGAAACTGGACAAAATTTTCTTTGGAGGCATCATACTGAAGTGAAATAGACAATAAAGGCTGGAAAGATGGGAATAGGAGAACCTTATAAAGTTGAACCAGAGCAAGTGTAGAGCCTTAAACTTGGGGAGGAATAACCATGTGCACCAGTACAGGTTAAGTGCTGACCTACTGGAAAGGAGTTTTGCAGAAAAGAACTTGGGGTTCTGGTGGACTACAGGCTGGCCACAAGCCAGCAGTGTGCACTTGTGGCCAGGAAGGCCATAGGTATCCTGGAATGCATTAAAAAGAATGTGGCCAGCAGGTAGAGGGAGGTGATCCTCCTCTCCCTGTCTGTCCTGGTGAGGCCAATTCTGAAATACTGTGTCTGGGTTCCCCAATTCAAAAAAGACAGGGATCTCATAGAGGGAATCCAGCAGAGGGCAAAAAAGATTACTAGGGAGCTGGAGCATCTTCTACATGAGGAAAGGCTGAGACTCAGGACTGTTCAGCCTGAAGAAGAGAAGACTGAGAGGGGATCTGATCACTGTTTATAAATATTAAAAGTGTGGAAGTCAAACGGATGGGGCCAGGCTCTTCTCGGTGGTATGCATCAACAGAACAAAGGAACAGAAACTGGAACGCAGGAAGGTCCATAAAAGCAGAAGAAAAGAACCTCTTTATGATGTGACAGAGCACTGAAACAGGTTGCCTAGAGAGATGGTGGAGTCTCTTTTTCTGGGGATATTTAAGATATTCCTGGATGCCTATTTCTGCAACCTACTCTAGGGAACCTGCTTTGGCATGGGCGTTGGATTCAGCAATCTCTAGAGGTCTCTTCTAACCCCTATGATTCTATGATTCTATGAAAGATAAGATGAATAGAAGAATAATTTTAGATCAAAGTCTTAGATCATTATTAGCTTAGATCATAGATGACTCCTTAATTGCAAAAATAAAAATAAAAATAAAAATAATAAAAAAAATTTTCTTTGTTTTCTCCTTTTTGTTCCAAAGAGTTTTATCTCCTGTCTTCACAACATGCTGCCAAAATATGATTCTTCATAGAGAGTTACATTTCATGCAGTTATAACAGAGTATGAGGGAAAGGAAAAAGGATTTTAGTATATACTATCTTCTGACCCTACTTTGACAAAAAATCATTTATCTTCAGAACATTTTCTGTGACCGTAGTGCTCTTCAGATAGATTTGATATTCTTCCTTCATGTTCTGTTTGGTTTTGGTTATCATGAAGAGTTACGAAGGATATTTTTACAGACGCCTTGCTAATACTGTATTTTGGCTATGTATGTGTGTTTCTGCAGTGATAAACAGACAGCAGAATAAAGAAAGTCTCCTAATTGTGATAGCTGTGACCTTGCATTTGTCTGGCAGTAAAGAAAATCATTTGCATTTAGTTTTCAGTGTTAGTCTCTTACACTTCAATAATCCAGTAATCTTAGTAGAAAGTACATCAGCCTTTCATAAATAATGATAAAAATATTACATTCCAGTGATGTTAATGTGAGCAGAAGATACACCTTTTCTTCTGTTTATCTGAAGTATTTAGTGGTTTCAGGTGTCTACACAAATGTGAGAAGTTGGGATTCTAATATTATTTGAAACAGAATTGTGTCTGCATCTTTCATTCATTGCATTCAAAAAGTCAGAAAATACAAAGCTACATGAGTATTGCTAAATAAGAACATAGCCGGATGCCTTGTCTCTTGTTTCAAGATGAAGGTCAGAAGAAATAGTATTAGAAAGGGATATTTTTTTGTTTTGAAAATCAAATGACCTCATGTTGAAAGTGGTTTTTCCTTGCTTTCATGTTTTAGATTACTTTTTTTTTTTTTTTTCTTCTTGGATGTTGGAAACATTTTCTAGGTCATTATTAATTTGAGTGGAAACAGTATTAATATAACTTCTAAAATGTAATTAAAGCTTTTTTTTTTTTTTCCCCAATTAATTCAGAACCTTAGTAAAAAAAAAAAAATAATAAAAAATGCATCAAATGAGAAACCAAAGCTGAAACAATTAGCTGAAACAAGCTAGTGACTGATAAATGTCTGATCACAGAAAGTCCATTTGTTACCTGAGAGGAGAAAGGGAGATTTTTTGTATTTTTATTTTTTGTTAATTATCTTTGTTAAAAATAAATGACAGAGAAAGCAAAACAAAATAATTTTTAATGAGATCCCTGTGAAAAAAGATTACCTTATAATAATGATAGATGTAAATATCATCATAAAAAGTTAGTTAGAGTGTGCATTGAAGTCTATTTAAATTTCTAAATCTTCTAACTCTACTGCACAGCAGCTGGTGTTATATCGCAAATCTGCCCTCCAAGATGCCCAGCAAACTTCATCTTCCATCTTATTTTTCAAGGGACTGGTAATTGTCCAAAAGTCTGAACATTTTCAGTCCCATCAGGTCCTCTGCCTCCCTGCCTGTATCCAAAATATAGGGCATCTGTACACAAATAGATTGATCTTACCTTGTTATGATCTACCCAGAGTGCAGGGACTAAAATAATTTATACATCAGCAGCTTCTGGACAAACTAAAAATGCAATGCAATCTCTCAACAGCTGCTAAAGTTCCTTTAAGCAAAACAAATATTTCCCCCAGATTTAATGCTGTCACTATTTTTCTTGGTGTCACAAGAAACCTTGGGGACTGTAGCCAGCAGAGGAAAGTTGTGGGCACTTCACAGATAGATATGCTGCAATAAGTATGTTGCTTCTGTGCATTGTGGTATAGTCATTGACTTAAGATGAGAATTTCTGAGGAAAAAAAAAGGACGTATTTTCTTGGACTGAAAATTCCCTGGAACTATGGCATTTTACTGAATGAAAGGGCAGCTGTTCAATAAAGCCCATATCTGAAGTCTTCATAGTGAAAGGATATAAGTGTATGGTTTCCCTGTGTAGAGCAGATATACACACGGGTGCAATGTAATTTCATCTTTTTTTAATGAATCTGAAGCAAAATGCTAAGGCTGTCCAATTCTGGTGCCTCTCCAGTGCTTGATATATCTCATTTTCAAGGATAGTTTCTTGTTTTGATTATTTGTTCCACATATCTAGTTGCTGTATGTCCTTACTGTTCTGTATATAGTTTCAGTGACGTACACTGAACTGGAAACCAACAACAGTAAAAAAAAAAACCTCAGAATACTTAAAAGGTCAATATACTGCAGCAGGCCATCAGTACTTTCAGATTCATTGTCACGGAAAACTCTGCAATGAGACTAACTGTTAAGAAGAGCTAATGAGTTTGGTGACAAATAGAACCTCAATGTACTCCATAAGAACAGGCAGGCATAGTGTTGACAAATGTTAATTCTTCTGTGCAGTAGTCACTGCAGTTGACAGAATTGAATGCAATAGTTAGTTGTAGTCTAAAATAAACACTTAGGCCGATATCCGTTATCATTCACCAACTGGGTGAGGTTTGATTTTACAGGTTGTGATTTTATCTTGCAAATATTCTGTAAAGACCTCTACAAAACAGTTGCTTTGTGTGCATTCTCAACACTTAAAATGGATGAATCTTAATAGGAGAGGTGAACACTGACTACATATTAAAACTATTTTCAGGCTAAAGATCTTGTATCTCGTATCTTGACCAAGACAGACAAGACCCTAATACTGAACAAGTGTACTTTGTTTGATCAACTCATTCTGTGGCAGAAAAAGGACTCTAGATGACTGGAATCCTTTTCATGGATAATTTTTTTTAAGTCGTCTGATTCATCAGGATGCATATGAAATATTTATGTTTCTTTTTACCAGGAAAGTACATTAAAATTAATCTATCTGTAGGAACAAATGTACGAAGCAGCATTAATTGTTTTTGTATGAAAAGAATCAAGATTTCTTCAAATATACTTATAACAGAAACTTTAGAGCTTATTCAGACCTTGCCTCTACTCAGATATTTGTTTCTGTTTGTCCTTTCACTACTTACTCACATGGAGGCGAAGGATTTCATCCGCATCAGTGCTTTTTCAACACAGTAATTGCTGTGTCCTACATTCTAGTCTTGTTATTTTCAATGAATGCCCCAATTTTTTTAAAAAAGTTTTTTTTTTTTTCTTTGAAAAAAGCTTTTTGATAACAGATGAGAAACTTCATCTTTTGCCTTTAGTTTTCTAGCTGTGACACTTGAAAATCACCATAAATTGGAAACAGGACTCAGCCACTGTCATTTTTATCCCTTTCAGAAGTCCCTTTTATCCTGACCTTGATGATTAATTCTGTGCCACTAGAGAACACTGTTTGGATGAATTGGATACGTAGCTACAATTTTAACTGCAATAATTAAAAGCTTGTTTAATGGAGAGTGTGTTCCTCATGCCCAGAATACACAAATACATGGGAAAAGATCTAGAAAAAATACTTTTGCATATGAACATTAAACAAAGAAAGTATATTAATGGATGTTACGTGTGAAAATTAGTAAGAATTATAGTCAAAGGCTGTAATTTCAAACTTCTGTACAAAATATGAGGTCTTAATGTATGGGTCTGAATATATTTCTTTGGAGACTGGTTATTTCCCACGTCTTCACCCAAGTTCACTCGAAAGTCCTTCAATCATGATCTGTCACGCAGAAGAACAAGATTATTTTGCCTTTTGCTTCAGCACAGAGGGCCAGGCTATCAGCCAGGCAGCTCCCCACATCCTACATGGCTATAGCCTCTCCTGGTTCATAGTTTCCAAGCCTAATTAAACCATCCTACATGTTCCCACGATAGTCCTTTCACTTATTATCTCTCCTAAGACATGGCATTTCATGTCCTTCTTCCTTGTTTCTCAAGTCAAAGATCATTTCATGATTTTCATGAATTTCAGACAAATCTTTCAGCTTTGGTTTTAGCTCAGTACAATTACAAATCACCCTGCTGTGTGCAGCCACAGAGTAAGCGAATATTTTTAGGCAGAAAATCTCGAATGATAAAAACAATTATTCCCTTAGCTTACTGCATTATTTCCTCCTAATGTTTTCCCCTTTCTCAGACACAGCTGATAATCTCATCACAGATTTAGATGAGCTTCTGTGCTACCCTGAACGTTTGCCTCTGCCACAGATTTTCAACAACTAGGGAAAAAAGAGACCTCTGGTAAGTGCTGCACTATAAAAAAATACTCATTAAATTCAGGATCCTCTCAATGTCGTAGTGATGGAGGAATTAACTATGTCACATTCACATCATTTACAGACTGCAAAAACTCTTTTCTATGTGGGAATTTTCTGATTTTCCTCTCATGTAAACAGTGGAGTCTGAAACTTGATCTGCTCAGGAGACAGAGATTTGCCAATGAACTGGGAAAGAAAAGGGGGAAAAAGTGAAAATGGAAAACTTAGGAACCTTTCATGCTCTGATTCATTTCACATATATCTACTGCTTTGAATGCTGCTTCAAGAAACCTGGCATCAAAATAGTTCTGTTTTGCCTCTATCTGCAAATCTCTTTGACAAATCAGTCAGACAGACACTGTAAAACTCAGGATGAATAAGCTTCTTCAGCAGTGACATTTCTGGTATTTCAGTGTTTATATAGAGAGGGTTCAGTTCATGTGATCTACTGGAAAGGAGGACTGAGGCTGAGTGCTTTTCAAACATCTAGTTTCCCACAGTGAATTGTGAGTGTTAAGTAGGTGAAGGCAGGGTATGTAGAAACAGCATGTTTATCCTAACTAGAGGATTTTTTTTCTTGTTGTCAAGCCATGCATCAACATTCACGCAACCTCCGAACAGCTTAACACAATATTACTTTGAAGAAGTCCTTGAGTGAAGATCTTCTTTCTAAGCACTTGCAGGGTACAGGTGGTAGGAGTATATTAAACAAAACTTCTGGCCAAAAACCAGAACAAACCAAAACAAGTGAAAATCTGGCTCTTAAATAAAAAGGAAACAAAATTGAAGTAACTTCTTCTGGACAAAAACTGTCTATGTATCAATTTCATCATGGAGCAACACTTTGTTTCTGGGGCTAGTTGTTAGGATCTATTACACCATAAGTAATCAAACATTTACCAAAGGAAAAAGACATCAACCTGTGTGCGATCTCCACATGGCGACCTGAATGCTCTCCAAGTGCTGATATTAAAAGTCTATCTGCAATGAATATATATCAAATTGGAATGAATACCCTATGATTCTTCGCTGTTAAAACTTACTCAGTCTTTTTGAATATAATTTTCATTACCAGAAGTTTTGCAAAATGAAGTGTAGCTGTGAGGCTGCTAGCAAGGCAGAAAATGAGGGAAGTAAACTAACATGAGCTGCATGTGAGGCCTGCTCAAAATCACTGGTTTTGGACAACTTCATTGTGTATTTGCAGGCAGATGAGCTTCATGGAGCTGCACAGGGAAGCAATTTGCGTGTGTAAAGTTGTGTCTTGAAGGGGGGCTTTTTAATGTACAGATTAAATATAATTTTAGGAAAAAGTATCCAAAGTTTCCTTCACTCTTTCATTCCAATTATGACTTAGTAACTAAAGGATGAAGTGCATAAATACTTAAAGATGCATATAAGTGGATAATGATATTTTTAAAAATTGGTAGCTACTGTGGCCTCATGAAGGAGATCAAGATTAACTTCATGTTAATCTGGTCCTTAATTCCAATGAAATCTTTTAGAACCACATGCCAGATACTTCTCAAACTTGGACTAGATGACTACAGGAATCTTCAAACACCAAAGTTCAATTTAAGCATGTAAATAAATCTTCTTATCTAAAAAGTATTACCCTTATTTTATATTAAAAGTAACGGTGCATTGCCAGCGCACTAATGTATCAGCAGTAATCTATTCAGATCTCTTCTATAGTGATGCCAGCATCCTGTAAGGGAACTTTCAAATAAAAGAATACCATAATCCTTACCATTGGCTTTTGAGTGTCGTGGCTAACCCTGAAGAAATCCAGAGTATCAGAAATGTTTTAAAAGCATTGCTATTAATACTAAACAGTTTTCATGAATGCTATAGACTCAGTTTGAAGTGCAACATGGAAACTAATACCTCATTGCTCTTATGCACAAATCTTCCCCTAATATGTATGCTAATGACTTTTTAAAAGATTGAAATCACTTTTCTAAATAATAGGTTATATGATCTTTTCCTGAAGATACATATGATTCCAAAGGGAATATTTTGGTCATTCTGTTTAGAAGCCCTCTGGGTGGGCTGATGTGGAACTTCAGCAGTTGCAACAACAAAAGCCACCTGGAAATCTTCAGATTACTAAGGAAACAAGTGGAATTTCTTGTATTTTAAAGCTATCTGTTCTGGAGTTTACAGATAAAGAGTACTTTGCATTTCAGAAGTGTAGTATTTATTAAAAGAGACAAAGAACAGTATGTGCCTCAGGTAATGATTCTTGGCAGGACTACAAAGCACTAAACTGTGTCTGAAACACTGCTAGTGCTTTATACCATTAGTAGTTAGGTCAGTCATCAGTTTTCAGTTGCTTTGGATAGTTCTTTTTTTCTTGTTTGCCTACTACTCATTTCTGTCAGGTTCATGATTATGTTCTTCATTCTCGACTTTAATTCATCAAAGCAAATTTTGAAACATCTAAACCAGCAAATCAGGATTACCTTATGAGTGAGTTTAAATTGTTTCATGGTTTTTGATGAGTTCACTCTTGATTAAGAGTTTCAACATTTACTGAATCGCTTGCTCACTAATCAGTAGTGATTGTCCACGTGAAAGAAAAACAGCAAAGCACTGTGCCAGGTTCTGCTATCTCAGAACTGCAATAACTTGCATTACTTGGCATCCTGTGGAAAATACAGCTAGCTGAGAATAGCATCTCCAGTACAGAGATGTTCTCATTCTGGAAAGCAGCAAAGTTGTCCTTATGAAGGCCTCTAGCCAATTTAGAGGGAGAAAAAATGCAAGTGACATTTGAGAAACATCAAACTTAACTAGTTAGGAAAGTGAAAATCTGGTAGTAATATGACTAGCTGCTTACCAGTCTGAATACACAAAACCTATATTGCCACAAAAAGAGAAGAGAGATGATTTGTAGACAAAAACAACTTGGCAATATTTTCTGGCGAGTGAAATTACACTTACAAGACAGATCCCTGTTCCAAACCTTTAATTTTTTATTTTTTTTATTTTTAATCACAACCCAAAGGTGGGCCATGATTTCTTTTAAGCACAAACAATTTCACTCAGATTGCTAAAATGCACAGTATTTGTATTCTATAGGGGAAAATTGTAAGGGCATATTTTCTTACCACCACTGTCTCATTAAATTCTGAGCCTAATGACCCAGGACACATGATTTAAGAAACTGCAGATAGCAGAAAATGATCAGAAGGAAGGTTGTAAAAAAAACTAGGTGAACAGAAAAATACCTCTTACCTTGAGATGGCTGAATAACACATTTAGTCTTTCATCATGCTATTACATGATTGCCTCATGAAATGTAATGCTTACAAATGAGCTTGGGTAGGAAGCAGAAAAGAATTTTGGATGTTATCGCCTAGAAAATCTTGTTAGTCTTGTAATTTATTATATTTCAAGATTTTGACTTGAAGTTCTACCATGAAGGGAATTTCTATCAAGGTAAAAGTCTTTGAAGAAGTAGCAATATATCATGTTTAGTTCTTATGCTTATACAATAGACCTGCTCTAGTGCCCTATTAGAAATTTATATTTCACTTGCCATTTCTCAGGGTTATACAAATAAACACATTTTTACAGATCAAAGATAAATTCCATATGGGAATTTGAGTATTCAGCATTCCAGTGGATGATTAAAACAGTCAGAGCTTTAGAAATGTATTATAAAACGTATAATGTAATAAAGATTCATTCCAGGTGCTCCAAAAGCAAGTATAAGTGGAAAGTGCATACCCATTTCTGTTTAAAAGTTGCATAAGACATTATTAACATTATTCTGGTTCTGTGCTCTCTTAGTTCACAAGGACTCTGTGTTATAGTTGATTGATCTATTCAATCTATTTTTAATTAAAACTATTTGTTAACCTAGGCTTAGGCTAATCCCAAAGAATTATAGACACAAACAGACATATAAACCAGTAGAGAGAAAACAAAAACTGAGAGCTACTCATACAGTATAAATTCTCTCTTTTTTTTTTTTCTTTTTTTTTTCCAGGTTTTCATGTGTGCTTTGGATGTGAGAATTAATGCACATGGGCACTCAAGAGTTTGTTTCAATCTGTAGTAAATTAACATGGGAGCACTGGAGGTCTGTAATTTCCCTCCTGGCATGATTTCAAAAGCTACAGCAAACCAATACAGGAGAGTGAGCAAGGATGTTCTGCATTTGTTATTCTCTCTAACATTTCTAAACACACTTCCTTGGTGTATAAATAGTCCTGGTTTTGTTCAGGCCTGCTGTAGTTGCAGTGAGGCAAATAAATATACAATGAGCTTATGGGTGGTATGTTTCATGGGTTTTTGAATAATAATGATTTTGGGTGTGTTCTGCTTCTAGCAATGGAAATTGAAAATGTCAGGTCGAATGACCATCGAGTCTAAATTGCTTTTGCTCAATGACACTGTAAAATAAAGAGTGATCAGATACCTTCCAACTCTGACATGGATCAACTGTGATCATTTTAAACAGAGTCATTCCAATATATGACATAATGTTATCTATGTTAAAAAGCTTAGTGACTCACAAAGTCACAGTGAGGATGACAGACTAAGAAGATTCAAGAGAAACAGTAAAGCGAAGAACAGATGACAAGATTGGATACCATTTACAATATACATCAATACCCCCTAATTCTATACAAATGAGTAGGATTTAAGTGACTACTGCCTATTAAAGAAAATAGTAATAACCTAATAGCCACAGGGTCATACTGTGTACATTTTTAAAAGTTTAAATACATTTCAAAGAAGAATTCAGAACAAATTTACTTGCAATTTTCTTCAATTAGAGAAAGATTCAATTTCTTCAGGAAGTGAAGAGTTAACCTTCCAAAATAACTCTTACTTATATTTCTATGTTTGCTGCAAAACACACAGCTTTCAGGATACCATCAGCATCTTATTTCTCATTATTGTTTAGAGTGGAGAAGGGTGAGATATGTAACATTATCCCAATCTACAATTATCTTCGAAATCCCCATGTCAGCTAGGTGTATACTATGAAAAATGGCAAACTGAACTACAGATATGGGATTGATATTAACATTTCTTCCCAGGGATTTTCATGGTAGCAGAGTTAACATACATGAATTACTTCAGGGTAGGAAGACATAAATACATCTTATTAAAAAGTATCAGGATCAATTATGAAGATGAATATTTGTTCTTAGTTATGACCTTGCATAAAACATAACTGCAATACATATTTATAATCTAAAAAGATTACAACTGTCAATGCCAGTAGATCAAAGAAGAACCTGTATAAATATGGCCACTTTCTTTTTCCTCTTCTAAAAGTATTTTTGATGAAAGCAATGAAGATAGATGGCTAAAAGATGGTAGAGGAAAAAGAGGTCCTTCCTTTTTGATGAGATAGCTATCAAGGAAAAGCTTTTATGTTGGCAAATAACTTGATTCTCCCCCGAGTTAGGATAAATAGCTTCCATAAAACACCCTCTGAAAAACTCTCTTTGTCTAATTATTCTGATCAGGCTTGGAACAACTTGGCAGCAAAATTGTTAACATTTCTTGCCAACATGCTGGCAGGAAACAACAGAAACATTTGTCACTAAGAAAGGCAAAGACACTAAGAGGAGGAGTTATTTCAATATTATTTATCATCTTGCTTGGCATAAAAGTTTTTAAAAAAAATCTGAGAGAAAGACAAGGTAAATCTGATATCAAAGCAACTGAGAGAGAGGGAAAGAGGGGCAGAGGAAGAGGGAGGGAAAGAGGGAGAAAGGATGAATTTTAGGAAAAGTACCAGTACTGCATGAAGTACCTTTGTTTACACTCACTGGTCTAAAGCAACCTTTCTTAAAATCCTGAATTTCATAAGGATGAAAGACCCCTGGGCTGCGATAAGGGAATGCAGTGCAGCTTGTTTATCATCATCTTTATCATCAGCCACAAAGACTCCAACTACTTACCTTGTTAATTAGCCTTTATTAATTAGTGGAAATGTCCTCTGATTTGCAGCTGTGCTAGCAGATGCACGCGACCATGAGACCAGTTGTTTCTGGTAGCCCTTCCTTTCTGCTTTCTGTGTTCTTGCTTGTAGGTGAAGGTCTGGCCTACTGACTTTACTAATTGGGCCTTCAACTGTATATATCAAAGCAATTTACATGCAAACATTCATTAATAAAGCACTAATGAACAGGGAATTAAGTATTAGAGCATATAATTTTTAAATACCCTTATTACTGATTTGGAATATTAAACAAACACTAATCATGCTTGAAGACAGAGCCAAATACAAATCCAGTATTAATTTACTATTTATTCATTACTTCACTTTCCACCATTTAATTAAAATTATGAATGGACTTAAAAACAACACACTTCAATAGCAATTGAACAATTTTTTTATTGCATAAAACATCTTACTGTCCCCTCGTCTAAATTGTTGAAAATAAAAATCTTCTACTATAAGCATATGAAAAAGGATTAAGAAAGCCAACTTCTAGATAACAAATACTTTATAAAGGAAGACGTATACTGACTTCTTAATATCCCTTTATATGTGTATAGAAGAGTTACAGAAATTTTTATTTCTCTTTTAATTGGATATTTAATAGAATAATTGAGTAAAGCATCCAGAAACAGATTAAAAATCTGTTTAGCTTTATTTATCAAGGTTAGCTATTTAAATTAAATAACTGTATTTGTATAAAATGCCCATAAAAGAGGTAATTAAAGGCAAATATTACAGAGCAGCATCCTAGTCTTCCTAAGTACACTCAAGACGTATACTTTATGGTCTCTAGTCTCTCTTCTGAAGAACAGCTTCTCTTGTAATAGCAGCAGAATGCTGTTCAGTATCAGAAATGCTTTTACTCTGAAGGAAGGATTAATGATAAATCCTTTCGAAGGTCAGTCAGGTGTCTAAGTCACAATAAGAAGCCTTCCATTACTCCAACAGAATTATTGCTTGAGAAGAGACAGTTCTAGGGTGCAAAGCTGTCCCTATGTAAGTAACATTTTTCAAGTTCAAAACAGCTTTTTCACAATCTCACCTCCATTATATCTTTTTTTCAGAAAACATAAGCTAATTCTGATTTTTTTTTTTTTTTTTTTTTTTTTTTCCAGTTTGAGAGAACAAATCCCATGGGATGTCTTAGATAGTACCTATAATAATTTCCTAATGCTTGACTAGTTCCTTCACCTAAACTGGGGACATGTCTACTAGGTAACATGCAATTAGCAGAGAGAGTGGTATCTATGTTATACCTTCATTATTGTGGACATCAGAAACAGCACTGTCTATGTAAAAAAATGCATGGTACTTCTGCCTTGTGGCATTCTGTTTCCTCAACTACCTACATAAAAATTAAAAAAAAAAAAAATCTGTCACAGACAGTGGAGAAGATGGAGCTCTGAAGTAGAATCTGAAGCTTTCCCAATCTACACAGGAGAAATTAGTTTCTGAGCAATGACATAACACTGGTGGTTTGGCACTAAAACTATCATTTGTTTGAATTATTGTGTATCATTTGAAAAGACAGCCTGCAGTGATTTAATAGGTTCAAGTGGCACATAAACCACTCCGCTGTTGATACAGTTCTTTATTTTTAGTTTGCATTCACCTCCACTGTCCTCCTCTTGATCTCGTCAAGGTTGTTTTTTTGTTTGCTTGTGTTTTTGTTTTTTTTTTTTTGTTAAAATACATAAATCTTTCCCACAAAGATACCTTGAAAATGAAATCAAGTCACAGGTTAATATCCTGTTGGATGATTTGGTGAATTGATACCTTAAATCTTTCATGGAAGAAGGGTCTTAAATTTCAGCCAATATGACCCACTATTCAGACGTTAGACTATCTTCATTGAACTTTTTCAATTTTATGTATTACTTTTAAATATGTCTGTCAGATACAATAACAGTCTCAGCAATTCTGAAAACGTAAGGACACTTTTTCCTCTTAATACTCCCGTAGTTCTCTGTTCTCAGACCATATTAGAGATAGTTCCTTGAGATTCTTTTCAAATCAGAGGACACTTTTTTGAATAAAGAAAACATGCTGTGCAATGGCAATTTCTCATTTTGTCTTTTAGACTGAATTTATCTATTGAACAAAGACTTCATTGACTGTATGGTATGTTCTCTAAATTAGGACATGTGAGCTAAGCTAAAAACAATCTTATCCTTTATCTTTGTACAGCAAAGATATCACTCTATTCTTCAGCTCTGTTTAAACTGTAAAAAAGAGGGCCTTAATTCTATAAAGTACTGTGTTACTATACAGAGCTTTTCTCTCAGGCTTCCTATAGACATTTGTGCAACACAAAACTCATGTGCGCCACAGAAATAGTGATGTTCATATAAGAACTAATTAATTAATTAATTAATTAATGTTCTAATTAATGTTCATAATGATAATGTTCATATAAGAACTTTACTGATTATATAGGGGCCACTCCATAAAGGAGGAAATGAAGACTGCCCAACCAGACTTTTTATTTCTTTAATAATGGAGAAAAAAAATGTCAGTAAGTATACATAGTGCAATTGTTCACTTAAACATCCTTTGTCTCTTACAGGATCTGAAAGAACAGAACACCAGGACTGAAATTTTACACACTTTGCTATTATAGCTGAAGCAAAACACAAAACTGTTTGTACTTCCATTTTCCTCAGAAGACAGTGTAAATCAAATGAACAAAATCTTGCCTCACAGGTGGAAGGAGAGTGTAAAAGAATATTATAGCATATGTGCTTCCACTATGCTGCTTTGTGGGATTGACTCAGAATTTCTTTCCTTTGTCCATCAGAAAAAGAAGCCTATCCTTAATGCAACATAATGTTGTGTTCTCCAAGAGATAGCAGCTAGAAAAATGCCAAAACTAGAGAGGCTTGCTTAGACCAAGAGCAGAAATAGTAGTAAGGAGATTTGCATGTAAAGGTGAGAGTGCCTTTTGAGTTTTGCCAAATAGTTCCTTATAGACACAGTTGTACACTCATATACAGTACAGGACACTTTGGTTCTGGAGTTGGAACTACTGGTCTAAGATCAGAAAATGAGATAAAAGATAAAATGAGAAAAGTTGGTCCCTTTACTGCTCCCTCCTGCTTATAAACTTTTCTTCTGTACAAGAAGGTTATAGTGAGGTCTCCCTGCAGTCTTCTCTTCTCCAAGCTAAACAAGCCCAGTTCTCTCAACCTTCCATCATAAGAGAGGTGCTCCAGACCTTTGATCATCTTCATCACCCTCTTCTGGATTTGCTCCAGTAGCTCTGCATCTTTCTTGTGTTGGGGGCCTCACACTCAAATGCAGTACTCCAAGTGGGTCCTCATACAGGGAGAGTAGAGGGAGGCAATCACCTCCCTCATCCTACTGGCCACTCCTCTTTTAGTGTGGCACAGGGTTCAGTGAGCCTTTCGGTCTGCAAGTATCACTGCTGGCTCATGTTCAGCTTTTCAAACACAAGGAACCCAAAGTCCTTCTCTACAAGGCTGTTCTCAAGGTGTTCACCCAGTCTGTATACGTCTGAGATTGTGCTGACCCAAGTGACACCCTGCACTTGGTCCTGTTGAACATCACTAGCTTCACATGGGTACATCGTTCAAGACAGTCCAGGTCCCTATGAATGGCATCCCATCATTCTATTATGTCAACTGCATCACTCAGTTCAGTGTCATCTCAAACTTGCTGAGGGTACACTTGATCCCGCTATCTGTGTTGTCAATAAAGATGGTGAAGAGCACTAGTTTACATATGGCAGTGGCATTCACCTGGACATAGTGCTATTGACCACAGCCCTCTGGCTAAGGCAATTCACTGTGTAGTACAACATTCAAATCCACATTTCTCCAATTTAGAGATAAAGATGTGTTGCAGGACCATGTCAAAGGCCTTGCACAAGTCCAGTTAGATGATGACAGTTGACCTTCCTTTGCCCACCAGTGTCATTGTTTCAACATAGAAGGCCACCATATTTGTCAGGCATGGTCTACTCTTTGCAAAGCCATGCCACCAGTGTTTGAGATTATATGAGATAGGATAAAAAATTTACAGCAACTGCATCCTCATAAAGGAAAATATTTTCATTAAATGTGAAGTTGTAGAATGTCTTCAAGTAGTATGTATGCACTAAAACCACTCTAATTCATAATCACAGAATCATAGAATCATAGAATCATAGTGTGGTTTGATTTGGAAGGAATCTTAAAAGATCATTAGATTCCAACCCTTCTGGCACAGGCAGTGATACCTTCCACTAGACCAGGTTACACAAAACCCCATTCAGCTTGGCCGTGAGCATCTCTAGGGATGGGCCATCCACAGCTTGGTTGGGCAACCTGTTGCAAACTTACCACCTTCATAATAGATAGTTTCTTTCTAATGTCAGAAGTAAATCTATTCTCTCATGTTTTAAAGACATAACCTCATGTTTTTCCTTTCCAACTTTCTTGTAGACCCACCTAAGGCACAGGAAGCCTGTTACAAGGCTTTCTCAGAACAAAGAACTCTTTCTTGGTGGGAGTCTCATGAAGGCATAGTGGAGGTGGAGAATTGTCTTTTAACTGCAATTCTTTTGATGTAGCCCAGGATATGGTTAGCTTTCTGGGCTGCAAGTGTACATTGATGGCTCATGTCGAGCTTTTCATCATTCGACACCCTCAAGTCTTCTTTGCAGGGCTAGTGTCAATCTATTCCACACTCAGCCTATTTGTTCTTAAAATTACTTCAACCCAGGTACAGGGCTTTGTACTTGGCCTCCCTGAACTTCATGAGGTTTCATAGGCCCATCTCTCAGGCCTGGATCTGCCAAGATCCATCCAGATGGCATCTCTTCCGTCCTGCTTGTTGACCATACCACAATATGTTGAGTCACTGAAACACTTGCAGAGGGTGTACTCAGTCCTACTGTCCATGTCACCAACAAAGATGTTAAACGTCACTGGTCCTAATACTGAAATCTAAGGAACACCCACACATCATTGACCTCTACCTGGGCATCAGGTCAGTGAACAGAATTCTGAGCGCATCCATTCAGTCAATTCCTTAGTCTTCCAAGAATTCCATTCATCAAATTTATGTCTTTCCAATTTAGAGATAAGAATGTCATGCAAGACAGTGCCAAATATTTTGCATAAGTTCAGATAGACAAGTCCAGGTAGGCCACTTCTGACTGTCTTTTTAAATGTCTTTCGAGGAAAGCAATGTTCATTTTTCTGAAATCCTTTTTGGCATTTTAGTGGTCTTTGGCAATCATTTTGTCTTTTCCACAGTACCTCCAATCTTTATCAGTGGTAGTAGCTAATCAAATTAACTTTGCAAGGCTTTGTTGTTTCTTGTTTGTATGCTTTCAAACTTATGCAGTAAGTGTACACTTTCAATAAGTTAATCTCAAAGCATTGTCATTTATTTTTATTTTTATTTTATGAAAGCTGCTTTGTATGTTCTCCACTGGTTAAGTGAGACTTTCAAATATTTGGATGAATATTCCTCCTTACTATTTGTAATAGAATCTCAAATAATATATCTTTTCCTCTTCAGATCATAAGCATTCATCTAAGCAGTGTTCCTTCACTAACAAAAAAGTGGAACCCAGACCTGTACTTAATAAAACTGACGCCTTCCCACATTCCAAGTAAAGCTATATCAACCAACTCTCATTCCGTAAGAAATAACAAGTCTTTCCACTGTTAATATTCATCTGCAAAGTCTTTACAAGTACTATTATTAAACTTCTTTTGATGCTTGCTGAGAATAGCTCAGAGAGTGGTGATGTTGCATTGCCCCATCCTTCTTTTTCAACAACACGGTTATTACAGAGTTAGTACTTCGAAGCAAGCCTTGGAATTAGTGTTCCTATGGCCAGATCATCTCTGTAATGTTAGTGTTCTCACCGTTTATGAATACATAGCTTCTAACTCATTGGGTAGAATTCTGTATTTATAATAGGAAGTTTTTATTCTTGTATTTTCTAGAATTTCTTTTCAGCTGTTTCTTTTCTTCTTCTTCTTTAAAAAAAAAAACAAAACAACAACAACAAAAAACAACCCATAATTAAAACATCCGTTCTCTCCAATGGCTTAGTTTTGCCATGAGAATTATGTAGGACAAGGACTTTGTGTTCATTAGTATGATGTAGTGGTTAAGACACAAACATGAGAAACTTCGATTTCCTGTTAGTCATAGATTCAGTCTTTTTGTACCTCAGTCTTGCATTTGCATTAGGACAGTAATAATAGAAAGTTAATTACATTTGAAATTCTGAGACTCTTTTACGCAGAAATAATAGCTATATATAAATTCTCAGAGTACAGCACCATTATACTGTCACGCCTCTCCATTCCAAAATCATGCTATTAATGTGAATTCCCATGTTACCAGCTGTGACAGAAAATAAATTGGGCAAGAAATCAAAATGTATGCTAGCCCAGGTTCAGAATTTCCTAAGGTTATAATAAAAATATCAATTAAAATGTAGTGCTTTAAGTGGCAGAATAGTCAGTAACAGCAGGGAAGTGACAGATGAAAAGGAGATTGAGACCTCAAACACCATTTCATTTAGCTTGTTCATTGATGAAATAAAAAGAATAATAAATGGAATATAAATGGATTTATAGATTATAAGGATTGGTGTTATAAGGTTAAAGAAGAACACTAAAGTCTGCTGAAAAATGAGAAAGGTTAGAAACATGATCAGGAAATAAGAAAATGAAGTCCAGTCTGGGAAATATGGAGACTGTTGCATATGTGGGGAAAACAAAACAAAACAAACAAGCGAAAACCAACAGCAAAACAACCTAGAAATACTGTTATTTAACATTGGAATGTTCAGACAAAATCCCTCAGGGTGACACCAGATCATAAATTATAAGGGAGTTTGCAAAGGAACACGGCAGCAAGAAAAGCCAGTGTAAATTTAGACTGTACATGTAGAGGCACAGTACTATGGACTAGAGAGATGGTAGCATACCACAGATACTGCTTATAACCATAATGATGCAACTCTGGAGAAAACATTTGGACAAAGGCTAATTGTGTATCAGAAGAATGCTTTTAATAGCAAGTATGAAGATATTCTTTATAAATCCTTCAGTTTCTCCTGAGTGGTTCAGTTTTGCACAAATTACATATATATGCCTATTGATAGTAGAATTGAACCTCAGGTGTGACATTTTCTTGAGGACTGGATTAATCTAGGGGCAATATTACTTCACACTGAAGTGTCTTGAGACAAAGAAATTAGGGTTGGAACAGATATGAATCAGGATTTTCATATCCAAATTGTACGAACAATGATTGCTGGAGGTATAGATGCACATTTTAAGACTGGCTTGAAAGCTTAGAATCATAGAATCAAAACCAGCACTAAATCATGTCCCTTAGTGCCACATCCACACATCTCTTAAATGACTCCAGTGATGGGGAATCCACTGCTTCCCTGGGCAGCCTGTTGCAAGGTCCAACCACCTTCTTTTTGAAGAAATATTTCCTTAGGTCAATATAAACCTCCTATCTTGAGACTGTTTCCTTGCATCCCATCAGTTGTCTCCAGGGAAAAGAGATAAAAATCTTCCTTGCTGCAACCACCTTTCAGGTAGTTCTAGAAAGCGATGAATTTTCTCCTTAGCATCCTCTAGTCCAGACTAAACAATTCCAGTTTCCTCAGCTCCTCATAAGTTTTGTATCCAGTTTCCCCCACCTGCTTTTCTGCACATGCTTGAGCAACTCAGTATCTTTCTTGCAATAAGGGGCTCAAAAGTGAGCACGGTATTTGTGCTGCAGCCTCACCCATGATACATACAAATGGACAGAAATGTATGTTCACAAAAAGTCAAAAGAAACTCTTCTGTTGTCTCCAAAATAATTATTTTAGTTCAATGTAAACCATTAACTGAATTAGGCCTGGATTTATAAACAAATTTTATGTGGCAAAGTTGACATTTCTCAGCAAATACAAAACAAGCCAAGAAACGAAAATAGATCTTTACCATATCTTTCATTTGGACTGTAAATGCTTCCTGTTCATATTCATTTATCCAAATGACAACTAAAACTTATGAAGTCCAAATTAATTCTGAATGTGATGGAGTTTTATGACTAATGAATCTGTTCAGCCATGTGCTTGGTCAACTGGTTAATATGAAGCTTATTGTCATTCTGTACATTACCACTGTGGACTTAAGGTTGGTAAAACCATTCTTTCTCAGTGGAAAGATCTTTGATTTGAGTATGAGTCATACAGCTAGCCAGAGTTAAATGAGCAGCCAGTGGAGTTCTAGGGGTAGGAATCATAATGAACACTACTGAGCCCACATTTTTAAGCCAATTAGAAAGAACAAGTATTTTGGTCTTTATAAGATCTAATGACCTCACTGTGTTTACCTCATTTAAGCACTTGCTACACATTTCCAGACAGTGAGAATTTAAGATATTTCTACCTTTCTGCTTTTTGGTAATACTTTCCACTATTTAGAAAGTGTAACTGCATTGAGCATGTCATTTCCAATTGTTGCTCAGTTTGGAAAGCTGGACCACATACCCAAGTTTCTAGACATGGACTTAATTACTAATTTTTAGATACAATTTTAGGCTGTTGACCTTTAGGAGAAGTTATTCAAGTTGAAGGTAAACTCTCACTGATGTGAAGTCAATAGTTAAGCTGTCTCTCATAATACTGGAAAGAACATCAATATTCAGTTATTTCTATAGACAGAGGAACTCAAACAACTGCATAAGAGATTTACATTGAAAAATAATTAACTTCATACCCTTGTAAAACCACCATGCTACATTCCATAGGGAAACCATAAATTTGAACTTCACACATTGAAATATCTTGAAAAAACAGTACAAAAATTTCAAAGACACTGGTGTGCCAGATTTTTTGAGAGGAGGGTGTGATAGTTTTCACTTCTTTTTAGCCAAGCAAATAGTGTTTTTGGCTGTCTCCACTGATGAACTTTATGATTTAGTCCTATACTTCTCTGAAATGTCGGCTCAAATACTTCTGTGCTAATCCACAAAGCCTTTCCTGTATAATCAGTATGGAATGTCCTGGAGCTGTTTTATTACAAATCTTTTCAAAATGAAGTGAGTATAAATTGATGCTTTTGTCCCAGTGTGATTATACAGATTCTAGCTCTTGACAGACTAGATCAGCCCCTGTACACATTTAGACAATTCTGAAAGAATTTATGCCATCCATATTATTTTGTCATGAAGATACGATCATATTTTGTCAAGAACAACTGTCCCTATACTCCTTTCCTCCTCAGTGAAAGCAACAATCAGATCAGATAACCATTCCAAGTGTATCAGATAACCATTCCAACTGTTTTTCAGACTGCTGGGCTCTGGAGCCTAAATAGGATAAAGCTTAAAAGTTCAAATACTTGTATGCTTATATCCTGGGGATGCAATCTACTGTAATCTTTTATTTTATTTATTTATTTACTTACTTGCTTATTTATTTATTTTCCTAGAGCCATTGATTCCTTTTGCAATGTTCAATACTTATTTAATTCTGCAGCCACTTATATCTTTTTTAATTTTTTTTTTTTTTTTTTATTCTCACATTGTATTTGGTAGAATCCATTAAATGTCATACAGCTAACTATTTATCTGAATGTCTCTTAGCTTCACACTGAATCCAGTGAAGATTCCCTCTCCAGTCTGGCACCTTCACCCAAAAACAAAATAGATTCAGTTTGTGGTAAGCCTGAGTCACCTTTCTGAATTATAGAATTATACAACAGTGAGGGTTAAATAGCTGGATCTTTCCTTGAAAGAGAGTTTCTCATGTGAAATGAAACAGCTAGTATACAATCAAAATGGATTTGGTCTGCACAGTAAAAGTTTGTGTCTCTTTTCAGTAGAAGACTGGCAGCTTCAAGTCTGCTGGCTTCTTCTGAATTTACACTAATTGGATGCTCATGCTCTCTGTTTAAGGTTTTATTTTCCTTACCTGATCAATGATGTTCAGAGGTTGCGATATCCATGTGGGAGCTGAAGACAGCATAACTAACTGCATACTGGTCATGCTGTATAAGATTAAACTTTGGTGCATTGTATGCTGTTTATTGTCACACACTATTCATTCTATAAATTCCTGTGGGAAGCATATGGACAAATAAATCTAAACATGCGTAGTGTATCTCTTTTGACAGAAAGAGAGTTAGGCCTTAAGCATTTTCAAAGCACGTAGTTCATACTAAGATTTTATTCCCATATTTTCATTTTAAATCCCAACTCTGTCTACACATTTCTGCTTCCTCAGCCCTAGAACAAGTAACTCCAGGTATTTTCTGCTTATGGAACTCTAAGAAAGGTTGAAGATAGATAGCTAGAACACATTTAAATCATTCTTCTAATTTGAAGAGGAAAAAGCAATGTCCTTCGGTTAATCCATACCTAGCCCCAGAGGCATTTGGTCTGTCTGATAATGTCTGAACTTCTTGATCACAAAACATACTAAGTCCTCCATGGTCATTACTACTTCTCTTTTTTATCACATATTAGAAAATGGAAGAGGCTTATTTATTTACATATTTTGTGTAGACAGAAAACAGTAAAACTCAGTTAGAAAAATAATCTAACCTACGTCACTACTAGTCAACAATAAATAGAATGAGAATGTTAAAAATAATATAACAGGGACATACTAGCAGTATTCATACTGAGCAGTTAGAGAAATCCACAACATAGATTTGTTCTTCCTTGATATGTTTACTCTTTAACAAATAACGCACAAAATATTTTCAGGCACAAAATTAGAGTTACAAAATTCAATCTGTAGAGCTGCTCTTTAGATAGAGAACTGAACAATGTAGTCTTTGCTTACTACAGCGTAATAGCTTCCCTTATCTCATTCTTAAAAAAATAGCCAAAACAAAAGGAAATAAATATAAAAATGAACAAACAAATCAAAGCAAACCAAACCAAATATCAGTTCTTTAAAAAAAGAAAAAAATCCTTTTTTTTTTTTTTTTTTTTAAATCTCTTCTCATTTTTATTATGCAGACATTTGGCAAGTTTGCAAAGAAACTAGAATATTCTAAGTATCTTATACAGATGCTATCACATGAGGCAGTACTGATTTAGCTATGACTGAATGATCAGTATTTTCCCTTGCTCCTGGCCTGAAGCGCTTATTCCACTTTTTAGGAATATTGGCTGAAAAGTTGCCCTAGATTGTCACACCTCTTAAAAGAAGTACTGACTCTGAAAAGAATTAAAATAACTCATACCCATTTGATTACTATTTTTTTTACTGAATCCTAGTATGGTAACAATCTCAATGACAGTGTCAGAGAATATTGCTGCTTGATAATCTATGTAAAGATTAAGAAAACAACTGAAAATTGAACTATGTTACAGCAATGTGATGATTACAGAGGCATTTCAGCAAATAAAATCATGCACTGGGGCCTTCAGGAGACTGTTTGATAAAGCTTCACTTGGAAAGAGTCTACTCTGTGCAAACTGGAAGTATCACCACCAAGATCTAGATCCTGATTCAGCCAGGCATTTAAGGACATGAATAGTCCCTATTGAAGCCAACAAGATTACTCACCTACTTGAAGTTAACCACATACTTAAGTATCTTTCTGAAATGGATGCCTATGCTTGCATAACAGTAGTAGGAAACTTGTTTGCCAGAGTGTCTACAGATCAACTTTGTAATGTGTGTAAAGTTTGTCAGTGCTTTCCCATGAAAGATAGGTCTCTCCAGCTCACTGACTGCCGGGATAGGTAAGGGTAAATAGGTAAAACAGATAAAATAGTCCTTTGACTTGCTCTTTAAGAACATTGTGCTGGGGCACAGAGTAACCTCTTTTCCACTTGTCAAGAGAGCTAATTTTTTTTCTATACTTGATTTTCTCATATCTGAATCATAATAACTGATCTTATTAATGTAGGAAATCCTCCTCCTGGGAAGCACTTCTAAAATGAAATTAAAGAATAAGTGCCCATCAGATTGCAAGATTTGCTAATGCTGTTGCTTAAATATGCCCCGAATATCCCAACAGTATTATTCAAAAAAACTTGAAAAGAAGTCCCCGTCACTGTCAAGTGATTAGAATTCTCAGGTGAAAAAGCTGAATTTGAAAGGGACAGTGGTGCATTCTTTCTCATTTAATTTAAATTTGAGCCACAAAACTAAAGAGTCATTCTTTTAAAAACATCAAAGAGACCTGACAGATTTTCAAAATGAGGCTACCTACACAGTTAATGACTAACTTATTCAACTAGGAAAAAAAAAAAAAAAAAGATATGTTTTTGCATTGTGCTATATTATATTATAGCTATATTATATTATGTAATGTCTTGTTATGTTACTGTATTGTATTGTATTACATATATTAAACAAGATACTTGGAATAGAGAAAGTTTTACGCAGTACACAATTTTGTTTTCTTTAGAAGATGAAAAACATAAGTTGCAACAGAGACTGAGATGCCAATAGCAGAGAAGAGAGCCTTGTCAGTAGAAAAAAAATGCTTCTTGATAAAGATATGCAACTCCAGATACTCTGGGTTTTATTTCAAGCTGTACTTTGAACTTCCCTCATTGCCATGGAAAAGAGATAAACATTTGTATTTTATTGCTCCATATAAAAATATAGGTAAATATTTATTTTATTTACTATTTTTATTTATTTACTTATTCGTGGTAAAGCCTAGACTTTTTTTTTTTTTTGTGATGTTTAAACACAACAAAACCTCTCTCGCGTGTGAGTGTGTTTGTGTATGTTGGAAGCCTACAAGCTGCTGAATACAAACTCTTGCTGAATAAAGGAATTACAGAATCTACAAAATTTGACCCCACACCACTATTTTTTGGCTAACACTAAAGCTGTGTTTACTATTCTTTTCAACATATACCAGCATTTTGTGAAACATACAGTAAACAGAAAAGGAGGGTGGGCTCAGTTGTGGCCAATTCTGTTACCATCAGGATTTCTTCACCAAATGTTAAATTGGTGTGCTAGGGTTTCTTTCAGGCTCTTCCCAAGGTAGAAAGGGAAAGAACATTGCGATGAGGGACAGAAAAGGGAAGCAAGTTGCCACATTTTCTGGGATTCAAGAAGTTATTCCCTGTGTGAGTAGAAATAACTAATGAAAGGGAATGATGTCTTCTGATTTTATGCCTCAGTACCCCACATCGTGTGTAGCCACGGCATTGCAGTGATGGAAATGAGCTTTACAAAATAAATGAGATAGATACAATTCTTTTGCTATTTCTTGTCATTCATGACTGATCCTGCTTTGTGCTTGTGGTTCTCAACCACCGTCTGGAACCTACACTGAACAAGTATCTATTGTCATTGGCTTTGTTACAATCCTTTTCCCACTTCCTCCAACTCCCAATCTTTCTTGCTACAGTTGTCTTCAATACTGTACACATGCCAACAGCTTCTGAAGTTTTGCATCAAATAATCTGGCACTGATAGAAATGCGTGTTCCTTTTCTAGGCCTAGTAAGAAAGCTCAGCAAAGCAAGCCATGAGTTTTATCTTAGAACGTGGCTTCTATCCAAAAACATGTCATATTTGTCAAAAGTGTCTGACTGAAGCCCTTTATTATCACATGCTGGTGAAATGATTTGCCTGAAGGGGAAACAGAGCATTAATAAAATGAATGAATTGCACATTGTTCATGCAAGACTGTAATGGTACAGTCTTCTGTGTATTGTACATTTCAGCAACCACCCCAGGCCCCATCTAATTAATATTCATGTGCGTAAAAGAATAAACATCAACTTTGAATTGGTAGCACAAACCAGTCATTCCTAGGATGCCTCACAGAATGTATTTCCCAGGCTAGATCATATACCTGCTTGTGTTAATACATAGCAATATATCATTTTTATACTGTCAATGGTTCATCATGACACAGTAAAACTGGCAAGCAATGCTTTAAATATTCCTGTCACAATATCGAGATTAACATACATTTATAAATGTGGAGAAAACTAAACATAGACTTTTTAAGGCCCTGATTACCATGTAATTTGTTTACTAAAAGAACTGACGTTACCATGTAATCCTTATATTAGTTCCTGTCTTCCTAAAATAATATTGCATCTTTATGAATCAACAAGAGCTTAACAGTCTTGCTAGAATTTTGCAGGCCAAAAAGTATAAAGGGAAAAGGAGCAAAGCTCTGCTGTTTCTTCTATGTGAAGAGAGAAAAAGAGTGCAACAAAATAAATGAATTATGTAGAACTGTAAGGAAACCTTGGTATGAGAGTGATTTTCTTGGTAAATTCACTTGAAGTCTGATTTCCTATTGGGGAAAATAATATATATATTAAATTATTCTATGCATGCTTATTTAAAGGCATAGAGATGTCAGCCTTTCAACAGACAGCCCAACTCCACCCACACTGCTGTGGATCAGCATTATTCAGGGAATGTCCTTCTAATCTGAAACTTTCTGAGGAGCTGCCCTTGTACTGGCTCTGATAGCCAAGCAATTGAAAATACAGACAGAAAAAGAGATTTTGTTTCTTAAGCCATGTGTTGGTAGAAACGGTTAAACCATTCAGAAAGAAGCTCACACCAACCAAACTGAATCAAAACAAACAAACAACAACAACAACAACAAACCACCAACAGTTTCTATAAATAACACATCAAATTCCCTATCCTGTGTGAGGAAATCCATCAGAGCTCTGTGTGGCTTCTAGGACCTTTATTTGCGTGTAGTTCAACAGCACGAGGCCACTGGTCTTCAGATCAGCCAAATTATTCACTCCACATTGACTACCTTGTGCATGTGTCCCAGTTCATCAATTAACTAAAGAATTGGAAAGGTTATATCATCTCAAAGAAAATAGTGAGAAGTATGTTTCCTTTAGCAAATTCAAAGGTATATTCTGAATTTGAATTCATTCCAGAGGAAAAAAATACAATAACATTGTCATAGCTATTACAATGCCCTTCTGGTTTCCATAGTTGCCATAGTAATTTTAGCCACAGAATGACCAGTGGAATGAGGAGACAGAAATCTATATGTTCATCTTAATGTACATACATATATATAAAATTACAATCAAAAAGCCATTCTGAAATGTGCTTCCACTGGTGATAATGCTTCCTGAAGAAACAGTCTGCTCCACGTGCAGTTGAAAATTAGTTGGTAACTTCCCATACAGCGTTCTGACTCATTTTGGAAACGTGTGCTGATATCAGCATGTCACATGCTAGAAAGAAAGTGACCCAGCACTGACTTTGGGTAGCTTCATACACTGAGGCAAATATTTACATTACTTCAGGCAATGGGGAGGTGGGGTGGCACAATGAAAGCCATATTTGTCCTGAAGATTATGTCACTGTTCCAAACACAGCCTCTCTGTGCAAAAAGCAAGGAACATTTTAATTGCCCTTCTCCTCCCCCATCATCAAAATATTTTTAGGATTACTTGGCTGTGCAAATTGTTTGATAGCTAGTTGTTAGGAAACAAAAGACACTGTATTCCTGAGGGAAAGGGACAGTCTTCAGAGAAAAGAAAATACTCAAAGATGCACAGAAGGTGAATAGGTACTCCCAAATTTAATCATTTGTTACATCAGCAGGAAGTTAATAACTTTGCCTAAAGAATTTGATTGCAAAATATATAAATACTGGGAGAATGCTCCAAGGTTAACAGGAAAGTCTGCCTTTTATCAAAAATAGCACTAACTACAGATAAGATTTGACTTTCATACAATGAATAAGGGATAATTAACAAATATATTAATAACAAATATATTAATAACAAATTAAATATCCTTTTAGTTAATATACACATTTCTTAATACTTTAAGATAACCATAGCACTTAATCTTCAAACATTTGAATGTTCCCCTGGAAATCAGTGTGACTTAAGAGAGATCTATGGAGTCAGACTGCCAGCTGATACTTTCAGCAATTGCGTTTCGTTGGTTTAACTAAAAGTAAAAAGTAGAGTTCAGAAAATGGTTTGCAATGTTGAATGCACAAGAGGCATTCAGATTTGTTTAGGCTACCCCTGCAAGTATGATGCCATCATCAAACTGATGATCTGGTCAGAATTGTCTTTACCTATGAGATCCATATCACCAGGTGTGCAGAGGACTTGGCTACTGTTCTCCACTCTCTCTCTCCTAGATTTTTTATTTGTTTTTGTTTTCTTGACCTCTTCCCTCTCTCCTACCCCCAATAGGCTGCACAATTGCATTACTGCAATCAGCACTTCACACTGTAGTGCTTAATTCTGTTTTGCTTGATAAGTCTATATACTGTTGTTTAGACACACATTCAGTAAAACCAAAGGAACATGTCTGGCAGTAAAACTTGAACAAGTCGTCTACAGATACTCTCCCATTTAACGTTCGTTACTCTTTTTCCATAGTGTTGATTCTTGGAATTTTCCTTTGAACACAAGACTTGAGGGTCAAAATTCTTTTTTCTAAATGAAGTTAGTAGTGACAGTGACATCGTCCAACAGTTAATAATCTAACGCAAAAGATCTGAAATTTTATTGTGCACTTTGTCTTTTGAAGTAATTCAAAGACAAAATTCAGTCTATCAATACATTTTTCTTAATAAAATCACAGCAATATCCTTTCTACATTTAAAAAGTTTCCTGAATGATAAATGCAATGATCACATGGAAGAGTCTTAATGCACCATAGTGTTATAACTGTTATAAAACTTTGGATCCAGCCATGCCAACTAATTTGCATCAATGATATGTGTTCTGGGCTCAGCCTGCTGCTTTCTATCCACATAGATGTCACAAAGAAATGCAATTACAAATAAACAAACAAACAATAGCAACAAAATAACTACGGGATACCAACACAGTTTCTGCAGCCAACTAGTGAGGAAGAGGGAAGTTAAATTGTGCTATTTATTCTCCGACATTTTTTTATCATCATGTCCTCTAGGAGTAACTAAGAGACTCCTTTTTTTGAATGTTTCTGTCAAGACTGAGCCAACAAAGCTAAACAGGATGGTAACGTCAGTCCTGAAGACAAGGTACGCCTGCTGGAAAAAGCATGCTTTCAAAAAAACTTCCCAGCAATTAACTTATTAGTAGCATGGAACAGCATACAAAACTCCATGGTGGAAATTTTTACTGCATGTATGTTCTCTGTCTGATAGAAAGCTCAAATGTAGACAGCATTAATCACTTTCTAATTAATATATGGGAAAAATCTGTTTCAGGACAGGATATTCTTACTCTGTTTCTACAGAAGATCATCAGCTATTCTGGGAAAGACAAACTTTCTGTAACAAAGCACAGTTAAAGTAAAACAAAGCCTCCTTTACTGTAAGGTGATGGATGTTTTCTATTGATCCCAGGTTTACTGAGTGCACGTTAAATCTTTGTATCAAAGACACATCCCTTAGGCTTGGTTTAGAACCACTGGCAATGTGGAAAATACTAGCACAGGCTTTCTAGACAGCTTAGTGTCTGCTTAAGATTAATAAACAAAAACCTCACAGTAGATTGTACAGGCTTATCTGAGATGCCGCTACATGTTGTAACCAGACATTATTTCAGACTGCACTTCAGCTGCCCTCACTAACTAGTCCTCCTCTTCAAAGGGAAACACAGAGAAAGATTTTGAAACTTCAAACTTTCAAACACTTCACCAGCACTTTGAGCCCTTGAATGGATGCATTTTATGACTCCCTGTAAAACTCACAGCTCATTTTAACAAGATACACCAGACTTCAGCCTTTTTTATCATCCTATTCCAATTTGCATGGTAATGACAGTGCCCCTACCGAAGGCAGAGATGCTGTTTTATATTCAGTTGCCTGGTACATCATTTGTGGCCTACTGATGAATCCAAGAGCTTCTGATCAATTCTGTGTACTTTCACAGCATTCGTGAAGACACAGTCATGCAAACTTGAGATCAGTGCTAAACCTGACAGCTGGCTGAGAGTTTTCAAAGAATTTTAATTGCTCTTTTGGAACTCAACAAAACTTCACATCTAGACCATCTTGCCAGAACCTTTGAAGCACCAGTTTTCAGATGTGAAAGTCTGAGCTTTTTTTTCTCTTCTCAAGTAGTTTGTTTGTAAAACACAGCACATGTATTTACTATCTGGTTCCTCTTATTAGCTGGAAACAGTTGTTCTGAAACAGACAGTGTACTGAATTTATCTTTTGTATTGTCCCCTATTGTGTCTGAACTACGCAGCTTACGTAGCAGAATGTCTATCAAAGACAAAACTACAGCAGCATGGAACAGGTATTGCTCATTGCCTGTGATTTCACAAATTGTCTCAAAATGGTCTGTCCCGACTAGAAGCAACCTAAATGACAGAAGAACTTAAGCTACAAAGAAGTAAGCAATAACAAAAAATAAAACTCTTTTAGCCACTTTTCCACATGCCTTTCAGAAAGAAAATAATCTGCTTTTCTACATTTGAAACACACATAGGATTGTAAAGTGCTTTCAGATACTGTGCCCTATGCTGCTTATTTTTTTTTTTTTTACATTTTATGTAAATGTATAATTTATATGGATAGTTGAATCAAAAAAGCACCCAACTCTGCATGAGTTAGGCATCCAGACCACTTTTTAATAGAGAAAGACTTTATGAACCAGGGTTGATCAAGTCAAAAGGAAACTGGAAAAGCTATGTAAACTGCTTAAAAGCAAAAACTAATTTCCCAGTGGTATATTTTGCTATGTACCATCGTACTTTTTCAATTGTCTGTATAGGGAGATTTTAGTTGAACTGCAAATTATTGGACTCAGTAGGATATAATCAGATTTCAGTTTGTCTTAAGCTGGAAGTCAGAGTAAATTATTATCTTCTAGCTATGAACTCTAATTAAATGCAGTTAAGAAACCTAAGTCAAACATAGATCTTTGAGGGTTTTATGCTTAAATAATGAAAAAGTCAAGGTGTTCTTGTTCCTGGATACAAGAAACATATTTCTTTCTGAGACTTTCCTGGCATCTCTGTTTTGTCATTTGTACTCTTTCTCTTCTTCCAATCAAGATACATGCAGAAATAAAATTCTTGGAAAAGATACAGAAAGAGTTCTGTTTCACTGCTTCTAGTAGTAAACTTTTTTTCAATTTATTTATTTTTTTTTCCTACCGACTTTAATTCCCATGTAAATGAACTTTCCAATTATGATATGATAAATCTATCACTGATGTAATTACTCTTTATCCAGTATTACAGCTGTGAGTGGGTGGGTGACAGCTACAGCTTGTGTTTTCTTTGAAGATATTTCAGCATAACTGTAGGGGAAATTTGAGAAGGTATGTTAATAATATTTTTTACTTTCCTTCAGAGTAGAAAGATTTTATGTGCATCTTGGCCTACCGCCCAATATCTCTGTTGGAGAAGAAAAGACTACATAAATTGCACATTCATTACATTCAGATGCAGTATACATCCTGATGTTCAGCTTCCATGCCAAACAAAAAGAAGTAGAAATACTCATCCAAAAGACTCACAGCTTTAATGGTGTTAGTTCTGTTCCCAAGATTCATATAACTTACAGTAATAAAACCTATTTTGCATTCATAGACGATGCTCTATTTTGTGATATACTGAAAAATATGTTTTCCTAGATTTTTCTCAAGATTTTTTCCCCAAATCGTGTCCAGATGTCATAATCTGGGGAAGGAATAAAAAACGCTTTCAAAGTTAAGCCCGCACAGTATTGCCTTTAAAGGCTTACCTCTGTTCTCTTTCAACCTATCTGAAAAAAACTGGTTTATCTCAGAAGTTACTTCTGAGGTATCTGCAAAGTCCAATTTGACTGGAGATACCTCAGATGGCTAAGAAGAATTATTGTAGAAAACCACGTATTTCTTCATTCTCAATTTGAATAAATCATGGTGTCTGAAGTAAAATACATGTGGCTTTTTAAATTTTGATAGACACAGACATCTCTCTATTCTGTTGAGAAGTAATAGGGCTACTCCCAAAGCACAGATTATCCCTTTTCAATTTCTTCACTTTTTACCTTTTTCTTCACATTGGATGTTGATAGAATCTTGACAAAACAGGTTCATGGAACCATGGCTTGGAAGAACAGAACCTTACTGGACTGTTACTGTTCCTCAGTATCAACCAGAACAGTTTTGATGGCTGCATTATTGACTTTATTGCTTCAGAATGTGTAAATAATATTTTAAATAGGTAGTCTGGCAGGATTCTGGGCAGGATTTTCATGCTTTATTGTCAAATGTAAAGAGACAAGACTCTTTCGGATGATGTGTAATTATCAGCACCTCCTCCATGAGGAAATACTGGAAAGTTAGAAATATAAATTCATTAATCTTTTTATGAGTTTTTATGAGAGTTCAGATTAATAATATTCCTTTTTCTCTCCGTTTTTTTATTTTTTATTTATTTTCTTTAATAGGTTGTAGGACAAAACCTTTTTTCATTATGATTCTGAAGAAATTAAAAAAAAATTCTGCTTCCTTTTCTTCTGCACAAAAGCACTGGCCAGAGGAATCTCAAAGCCTGAGACTTTAGTTTGTTACCATTCCTCTTCTCAAATGCTCCCAAAGTAAAAGACTAGCTGTAGCTCTCAATTGTACTAGTAGGGAAAAAAAAGGTTAGAAGAACCTCATATTTACAAAACAGGAAACAACAAGACAGCAGTACAATACTTTCTCTTATTAATAACATTTGGAAAAACCAAAGTGAACTTGTTAAGGATGGGATGGGAGTGTGCTAACAGAAGCAGAACAGGATATGCGTTTTAGCTAGTGCCTCCTGTAAAATAATTCACCAGCACATACTAAATCTTTCAAAATTTCAAGACATTTTAAAAACAATTCTTCTGAGTTATTTTGGCCCAGTATCCAAACTACTCAAATTCAATAACTGAGTGTGGGATTTCCCTACTTTTTCTTACAGATACACACTGTCCCAATAACACAGCAGGTTCAGTGAAAAGGAAAGGTACAAAGCTCAAAAATGACATATGCCCTCATGCAGAACTACTTCCAGCACTGGAGTGCATTTCAAGACAAGGGCTCATGACCGCAATTAGACAAGAATCATGAGAACATTCAAGAAGAAAGAAACTCCACATAGAAATGTTGAGGATAACTCGCACTTCAAAAGAAGACACTGGGATTGAATAAAACATCATTATTAAATGAGGAAAACTGTTCTGTAGAAACAAGATTTTCAAGATTCAGATTGTAAGGCTCCGTAAGAATAGTGTCTTTGGAGTCACTAAACCTTGTAGTCAAGAAAATTTTCCACAGTTTGTATTTATCAGAAGATATTTTATTGTCAACGAGTACAAAATTGATGCTGTTATCCCCTGAAGACTCATTTTAAAGATAAAGCTTCTCCTTCACCACTTTTAAAGACTTGCAAATACAGTAATGGAAAAAAAAAAAAAGCAACAAGAAGAAAAATTGCAACAATAAATTAAAAGAAAGAAAAGGCGAGGAGGAGAGGAGCAGACAACTTACTGAGGAGGAAATGTGTTAGAAGCAACAAAATAATTCTGAAGTGGGATCAAAATATCATAGTATGTTTTTGTTCCAAGAGAAGCTTGGGTTTTTTGCATATGAAATAAAATAGCAGCAAAGAAAAAGGATAAATACAAGTGCATGTATGTCCCACTGGAACTTGCTTTTACTAACCAAAACAGTAGTATTCATCTGAATCAATTTTGGGATGCTTATGCACAGGCTGTGAGTCTTCCATAATAGAAGAATCACTGAACTGGTCTACATCAGAAGGTGTTTGGTGACCAGGAACATCATCAACTAAAGTGTCCAAGTAACTTCCCACTGATATTCCATCCAGACCATCACTACAGTCCTGTAAACTGTTACAACTGCCATGGAAGGATGTGTCCTGACTTTCCAATAAGCTGCACAGGCTGCCACTCAAACTGCTCCCTCTGCTGGCACTGGCTTTCTCTTCAATCATCCACTTGATTGATTCAATACTTTCATTGATGATGAGTAGTTGTCGCATAAGTTTCACATCAGTGGCTCGGAGATTAATCTACAAAGAAAAGCAATAAAAAAGATTACCGATTTTCTCTAAAATCAAACTCCAAACAACAGTCTGGAGGCAACTGATGGATTAAAATATCACATTTGACAACTAAAATCTACTCAAATACTCAGTTTATTAAAAAGAAAAAAAGAAAAAAAAAAAAAAAAAGGGTATTTCTACACTTCCATAGAATCATAAAATTTACAAAGCTGGAAGGGACTCACAAAGAGATGCTGCTCCACATAGAACCACGAAAAATCAAACCATATTTCTGAGAGAGTTGTCCACAAGTTTCTTGAACTCTGGCAGATTTGGTGCCATGACCACTGCCCTGGGGAGCCTGTTCCAGTGTCCCACCATGTAATACTCAATCTGACTCTCCCTTTCAGTGAAGTTCAAGTGGAAATCTGATCAGGCTATGTAAGCAGACCATTAATAGGAACAGTAATCAACAAGACTTGTACACATGCTACTACAATATTATTTGATGAAACATAGTTACTATGACGATTTCTGGGGATAAATTTTATTATTCAGAGAAGACACAAACCCGTGTCCACTTAGAACTACTTTCAACAACCAAGCAGATACAAGTAGCTAGGAATTTACCTCAGATTCTTCTTGTTATGCCTACTAGGGTAACCTAAAATTTTCAGATGTGTGTTATTTGGAAAAAGGCTTATGGATCCTTAACATTTATTCATGCTGCACCGCAGCTCATGTTGCAAGCTGCAGTACAAATTCCTGAGAGTAGAAACATATGCACTTACTTATTAAAAGTGTAAATTTCAAATTATTTAAACTCGTATTTGATGAAGGTTATTAGTCTGCAAAGTCTGAAAGAGTGGCAATTTGTGCAAAATAACTAAATAAAAATACACACTAAACACTGAGTCCTACTTGGCAACTTAATTGTCATGGATGATGCACACAAATAGAAGAGTTATAGGTAAAGGATTAATGGTAATGCCTAATGCCTATGCCACGTTAATGGTAAAGGCATATTACAGTGCTGCATTTCACAGATATCATACATAAAAAGTCTTTATGCTTTTCTAGTTAGACAAATTTAACAAACCGCTTTTACTGAAATTTCCACAATGAGACGACACTTAAAAGTGAGGCCTTAGTGTTTAATTAATAATTTATTTCTTCTTTGTTATCTGAAATATGACCAGTGTTTGCAAAAGATTTCTCTGGAATCTCTCATTCACCTCATGAGACAAGTGATAACACTGAAAAGGTAATCTAACAAACTGAAGATGATTCAGGTTCTGCCCAAGTGGTCAAGTTTGGAGAGCCATAAGGTACTGCCATTCCTGGTGCAATCTGTGAAACAACTGCTCAGTCATACAAGTGAGTCTCAGCTAAATCCTGATAAGAAAACAGTGCTAGCCTACAACCTCACCTTTCCAGTAGCAGCTCAGAACTACTAAATGTCTGACATATCAACAGAACCACTTCTACAGTGTGATCCAGGCCTAGAAAAACTTTTGCCACGGTGTCAACATAGGGCATACTTGTTTAAAACCACTGGAAAAAGACTTGATGAATACATGGGACATCACATGCAGCATGTAATTTGTGTCATATTTCATCATGTTCTTTAATTGTACTAATCAAGCACACTACATGCTTGACACATCAACAATTTAAGACATGCATTGAGTATACTTTACATAAATCTGTGCCACAATCTCTAATACATTAACATACACTAAATACTTTTCTTGCCTAGATCAATAACATCTTAGCTTCCCACAACTCAAAAGACAAAAAAGTATGTTGAAAATCTGAACAGCTTTAGTCAAATGATATACAAGGAAAAAACAAATATGATCAGTTATGCCAGACAACAGACACTTTATGATATTCTCCAATTCCATGGTTATTACACAGAAGTCAAGCATTTGTATTGTTCATACACAATGGACTCAAAATTAATCAGAATTCTCAGTAAGAAATGGCACTATCTTTTCTTGCCAAGAGTAAAATTTGGATGTGGTTCTTTCCATACTCAAATGCCAGTTCTTCTCAATATCCCAAATTACACCGAGATGATATGGTTTTCAAAAAAATATTAATGTATTTTTACTCTGTTAGACACAACAAAAGATTGCACTGGCTCTGGTTGGGATGCTTCAGAGTGTAGATACTATGTTTTAGCTCAGTGAGCAAAACACAAGAGTACCAGTGTTTTAGCTGTTGCTGAACAGTCCTTTCGCAGTGTCAAGACCTGCTCTATTTCTGCAAACAGGCTGGAGATGGACAAGAGGTTTGGAGGGGACACAGTTGGAACTATGACCAGAAATGACCAAAGGGATATTCCAGGCCATATTGCTATGCTCAGCAATGGAAGACTGGTTTGGTTTTCCAAGTAGCTTTTGCTTGGAGACTCTCTGGACATCCATTTGCTGGTAGATGATGAGCGATTACCTTCAAGCTTTGCTATTACCAGACTCTCTGCATAATTTTCAGATGTGTTCCTGGTCTTCTTATCCAGTCCCTAGAAAGACTTCTGTAGTAGCCTCACTCCAGTACCAGAGAATTCAACATAGCTAATCTGGTACTGTGCAAAATAGCTTTATCTTTTACTGTTTTAACAATAATGTTCATCTATCACTGTTTCAGATGTGAGGTTTTGAAAACAGATTGACCACTTTGTATCCCTCATCTTCAAGCCAGTTCTTCTACTCTTACCCATAAATCACTATAAATCATTTGCTCGGCAACAAGGCTGTTGTGACAGCAGCAAATTACCCAGCTTCCCAATTGCAACTGTAGACTTCAGTAATTTTGTTGTATATAAGCATGTTTGGAGACCACAATTTCTCCAAAGGCTGATTAAGATGAAGTTTAATGGAGCTAACACCAATACAGCACTGATAAACAACTACTTTTAGATACGATGGACATCTCATATACTTCAGATTCAGTTCAGAGGAAATAAATTTTTGCTCTTAAGATACCCACAGCTTCAGAATTTCTGTGCAACAGCTTTACTTGAGTAACTCTTTGCATTCCTGCTAACTTGAATCCTTCCTCCAAACTGACACTTAGTCCCAAGTCTCCTGTACTGAGTGTACTTTTCCTAAATCTAACACTAAAAAGAAGTCTACCAAGTGTCATCTTTCTTAACAATATTTACCTCATCTATGACATTTGCTGCCTCTTATCTGCTTTAGCCTGTGCACAATCACATAAGCTGGCGCTCACATACATAGCTGCAAATTACATGCATTCCAGGGTAAACAAGTCCGTTTCAAGAGGGCTCAATTAGAGGGTCTAAAAACAATACAATCTCATGACATTTGAGAGCTTTGTTTGTTATGCACACTAACGTGCACTTCAGAAGGAATCCAAATGGATTAAATTATACCTAATATAGATATTCCAGAACAGTTTCCATAGAGTTTAAGGTAGAGCAGAGCACCACCATAGCGAAGGTGCATATCTCAGCACACAGCAAAAAGGTCACTGGGTTAAGACAGAGAAAATAAAATTCTGGTTACAGGCTTACTTATGGATCCTGTTGGTTGGTTTGGATAATCACAATATACAGATCCCCCCCAAAGACCTTAAATGTTTAACACTGAACAGGTAGTCGTGGCAAGAAAAAATACGGAAAGTGACAAGTGATCTTTTGGGTAACAATCTGGTAGCATAGACTGATTAGTACATAACAAATCAGTGTTCAGACACAATCAGACCTTCAGTCTGGAAAGGCTATCTGGCCTGAACCACCTGTACATGTTTTGTACACTCCTCCATGGGTAGTTCTAACAAGAGACTTCTTCCCTTACACACATAGCAGTTCCTATGGTCTTCCATAATCAGAGGTACAATACTGTCAGCAAGACACACATATGACTCTGTTACACAGAGAATTTATTTATATACGCATATATATATTAATGAACACACGTGTGCACATACCTATCTGAGTACACTCACACAGAAACATGTAGATATAATGTAGACATATACAAATATTTCCATTATTTCTATATGTACAGTGTTTTTCAGGAAGGATGTGAACAGGTTTCTGATTTTAGTATAAAACTCATAATGATTAGGGCTGTACACAAAAACAATTAAGATCTCTTGGAAACACCCCAGAATAAAGCATTAGCTGTCCTAGTCTAGTCATTTTACCTCTGAATCAAAGTTGCACTTGCAACTTGGCAAAATGGATTTGTGTTTTCCAACTGTATGTTCTGAACACAGTTTCCAGTCAGCTCCACATATTACGAGTCTCCCTCTGCTCCAAACCGACAAAGCTAAAAAAATTAAATTCAATGTGTCTTTTTAATCTGTCAAACCTGTCTGCAACCCTAGTTCCCTTCTGCAGTTTGCCTTCTTTTAGATTCCTGGAATCATGTGCTTCTTTTTCTTCCTGTAACTACAGGAAATCTGCAGTGATATTAGCAACAATTATAAATTGTGGTCTGGGGAAAAGATATTCCTATGTTTATTTAAAAGATACTAATTTCATTTTTTTACTCCACACCTTTATGCTGTGTGTTGCAATGAGTCCAACAACAAAGGGAAAGAAGATGAGTATGCCTGTTTAACCAAGTATTTCCCTTGGGACCAATCATTTAGATGGAGCACCATGCAGTAAGTCACAGTAAGACAAGGAATCGTAAACCTGCAGCCTAATGGATTCGAGGCGTTATTTAAGTCATTCAGCTCAGACACCTAGCTCTGCACAGGATCCCTCGTAGGACTTAAATACTGATCACGGACTGGATAGCATGGAATCCATCTTTTTGAAGCAGCATAATTCTGGAGATGTACTGCATAGTAAGTGGGAACTGCATGAAAGTAGTCACTGCAACCAGCATGGTGGCTCAGAGCATGAGCAGACTTGTAGAAAGAATTAACAGTATAAAAGGTCAGACTAAATGGGTACCGGAGCTAATTCTACCTGTAGTTAATACTGACATATCCGTCTGTATTGCAGTTTTTACAAACAGAATTTAAACTAAAAGAATTTTTCCATGCTACACAGGCCTTTGTAACTACTACAGTTCAGGAGTATTAGTGTTACTGCTGCCTGACTTTCCAAGGGTGTGCCAGGGACAGCTTTCTGCTCTCCTATTCACTTTCCTGTGTCACTCAGGATAAAGTTTTAGTTATCCACCTATGCCTGCAACTCCTTTCTTTCTTTACCTCAGTTTTCCATGGAATAATGAATTCCATGAATTTATTCGAGATATAAATATATATATGACAACGTACAAACAATAATTTATTTTGAATCCTGAGAAGTCAGCTTCTTCACGAGAGCCAAGATTATTTTGATCAGACAGAGTGAGACAAATTAAGCAGACCAAACTCAGCAAGCAAATACAAAAAAGTTGTAAAATTCAGTATTAAAGCATCAACCAGTTCCGTGAGAGAATTTGCATAACAAGCTAGAAAGGCACTGAGCAATTTATCTGAACTCCAATACTCAGAATATGCAAATCAATTAAGTTACTTAATCAGAATCACTGAGCTCACACATTCACAACAGGGTTGAATGTGGTCACACACACAGGCTTTGTTCATTAAGCAGCCACCACAAAACATAGCACATACCGCATGAAGGTTAGCAGGCTCAGAATGATACTAAAAATGCTTCTCAACAACTGTGAGAGAGTAAAATGCTTTTTCTTCCATTTAACAGATCTAAAATAAAACGACCTATTACATATAAGGGTAGAATTTCTGATCCTTAAATATACAGAATAATTAATAGGCTGAGCATGAGTTCCAACCCACTTTAATTAGTACATACTCGAGCAAGATTTTAAATCTCTTCCCTGCTTCAAAACTGCCTAACTTATTCAGGATGTTTGCATGAAGTTCTTTACATAATTTAACCACTTTGGGCAACGGTGTCTAGTCTGAATCTTGAATGTGAACACAGTCTTCAGCATTACCTATCAAAAAGCCAGGCAGAATTTACATCATGGAGTGCAAGCACACAAGTTAACCATCCCCAGCTGGAAGGAATCATCTACTCACAGGTGAATCTGTAACTGCTTGTCAGAACGCACCACATCTACTCCATCACAAAGTGAACTAGTTTACATTAATTCAAGCACTACAATGGTTCAATCTAGTCCAACCAGCCTGATACAGTGTGAGCTCTCTCATTTAATAAGTTTCTTAATATGCATATAAAAATGAGTCAGAAACAAAAGTTCAGCAGAGATGAGATAGGCAATAGGTTCAGGTAGATGCTCCAGTTCTCATCCATGCCGTGTGTATCAGACTGTAATGTACCTCACAATGATCTGTGTAAAACACATCCCTTCTTTAAATTTCAGTCAATAGTTACATATGTCTGAGGGCTGCTCTGAAAGTAATGCCTCCTATTTTATTATTTTGGCCCACGACATCAGAGCCATGCAGATCTTCACAAGCATGGCATGCAGGCTTTTACTTGTGCTGGTGAAAATGCATAGCTAATGGTGGGGACTATGTTGATAAATATTGTTTTGTAGCTGAGGATTTCCTTCAAGTAGTGTTATTGTGGTCTTTGCATCTGTTGTATTTTCCACAGAAATAAATAGGAGGCATTACTTTCAGGGTGACTTAAATAGATTAACAGCTTTCTGCACTTCCAGCATAGACTTGAGTCACAGTGAATTGCTGAAAGGTTTTCCCACTTCTTCCTTCTGTTTTTCATGGTTGTGGTAACCTCCAAGCAATACGAAGCACATACAAAGGCTACCTATACAAATTTCACTTTATCAGATCTGTCTTTGATTTGCAGTTGCAGTTTACTGATCAAGTTTATTTCTGCAAACAGAGCAAATTACACTGACCTTTCTCAGCTGCATTTTTGTAATGAGTCACTATAAAAACATTCTGGCAGGTAACAGAAGCATTCTTGACAGCTTACTTTTTCCATTCTTTTGCAGAAATGATTATTTATTTTTGTGTTTCTCGTAAAGACTCCAAAAAAATAAAATTGGTAGTATATTTCTTAGGCAGCAATTACTACAACCACTGAAATCCCAGCTGTTGGAAAACAAGCAGTTATTAAGTCTTCAGCTTCTGTCTGTGCCCTTGACCTTGTTAGGTTAAAAAGAAGTTCCAGCCTAGTCATCATCTCTTTTCAACCTGCTGCAATTCCAAAGCAATCCTGCACTAAGTGTTTACAATACATATTACTGAAGGTCCTTGTATAAAATTTGGTAGCAACATAACCTAGCTTTGCAAACGAGGCTCCTAAACTTGGAGGCAGAAAGAGAGGCCATGTTATCTGACATCAGCTAGAGAGCATTCTCCTTTTATAAACAGAATTCTGTATCTCAAGTCAGAGGAAGAAAAAACACCTGGAACCCAAATCTCATTACCTAAAACAAGGAAATGGTTAGGTCAGACCTGACCCACCACCAAAATAATCAGGAGGCAGAGCAACTCAGTAGGCACTGAGAGTAAGTAATTCAACAAACTAGTTTCAAAGGCGTGTCTTGCAAGTGTATGAACAAAACAATATGCTAGTATGATCGTCTTCTAATATAGTAAATTACAGTACTGGTTATTTACATCTCTCCTACAAAATCCTGCTTTCATATACGAGTTTTCTACATATTACTTGATCCCTTCAGACATGGCAGGAAAATGCAAACCATCAAGTTGTGCAATTGTTTAATTACATTACATTTCCACATTAAGTGGAACTTAAGGTCTTTTTCCTCCTTTCTGGAATTTACATCACACTTGCTTCTCACTGTGCGCAGCCTATCATTTGTGTTAACATACAGTAAAGTCTTCATGATTTGTAGGTCTTTTTACCTTATTGTGAAAAAGAAGAAACTGAGCATAAAATCTAAGTAAATATAGTGACTGTTATCAGAGAGAAATATGCCGTAGAGCTAACTGCAAATAAAAGAATAAATAAATGAATAAATAAATAAAGGTAGTTGGTTAAGTCTGTACTCCCTGCCTCAATAAAATAAAGGCTAAAACAGAACTTTAAACATTGAAGCACTGAGAGAAAAATCAAGTCTCAGAAGGATGAGTGAATTAAAAAAAAATTAAAAAAAATCTTGCTCCAGATTATTTTAAAGCTTAGCTGAATTTACATGAAAGGGAGCAGTGAGGAACTGTAACAGCTTGAGTAAAAAACTTCTAATCTAGCATGACATTTTCACTGAATATTTCTAACTATCCCATACTGTAGTCACAGAAGAGACATCTGACCTTGAAAATGTATCTATTATGACAGAGGTGAAAGTGTCCAGAAAAAAATCCATGGTATGGACCCGCATATGTTGACAGACAAGATAATGCCACTACAAACATCCAGGCCAATAAGCAGCAGTAGCAAATGGTGTCAAAAAGTGTTACAGTAGATAGATGAACAATCACAGCATCACTGTGCTGTGTTCTGGGCATCTGCCACAACACAGGACTGTACATTTCCTCTCCACTAGTGTGAGACAGCACTGGAGTACAATAGCATATTGAAACAGATTTTTTTTTTCCCACCATCTTTCACTGTGTGCCTTACTTATGCTCGTCATGATCAAAACATGATCATAAAAATGCACAGCAAGTATTGTGAAAAATACCTGTTCATTTCTGAATTAGGCTAGGCTGCTGAGGACTTTGGCCCTATATTCACTCCTTTAAATTAATTATTTTTAATACTAGCTCTGCGTAGATATGCAGAAAAATGCAGAACTAAAAGAGCAGAGATAGAAGACGACAGGTTTTTCTTACAGGTATATACAAAACTTGAAAATGATGCTTGTACATAGGCAACAGTGATCCTCAACTTGTTACACTTCTTTATTAAAAAACAAAAATAAAATCCAAACCAAACTAACGGACCAAACAAAACCACCTCCAATAATACCTTTTTTATTCAAGTCAGAACTGAGACATGACAGTATTACTACTGGGAATAAATTTAAACTTTCTTGAAATTCAAGTCTAGCTTTGCAATATTACCAGAGAGATACAAGATTTAAAAAAAAAAAAAAAAAAAATCAAATATTTGTCTGAGTCTCCCCAGAGATCAAAGCTGGATTCTGTTTGTCAAAATTCTGTGGCCCTGGAGATGGGGTAGGTTTTATTAAAGCATATTTTTAATGAAATAGCCAAATCTTTACTAACAGCAAAACTTCTGTCTCATTTACTGAATGTTTATCTGAATAAGAATAAAGAGCTTCAAGATAGGCTTCAAGATAGCCTTGTAATTGTAAGTCACCACACGTCATCTTAGACCTGCTTTAACAGAGTAAAGAAGTGACATGCTGATCTGTTTCTTTCTTTGTGAAAGAGTTACAAATGTTTCTGAGCTAAATCTTTTAAAAAGTATATAACAAAAAGTACTGTACATCTTATCCACTGAATCTTTTATCCTTCCCCCCGTCCTTTACTTAAGTTTAATCTGTGGTCTATAAGCAGTTCAGTGACTTTCAGATTCAGCCTTTTTTTTTTTTTTTATTTTAAAAGAAAAACTTCACTGCAATCAACATCCTGCAAAATTGCTGTTTATTACTATACATACATCAGCTTTATGCTCATCAGAAAGTACTAGCAAATTTGAGATCTCTTAGATAAAATGAAGCAAAATTGCCTGAGTCCTTTAATCAAAAATATGCTTCCAAACTTCCAGATACCTACAAATAGTTAACCCCTTTTATCTCTTTCTTACTCATTAAGAAAGGGTTGAACAACTGGCAGCCAATCTGCAACTGGGATCTCAAGGTTAAAAAACTAAAAGCAAACAAGAAACTAGTACCATTTCAGCAAGTTGAAATGTAGAACTTGGCCAACACTACTAGCCAAGTAGGATGCTGCAGTCTATATTATCTGCAACTTCTAAGTCTTTTTCATAGGTATGCTTCTACGTAACACACTGAATTAATATGTTCTGGAGGTTGCAAGGCATGCATCAGTACAGGTTAGTCACTGACCTTCTGGAGAGCAGATCTACAAAGAAGGACCCAGGTGTTCTGGTGAGCAACAGGCTGGCCATGAGCCAGAAGAGTGTCCTGGTGGCTGAGAAGGCCAACGATATCCTGGCATGCACTAAAAACAGTGTTGTCAGCAGGTCACGGGATGTGATCCTTCCCCTCTGCTCTGTCCTGGTGAGGCCACATATGGAGTACTGTGTCTAAGTCAGGGCCTCCCTATTGAAGAAAGGCAGGGATACTCTAGAGAGAGTCCAGTGGAGGGCTACAGAGATGCTTAGGGGCCTGCAGCATCTGCTGTACAAGGAAAGGCTGAGAGATCTGGGACTGTTCAGCCTTGAGAAGACTCAGAGTGGATCTTATCAACACTTATAAAATATCTGAAGGTCAGGTGTCAAGAGGATGGTGCTAGGCTCTTGTCTTTGGTGTCCAGCAACAGGACAAAAGGCAATGATAACAAATTGGAACACCAGGAGTTCCATATGAACATGTGGAATTCTTTACTTTGAGGGTGACCGAGCACTGGAACAGGCTTTCCAGAGGTTGTGGAGTCTCCTCCTCTAGAGAAATTCAAAATCTACCTGGACAATTTCCTTGACCTCTACATGACCTTCCAACCCCTGTGATTCTGTGATTATCCAGGTAAAGTGAAAGCATATATTAAAAATCAAACAAACAGAAATTCTATGCTTCTAGCTAAAAAAGTCTCAAGTTAAGGTGGTAGCAGTAAAAAAAAAACTTCCATGGCACTATAGATACCTGTCTTTCCACATTTTTTGATTCCCACTCTGGTTTAACAACCACCACCCACAGTACTCGGTACAGATTTCAGCTTCTCCTAGACCACTCTGGCTCAAGTCATAATGTGCTTTTAATACCTGAATGTGTTCGTGAAGATTTCTACATAACAGATGACTAGGGCACTGTGGCTTAATCCTAGATCAGCACAGAATATTAATCCTTAGTACTAAAAGTAGTTTCCAAAAGTGAGAGTACAGTGGGAAGAAATCCAAGTAATTGGTTACACTTAACCACTGCTCTTGCTGCTGAGGAAATACTGGCTTGTTGGGGTGCATTACATGGTTAGGAAAAGCCTTTAACACTAATCAGAGTGACCTGAGAACTAGACAAGGAAATCTGGGCCACAGCAGTGTTGAACTGAGTTAGAGAAATGTGGGTTTATCTTAAAAGGGTCGGATAAGTTCTTCTAATGTAATTTTGTCACTGAAGTTCAACAGAACACAAATTAAACTAAACTAAGGAGAGAAATGACCAAGCAAAAGAAAAAAAGTTTAAAAACTGAGGTGGTGTTGGGTTGCTTTACTTTTTCACCTGAAATGGGACAATGACTGCTGCTCTGCACTGATGAATGTACAACTATAGGAGCTGATGGTAACTGTGAGTTAACTCATCTGACTATAGAGAAAACGGGAACTGTCTCCACTGTTTCAGCCACAGCCAGTTGATACCAGGAACTAACAAAGGAGTAAGTAAATTCTATTGGTATTTGGTGTGGAAGAAAATAACTGCTGTTCTGGTATGTTAGTAATGCTGCTCTTCTCTTGCAAAGAGACTTTATTCTCTACTTCTGAAGGATTTACAGTTTTCTTTTACAAACTCTGCAATTCTAGGAACCTGCCACAGGCCACCACTTCAGTCCAAAGTATTTCAATGTATGGCAAGAGTCAGGCCTATTGACGACTACAGGGGTTGAAAAGGCACTGTGAAGGCCAAATGCACTTGTAATCACAGATCAGATAAGTTCTCTAAAACTTACTACTTTGGTTTCCTGTTCACTCCTCTTTTAACAGAGCAGTTTTGACAAATCTAGAACAATAGTCTGAAGACTTCTGAGTCTACGACTCCTGGCATGAGTTCTCAAATTCGGCATGTTTTTGCACAGACTAATCCAAACTTATTTTAGTTAGAAGACCTTGCTTCCACAGAAAGGATACTTCTGTACAAAATTAAATAAAAACCCTGTGTTGACACAGCTGTATTTCCATGTCTGCTTTGTTTTAAGTACATATTGTTTGGCTTTGACCAACAGAAACAACAGTATGTGTTAGCACCCTGACTCTGAAAACAAATTTGGGCTTGCAATAGAACTGGAAGAGCCACTGTTCTCTAGGCACCTTTCACCTCGCTTGTTTTCTGAAGAGGTAGCAAACTTATGTAGATCCCACTTCTGCTTATATAAAAATACTCCACAGTTCTCTCCTTGTTATTAGGTCTGTTTTAACTGTCATTTTTAATTACTGGAAGAGTCAAGGTCAGAATCTGAAGCTTTATAAACTAAAACATTTCTTTCAGCAAATACTTGCTATTATTGGAGCTGTGTACAATATTAGCTACGCCTTATAAGCACACATCTTAGTCACAAAAAGGAGTTCAATCATTTCAAACAGAACATTTCTTTAAACTAGCAGAGATTCTGCAGAAGATCCCCAAAAATCTTTAGGGCAGTAGGCCAAAGAGGCAATGCAGTAAAATGACTCTACTTTTAGAAGCATTTTAGTCATGAATGCAGCTGGTATCTAACAACAGTGAACAAAATTACAAATTAAGTCAGTAAAATGTTCGTTAAATCTGAAACTCCCAGTATTTAAACAGCAGTTCAGCACTGCTTCACAGGCATTAAACGTTTTCACTTCACCTGGTATTGCACCCAGCAGACCCATACAGTATTGCAGGTAGTTTGTTTTACAGCACAGTAAATGAAACATTCAGATAACTTACCCTGAGAGTTTAATGTGTCTGTGCTTCCTATTACCTAACAAATTTGCCGTATCATTTCTTTGACACAGTATTAAGAATTGCCAGGTTGGTGGGAAGGGAGAATTAGACTGGTGAGTACAGAGTTGCATAGCTGTGCCTGTATTTCTCTTCTCATACTTATGGAAGGATTGGATAGTCATGAACAATTGGGTAGCTAACAGTAATGCCTGGAATATATACAACACTTACAACTCTCCAGTGTTCTTTCCTCTGCTCCTCTTATGGAAGGAGAAAAATGTCCTTTGAAGCAATGCTATGGAGGAAATCCTCAACTGGATTTTATTTCCCACACTCATCGTCCTCTGTTGGAAGACAAAGGCACTTATTGCTGGAACAGTGTGTAGGGCATTTCTGAAACAACTGACCATCCATGTCTGCAACTAGATTTGATAAAACCTTGAGGTGAGTTGCTCGTATCCCTCAAAGCTCTATAAATGAGGTCCTCTAGAATTCCTCCCAGCTGGCTATAATGAGCTCTTCACAATAAAGAATTCTGTGGAGCTTGCAAACTACTGAGGTACTTGACTGAATAGCTTTTCAGAACTGGAAGACAGGATCACAGGATGTGCGTAATGGATCCACTGCTCATTTTGGACAAATCCAGTTACCACTAGAGACAAAAATGGACATGGAAAGAAAACCACAGATGCCTAAGCTGCACACAACTAAAGACAAAGAAGAAACGTTTAAAAACTATGAAAAAGAGGATTACTTCAACAAGTAAAATTACTGTTCTTCTCCAAAACACATCCTCCAGTAATAGTTACCTTATGACAAAGAATCCAGACATTGAAGGTACAATCAGTAGAGATGCCTTAATTTGGCAGAAATTGCTACGTAGTTGTGAACTGAACAATTACTGAATTACTAAGTATTCCAGTCAGGCACCTATGGACTGCAGAAGAACATACAGCAATGCAACTAGATTACAGTGTATGCATTTCAACAGGAACACAGAAATACTCCCTATCATCATAAGTTCTACTGGTACAGCTACAGCTTGTTGCAGACACAAAATAAGAACACAGATCACTCTAGAGGTGGCAAGGCCTTTTATATGTCCACATAGCTCTGGTACAGTGCAAAATCAAGCCCAAAACCTACCTAGCCTCAGGGCAAGAATTACTACTTGATAAGCAGCATTACCATGGTGAGTGTAGGCAGAAATGTCTTTCCAGCTAGAACTGGTTTGTAGTCATTCAGCTGATAACAGAAGAGAGCACCAGTCATATCCTTAACTGCAAAGAATAGATGTGCAAGAATGTTTTATTTTCTACATTAAAAAAACATAACTGTTTTAATTATTAATCTCCTCCACGGTTCTTACAGCAGACAGTATTTCAGAACAAATACTTCAACTTCTTCCTCAAATTCTGCAGGTGTCACTCCCACCTAGTTCTCATCAGTCCTTCTCCAATCCTTGAATAACTTAGCCTCTGTGCCACAGAAAAGTTAATGGTTATTATGTGTCTGGAAAGGTCAACATTCACAGGTTTAAAACTCTTAGTATTAGATTTCCCTTTTGTCATTAACTGAAGTTATCCAATGACAACAATGATACTTCTGAACTGTGCTTGAAAACAACAAGGCCACAGCACGGCAGGATGAACAGCTTAATCTACCAAAGTACACCCAAGACTTTCCTAACAAGAAAGCCAGACACATGAAATGCCTTACAGAAGTTATTTTTCCTAATGCACCCGGTAAACTTACTGGTCCAAACTGGGTTATCCTGTTCTTTCTAATTGCTTTGTTGATAGATGCCTTCACTCTACAGTCCAAATTCAAGTTTGTCCTGCTTTCTTCTTTAGTGGTTTTTTTTTTTTTTTTTTTTTTTTTTTTTGGTAACAACTGTAATTAACAGTTCTTCAGCACTGAAAATGAACTTAACATTTTCCTGATATGCCTGCAAATAGCCATTTTTCTTGCAGTTATTTTGGAGCAAGGCTCAGTCAAGTGACTTTTGGTCATCAGAACTTAAGGAGTCACAAGTTTCCAATATATCTCCAGTACAGAAAGTCTGCATTCATAAAAAAATACGCTGTTTCGAGCACTGCCTGTTACCTATGTTTCAGTTTGAATTTGCAAATAACTATACATAAAATTACAAACTTTGTAGAATGATGACCCTCTGACCTGAAGTGACCTGAGGTATTGCTACGCGTAGAGATTTTACAGCCTTCTGAGAGCCTTGGTGCCCCAATCCCACTGGCCCCAATCCCATATTAGTGAGGATAATGGCAACTGAAGCCAAAATGCAACAGACAAAACATATCACCATGGTGGCAAAAAGTAATCCACCACTAGAAACACTAGAAAGTCCGCCACAGACTAACAGTCCCATTTACAAGGGTGAGGACTAGAAAGGAAAGGCTAGAAGTCTGCATTCATACCTAAATTTTCTCCTTTTTTATTCCAAGATCTCCTACAGAATGTTATGTTCAGATGACTTTATTTTTGCAATTAGTAATCTGGGAACCATCTTTTATAGCTGGTTATATGTAAGATGCTATAACTGTTGTGGTTATAAATGCAGGTGAAAAACCAAGAGAGAAATTGTACTCAATCACATCAAATTAGAATTACTTTTCAGCAGGTCCTATATTCGCTCTTTATTCTCCTGTATGTTCATCGTCATTTGCTCCAGATTCTAGAATCCAGCCTCTTTTCTAGGATGTGGACAAGAATGAAACTCTTAGGAAATAAACTTATCAAGTGCTGAAAGTTTACTAGGCTTCAAGCTTGAAAGCAGAGACCGGATAAAGAATCTTGCAATTCTTAAGAAAAGTGAAAATGCATTATTATTATTTAATTATTTTTTAACAATTTACTGTTAGGGATTTCTTTTTAAAATAAAAAATATTTAAGTGCATTTACAGGCTGGTCAGCTCTCATCAATGTAGGTATTGTGCATTTCAAGCTTTCCCAGTTTACAAAGAAGAGATTCTTTTTTAACTATTGTTAGTCGTAAGTATCCACACAAAGTCATGTTGTTCTGCTGATTTCAACAGAAAGTTTGCCATCTATTTGCAAAAAGATACTGTAAGTCGTTAAACTGTAGAGCTCTGTGCATATGCATGCCATTTAGCTTTCAACAAAACCCCACATCTTTTCATTATGAATCATCAGTAATCAGATTTTAAAGAACAACCTCAAAGCCAAAATTCTTCTTCCGTCTTTGAAACAAAGTAATCAGGAAAGAAACATCATGAAATGATAATGCAGATTATTTCAAATCAGGGCTGACAAAAAATGTCATCTGTAATTTGACAGTCTAACTGGATCTTCAAGTGTAATGAAGTACCCATAACACTACTGTGTCCGTCTCTTTGTAATTATCACATTTCACACTGATGCTGCTAGGCTATCTGCAAAATTTCACTGACTCCTGGACTAGCAGTAATTAATAAGGTAAGCACACATGTATTTCCTGGGGACTTAAACCCTTTAGCAGCTGGTATGGCTTAGTAAGAATGACCAGAAGTACAGACTGAGTGCAACATGGAGACATTCCAGAATTCAAGCCCTTTTATCAGGGACTGTATGAGATTTGCTAATAGAATTATGTTTAAGTATGAATTTAGAAGTTAAACTTGTCCACCTTGTCCTTCTGAAGATGGTCTTTAAAGACAGAAAATTTGGCAATGTTCTGGCAGAAATTATTTTCTTGTCAGATTTGGTCATTTTCCCGAAGTATCAATCTATCAATCTATAAATCCCTTTCAACCAAAACACCCTGCCCACCGTACTGCTACCTAAAAATTACTAAGTCCTTCACCACACAGTGCAAATCTGAGAGAGAACTTGTTAGCAAGACCAAAGACTACCACCACTTTCAGTGAAATTCCACTAGACCCATGGAAATAAGTTCATTTCTATTTCTGTTTTCTTTCTAGACCTAAAAAGAGCCTCACTTCAGGGGTTTACTGTGTAATTGCTCCCTAGGAATAAGGTTAATCAGACTTCCTACCCAGGCTTGAGGCTTAGCCACTAGTAATTTTATAGTTAAGATTTTATCTTCAATCAAGTTTTTAAACAAAAATTTCAATTAAGCTAATAAAAAATAAGCATCTGATACAATGCTTTGCACTGCTGACTAGACACACTAACCCAGATCTTGGCTTCAAGAAAGTCAGTTGATGTCATTATGGGAAACAGTAAACGTAGAAGCCTATACCTACAGCAAGTGTTAAAGAGACATTTAAAGTCACATAGTTTACCGTTTAGGAATATCTTTTGAAGAGTTAATAATGGCAGAGTAGCCACAGTTACAGGTCTAACAAATCTAAGGAAAACTGAAATTGCTCAAAACCTTAAAAGCTAGTAAAAGAAAGTTAGAGCAGATCTCCAATATACACCCTCACTTACGTGCTAAGAATATATAAAAATGCTTTTAAAAAAAAAAAAAGAAAAAGAAAAAAAAAAGAGAGAGAGACAAAGAGGAAGGACTGGCACTGTAACAATCATATTTGCCTTAATTCCAGTGAGTATAAGCACCATTTGTTCTGCTTAATTTTGCCAGGGCTTTGTGTTAATTAGCTTTTAAAATGGTTATTCTAGAACTATTAGAGCAAAGTGAGAGAAAACTCAGCTAATGAGAGAACGCAGACCTATCTTTGTCCCAAACAGCTTTAGTCCAAATCTGGGATGCTCAGCTTCTTCACAACAGGATTGTTTCAAGTATTTTTATCCCTTCTCCCTAAAAACAGCTGCATTCAAAATACCCAGTTTGGCCTTCACTCATTAACAATGTTTGATCCTCAACAACGGTCATCAGAAGGAAAATCATCTAAAAGTTTCTCTCTCACTTCCAAGACACGATTCATCTTTTTTTCTGGCTCCAGTCCTGAAAAAGAGCAAAAAGGAGAGGACAGGGAAATACAGCCCTGTCATCTCCATCTCTGGGAAGATGATGGAACAACTTATTTTGGATGCCATCATCAAGCAAGTGGAAGAGAAGATGGCTGTCAGGAGTAGCCAACATGGATTCACCAAAGGGAAATCATGCTTGACCAACCTGGTAGCCTACCATGATGCCATGACAAGCTGGGTAGATGAGAAAAAAGCAGTGGACGTTGGCTACCTTGACTTTAGCAAGGCCTTTGACACTGTCACCCATAACTTCCTCATAGGAAAGCTTAAGAAGTGCGGGATAGACAAGTGAATGGTGAGGTGGATTGAGAACTAGCTGACTGGAAGAGCTTGGAGGGTTGCGATTAGCGGGCATACTCTAGTTGAAGGCTGTAGCTAGCAGTGTTCCCCAGGGGTCAGTACTGGGTGTGGTCTTGTGAAACATCATCAGTAGCCTGGATGAAGGGAAAGAGAGTACCCTCAGCAAGTTTGCAGATGATACAAAGCTGGGAGGAGTGCCTGAGGCACCAGAAGGATGTGCTGCCTTTCAGTGAGGTCTGGACAGGCGGGAAAGTTGGGCAGAGAGGAACCTTATGGGATTCAACACGGGTAAGTGCAGAGGCCTGCACCTGTGAAGGAATAATCACATGTGTCAGTACTGGTTAGGGATGACCTGCTGGAACAGAACTCTGTGGCAAGGGACATAGGTGTTCTGGTAGACAACAGGTTAGACATAAGACAGCTGTGTGCCCTTGTTGTCAAGAAGGCCAATGGTATTCTATAATGCATTAAAAAGAGTGTGGTTAGCAGGTCAAGGGATGTGGTCCTCCCCCTCTACTCTGTCCAGGTGAGGCCACATCTGGAGTATTGTGCTCAGTTCTGGGAACTTCTACAGAGATTCCAGCACAGTGCTACTGAGATAACTAGGGGCCTGAAGCACCTTCTTTATGAAGAAAGGGGAGATCTTATCAATGCTTGTGAATATCTAAAAGGCAGGAGTCAAGTGGATGGGGCTATGCTCATTTCTGCAGTGGATAGCAACAGAATAAGGGGTAATGGAAACAAACTGGAACACAGAAGTTCCAACATAAGAAGGAAAAAATTCTTTACTTGGAGGGTGACAGAGAATTGGATTAACTTGCCCAGAGGTGGGGGAGTCTCCTCTGGAGATAGTAAAAAATCTACGTGGACACTTTCCTGTTTACATGCAAAAAATAGGAAGTCAGAAATTAAAATGAGAGAGAACAGGAGAGGTCAAGGATGCTGAGACTAAAACATGTTCAGTCTGAGAGCTGGGGGAAAAAGGTGAAAAGTAGGAAGAAGAAAATCAGCAAATTGAAGACTGTGACATGAAACTTCACATGTAAATTAGGAGACCAAGTTATAAGAAAAACACAATGAATGCAAGTCACTTCATTTTTATCCCTCAATAGGCCTGTCATTACATGTCTCAACAGTCAAGGTGGGAACACTGACTGCTTTATTTGCTTCTTTTGCAGCTCAACTCCTCTAAGAGTTTTACACTATAACCTATACACACTCTACAATTCTGATGCAAGTTAAGAATTTTGATAATCGACGTGAAGGATGCTGACAATGTTTGAACCATGTTAACAACAAATTTACAGTGATCGTTGCACTAAAATGCATTGACAGCTCTAGTTTGTGAGCATTTCTTAAAGCCTATGAAGCCACAAAACACCAAGTGTGATATAAATGACTCCTCAAGATTGAGGTCATAATCTTGGCTATTAACACCTGGGATATCCACTCTTGATTTCCCTTTCCTCCTTGCCAGCTATCCTTTAAGAACTCCCCTTCCTACCCACCCACCAGCACTGTGCTTACACATATAGTGCTTGCATCAAGTCGCCTCAATAAGTTGCCAGCAAAATCTCCATCCCAACAAGGAAACTGTATAGAATTTGATCAAGTAAGGTATGTGGCAAGAACCATAGGAAGAACTGCAACCTAAAAAGAGTTTTTGAAATCTCACATAATGATTATATTCTGGAAAAAAAAAAAAAAAAAAAAACAACAAACCAAAAACCAAAAACCAAAGCAGAGTAGGTTTGCACGTGTGAAGAACTCTATATTGTCAGAATTGTACCAACTAACTACTCAGTATTTGCTGACTCACTCATTTGCTTGCAAAGAGTGCAATGTTTTTTGTTTTTTTTTTTTTGTTTGTTTTGCCTTAACAAGGCAATTTCATGGCACTGCTGAAAAATTTCTTCTTAAGAGGTGGGTAAGCTTGTTTTAAGGCAGTGAGTACACGAGAAGTTCTGAAGTAAGTAGCCACAAATAAATTTCTCAGTCACATTATAAATAGGCATTTGATGAAGGATTACTGTATGGAACTAAAAAACCTCTTGAAAACCACTGTCCAGAACTGGAATTGCTGAACAGTGTGCTAAGCTTCCAGCTCCAAGACCTCCAGAATCTCTTCAGGTATAAGACGTCACCAGGAAACAGGTGCGATGCAGAAAATACATTTAGAACAGAGAGAGATGAAGGTGTTATTTTGTTTATTGATATACCAACACTCAGGACTTTTAACTAGCCAACCGAAAAAGGGCAGGTGGCAGTGACCCATCCACCACTTAACTGGCACTGTGCAAGAAGCCCGGTGAACCTTTCTCCCTCGGGCCGCCCAGCTCAGCCACCTTGCACGCCGGCGGTCTCCCCGCCGTTCTCCGGCCTCACCTGGCCACGGCGAGGTCAGGCCCCGCGGCGCCGCGCAGCCGCTTCGGGCGGCCCCGCCTACAGCACGGGGGCGCTGCCCGCGCGGAGCGGGTCGGCCCAGGGGAGCGGGGCCTGGGGGAGCCGCCGGGCGTAGTGCTGCGAGCGCTTCCTCGGAGCTCCCTCTTTACCCGGATACTCACCATCTCCTGCCTCAGGAGGCGAAGTTTGGTCTCCAGACGCGCGAGGGCAGCGGCGCGGCGCCGGCCGGGGGCCGCAGTGGGGCCGCGAGCGGGCTCGGCGGCGGTGGCTGCGCGGCCCGGATGCTCTTCCCCGCGCAGCGGACGCGCGAGGCTCTCGGGCACTTTGCGCCCCAGCTTCTGCTCGACGTCGCGGAGGTCGGGGGCCGCGCCGGGCTCCATGGCTGGCCTCGGGGGGGCCGCGGTGCCGGACGGGGTTGGCACTACCCGCGGCCGCCCGGCCGCTCCACAGGCGCGGAGGCGCGGTAATCCGCGATAGCGCCGGGGCCGGCGCCCGAGCCGCGCGGGTCACCTGCCGCAGACATGAGGTTTCCCCCCGCGCAACGACCCCCCCGCCTGCCCCCGGCCCTCTTTTGCCACCAAAAATCTAGCGAGGGGGAGCGAGGGATAAAAACTCCCCCGAAGTTACGGGGTAGGACGCGTCCCGGCCCTGCTCCCGCAGCGGAATCGCGGTACGCCCTGGCGGCTGCCCGCCCGCCCCGGGCTGCGGGATCCGAGTCATCGCCCGTCCCGGCCGGCTGCAACTTTAAAGCCCGCTGGCAGGTGGAAGAGGCGCGCCCCGGCGCTCCTACCGTAATGCCTGGAGAAGAGGCGCGGCTGCAGCGCGGCGCCCCCGCACGGCCAACGGGGCAACCCGGCCGGCGGCTTCCGGTGGCTCTGAGGGACTGCGTGCTGCTCCAGGGGAGGGAGGGAGGCAAGGGGGGCTTTCTTGGGTACGGAAAGGAAAAGTGAAGTGAAATGAGAGAAGAAAAGGAAAAAGAAAGTAAAGAAAAGGAAAGAGGAAAACAAGAAGAAGAAATTAAAAGGGAAAGAGAAAAAGAAAAGGAGAAAGGAAAAAGAAACGTCAAGGAAAAAGCAAAATAAAGAAAGGGGGAAAAAAGAATGAAAACAAAAAGGATAAAAAAAAAAAAAGGGAAAAAATAAACAAGGCAGCTTGCAGAGCTCTGTGACCTTAGGTCACTTTCTTGCAGGGCTAGGAGTGTATATACAGAGTGCATGTTATTCCCATTTCTTGAGCAGGTTTCACTGCAGGCAGGCTGATTTCCCTCTTATTCCACCACACTATTATTATTTTTTTTTATATCCTCTTCCCTTTAAAAAGCAAAGTGTGTTAACTGCACAGGTGACTGCAAATAACAACTTACTTGCTAGCTGTGCTGATAGCAGAGCTAGAAGCTCTGAGTCATTCCTTGGCGTGATGTGTTGCTCCGTAACACTGTTACAGCACTAAAAAACTTTACACAGGGATCATGCTGTGTGACCAGACCCATCAGTGGGGCTACTTCCTTCATGTTAGGGGTACTGAGTGCAAGGTCAACCACTGGTCGGGTTCCTTATAGCAAGTAGCACCACAAGAAGTGGTGTGGTGGACTTGGGAAAACAAAATATTGTTACGACAATCTAGGTATTCCTTGTCCACTAATTTAATCAATGCTGTAAGAGTTACTGATCAGAGGACTTTGGAATGGTTTGGTGCAGTCAAGCAAAAATCCTGCTGCCATGAATGAGAACTTCACAGGTGTATTGATTTAAGGCCTGAACCCTAATAGTCAGTATAACAGCACCGTCTGGAAATCCTTCAATTGAGATGCAAGCAAAGACTTTTAATGTCCCTTGTGTTTTCTGGGACCGTTAAGTTCAGATGACAGAAAACGCATAAATGTTCCTGTCAGAAAAGAAAACCCAAAATAACCACATGAGGAAAATCAGAATTGTCCTTACTCCTTCTCCCTGCCCATAATATGTGTTCTAAACTTTTGCTTTAATTTCTGTCTGCTTGGAGAACTGTTTCTATGCATACACTAATCAAAAATGATTTGTACTGTTTTGTAAATTAACGAGGATTGTGCTGAAGATCTTCCTGTGTGAATTATGAACATCTCATTAAACAACAGTGTATGTTACTGTTGCCACAGTACTGAACTATGAAAGGATGCTTTGTTATGTGAGAAGCTCATTATAAAAAAAAGGTATGGTTCAAACATATTTGAACTTTTATTTTAAAATGAAAATAAAGATATGAGAAGAAATCCAGAGTTTCATGTTAATTTTTAGTAAGTGTTGCTATATCCAGGCAGTAAAGTGTGTGATGCAACTTACACATTTGTGAATTTATGCTTTACTGTCTTATGCTGTGATTCTCACCCCTTTGCATTGGTATAGGAGTATGCAAATTAATGGCTTTACTCTCAAATTACAAAGGTAAAAATTTATGCATATGTTAAATCCACCCTCTCAGATCCTCAGGGTTATCAGATAGACTGGTAGACTAATCTATTTTTCGAGGAAATTCATAGATTTCTCCTTAAGTAAACAAAACCAGCATCTAAATTACATTTTCATCCTGTGGGGTAGATTCAGTATCTTCATTTTAGTACTGTTTTTCTCTTCTGCACTCTGCTTTCCACTTTTCAAGTGAGATATGGCATTGTTTTGAATCCTTTGCTCTTTGAATAAGGCCATGTAGAGCAATGTTTTATAGTGTTTTCAGTGTTGTTAGCTCCTATAGCTCCTCCTACCACTTCTTTATTTCTGTATCCAGAAGTCTCGATAGTTCACTTTTTCAAAGAGTGAATATTTGTGTATGCAGGAAATGAAGCCATCCAGTCTCTTGATGGATAGCCACTCAACTTTTAAAGCATATATTCTGCCTCTCTTACTGGATGTAAAAGCCAAGGAATAAAAGTTAATTCATATTTCTGTACTGAGCACTGCTTCAGACTTCCCTTAAGTCAAATCATGGTTTTACATTTCCTAAAATAAGAAGCTGGAGGGTGGGTGTTCTGTTAAATCCTTTGAAAATAAGCCAGTGGTGCTAAAATGATTCTTCTCTGTAGTTTTTATTGACATCTTAAATCTATGAGATCTGGAACATGATACTGGGTTTGTCTAGATGGATGAAAATGTTATAAGTAAACCCTACTGCCGTCACATGTCATGCCTGCATTTTCCAAATATCACATTATCACCATGACGCAAATTACTGCTTTTCAGCCTGTAATGTAAGATCCTTATTTCTGTGACCATCCTGTGCAGGATTTAGCTCTTAAATGATTGCTGAGTCTGATCATAGAGGAGGTGTATGGGCAAAGGTCATTGAACAAGACAGAAATGGGCATTGTGAGGAGGAAGAGTTTTTCAGTTTATGCTTTCCTGTCTACAAAAGATAACGCTTATCAAGGAATACTAGAATACGAAGCGAAGAAGGGACTGCAAAACAAATGCAAATTCATTTACAGGCATGTTATGCATAAGGGATGGGCAGTATCAGGTCATTTATATAATCAATTTTAATAAAAACATATATTTTTAACACGTTTCTTTTTACTTTGTAGTAAACAAAGTATTTGAGATGTCTTAGGGCTGGAAAGTAGTTGGACTAGGATCCTGCAGTGCAGGAATTTTGTTGAAGCCATATGCAAAAAGGGCATGTCTAGTCAGGCCTTCCCTCACCTAGAGCGCTATCCAAGATGAATTTGACTTGATGATGCTGTAAATATTAGCTTGATTGAAAAACTTCTCAGTGGTTTCCACTCAGCTGGATGGACAGTCAGATGGACAGTAGGCCACATAAAATGCTTAGCCAGGCTGAGCCAGTGCTCGGACATAGTCAGCATAGGTTTATAACTTTATGAAAGTTATACAGGAAGAATATCTTTTAAAGTGCTTGGCAAGTATCTAGGGTCCGATTGGGTTTTCTGCTTCCTTATTCTGCTGATTATATAAGGCAGGTTCCTACAGTACAGCAAAATGTTTGGTTGATATTTAACTTGAGGTTACATCATCTCACATCAGACTGTGGATGAGTAACGACTGAAAGAAAAAAGAAGAAATTCTTGAGGGCAGTCAGTTTTGTGATGGTTATTTTCCATGATGTAACAAAATTGACTTATTCATTTATTTATTTTTAATGGTTAAATGGTTCTCAGTAATAAAGGATGCCTCTTACGAGTGTTAGAATAAGACAATAACAGACGAGTTTTTAATAATCTAGGTTCTGAACAAATCCTACATTCTGTCTGAAGTAAATAAGCTTTACATAAATATTTTTTGTTGTTGGACCTTCCCTGAAAGTTCAGAGCTACTGAAGTGGGGCCTTTGTCTTCTCTTCAAAGGTTGCAGGAGATTTAAAAGAGTTCCAGGTACATGAGAACACAGGGTGTGGTAGACCGGAGTCCTGCCTTACCTGCTTTTAAGCAGTTACCTCACTAATGACGATGTTCTTTGTCAGAAGCTTCTAGGAAGCAATCATTATTTGTTTATTCAAACCTCACCCAAAGGAGGGTGAGGTGATTTTAGCTGGATGTTCATTGGTCATGCTTTGGTGTCACGTTGTATGACTCCTACTGAGGCAGGATAATGCTGAGTTTCTTAAGTAGGTCCATTAGGAGAAATGAAGGTACTTGAGAACTGAAGAAACACTGCAGATGAGTAAGGCCAGATGTACTAACAGCAGAAGCTTAACAATAACCTAAGGTGACTGCATTATTTAAATCCACTAACTAAGCCTGGTTCTTGCTTACAGAGCAGGAAAAGTTCAGGTCGTACCAGCGTTAGTACTTTCATCTGGGAAAATGCAAGAGGAAGTACTTGGGTAGTATGCCCCAAAACAGGATTTCCCCAAATTTAAGACTATACCCACTTTTAAGAAGAAGAACTGTGAAAGTCCTCACTGGCTATCATGGGCATCCTGCATGTGGCTATGCTATCATCTCAGCAGCAGCAGCAGCTGGAGTACTACTGCAATGCATTGCTCTCTGGCCAAAGTCCTCTGAACAGAGGAACATTGTTGCAGGTGTGGAGAAAGGAGCAGGGCATTTAATCTCTGTCAGTTTTCACACATTGTCTCAGTGATGCCTTCTAAAAGCGATTATTCCCTTTTCCAGAGCTCCTTGCCATGGGCTAGAAAAAGAAAGCAAAAATAAGCATCTATGAACACAGTTTAATATTTTGTTGGCTTTGTTTAAAGGGAGGAGGTGAGACTGCTTCACTTGCTGTTTCACTTACTTTTAAAAGAAGCCAAATGAGTCAGAACTGAAGGCAGAGAAGGTCCAGTTTTTAAATTTCTTCACAGCAATTTGTATTCATACATCCTTCTGACTTCAGAGACATTAATTACTGCATGCAGAGAACATGCAAGAGTATCTAATGCCTTGTTATTCTTTCTCTACTTTGTACTTTGTACATGTACATATATTATTTCATTAACTATTACAGCCACGGAGTAGAGATTGTAGATACCAATTATATGTAGGTTGCTCTGAAAGTAACGCCGCTTATTTATTTCTATGGAAATGACAACAGATACAAAGAGCACAACAACACTGTTTGATAGAGAAAATTATCCACTACAAAACACTATTTTTCAACACGGGAGCCACTGTCAGCTACACATTTTCACCAGCAATGAACAAGAGCCTGCATGTCTTCCTTGTAAAAATTTGCAGCAGAGGAGGTGACCCACCGTCACAGTCACTACTGCCGAAACACACCTCACTGTGCTCACATCCACTGTTTGGTTCCCAGAAACTTCCAGAAAGTGCTGATGAATATCAATTGATTCCATTTTTTTTCCACATGGAGGAATTATTTCATACCTTTGCTTCGTATGCACTTTTTGTTGTCAAGTGCCATTTGTCAGACTGCTCCTCTGCTGCTATCTGACACATGGCAACAACATGTAATGAAATGTTGGTAGAAATTTCATCCTCTGCTGCCGTGTTGCCAACATCCACCTTTGATGTTGTGAGCCAACATAATAAAATAAGAGGCATTACTTTCAGAACAGCTGGAAAATAAAAAATATCCTGTTTCCTGCAGAGCTGTGCTCAAATCCTCATATCACACTCAAGTGTTGGACTACGTTATATCCACAGCAAAGAGCAGTGGGATCAGATGCATGAGGAAGCAGTAGAATGGCAGCATCCTGTGAATCATGCTCATCCTTTACTGTTTTGACATGTCATAGGAGGAAACGTGAGAATTGCCAAGGGGAAATTTCTAAATTCTTCAATTATTTTTCTTCTTAATATCACAGATTCATCGTAATGCAACAGATGAGTTTGAGGACAGCCTTTGCTGTGAAATAGAATGTTACTGTTTTATTCCAATGCAATTTCCAGACAGTGCCACTTTGGAACTTTGGAGCCATTTTCATTTTTTGCTGCTGAACAAGTTACATGCACACAAGCACCTCTTGCTTTATTCTGATAAAATTCTGGCCTGTGCAGCAAGTTGAGAAATCAGCATCTGGTATCTACAATGAAACATATCTAGCACACTAGAGAAAACCTGAGAGGATAATTTTTAGTTTCTGTCATACTGAAGTAGAAATGTTACTTGAAGATGTCTTTGGTCCTGGAGAAGTAAGAACAAACAAGAGAACGAGCTAGGTGCATCAGCATGGCACAGATAGCCTAAAAATACTGGCATTCAAGAGACCTCAGTTCAGTGCTCAGGCCTTCTGAACAGTTGGAGAATCACTTGAGATGTGTTCGTACAACAACCCTGTCTGTAAAATGAATTAAGTGGGGGATGGTTGGCCTCATTTAGGAAGCTGCTTCTAGTTAAGGTAGTTCTTGCTTGTCCGGATGCAGAATAATTAAGAGTGTTGTTATTGTAAGAGATTATCGTTCGGTTTCAGGTGCTTTACTTCCAAAACAAACAAACAAGCAAACAAAGAAACAAATAAATAAATAAATTTTATCTATCTTTGTCTACAAAGTTCAGGATTTTCAGTGATACTGAAAACTCACCCACCTCTGTGTGGCCTAGAAATCCAGGGTCTTTACTCACATAATTCCCACAGATTCTAATAAAAGCATTCCATGTATTTCACACAGCAGCCAAAAGTACCCTTACAAATGGCAACAGCTTTTGTTTAACTTTTATGTGAGAAGAACAACTTCCAGTCCCTCCAGCATGTTATACTGAAGCAATAAAATCCAGTATGTTTCTCAGATTTTTTTTTTTTTTTTTTTTTTTGTAGCAGCACACAGAGGAACTTTCTGCTGACTGACAGTTCAGTAGGGTAGTTTCAGAAACTGTATACTTTTTCATGGTGCTTACTCTAAAAACCAAAACAAATAAAACTGAAAAAAATTGGAAGAACCTGCCTTGTGCACTTGGGAAAACGTTACCCTTCCACCACTCTCCATATTTTTCTTCTTGTTGGAGAAGTGTCAGCAACCTTGTATTCTGTTTGCAGCCTTACACAGTTGAGTTTTGGCCACACGCAGTCCTATGCTTTTACATCTCTGAAGAGCTGTTTCTTTGCTTCAACCTCCATTTCCGTATTATCATCTTTCTACATTACGACATTTATTGCAACTGCTTCTGGTCCTACTGTGAGCGTAGGAAATATTCCACTGTAGAAAGTCTGGGGAAGTATACTATAGAACAAACATACTCATGTAAATGAATCCTTCAAGGTTTGCTCACCGTCTTCAAGACTGGCACACATGACCAAATAGTAGACCCATGTAATGCAGGATGTTTTCACTTCTTTGAATGAAAATATTCAAACCATCTGTACTACGTTTGTTGCTCTGCAAGTGATCCCTCCTATTTATTCCCATGGTAATTACAACAGCTAAAAAGAATGCAAGAACCTTATTTGATAGTGCAAATTCTGTGCTACAAAACAGCTTTTCAACATAGTCACCACCATTAGCTATGCATTTTCCCTAGTGATAAACAAGAGCCTGCATGTTCCTTAAAATCTGCATGGCCATCCAGAGCGTAGCTTGTCTTTCACATTGCTGTTGTCACTGCTGAAACTCACCACCCACTTCATCACTACGCTCACATCCATTGTTTTGTCTCCATAAAAATTCAGCAAGCACCAATGAATGTGAACGGGTGCAATTTTTTCAGTTCAACACCTTTGCTTCAAATACTCTTCCATGTCAGATGGCATTTTGTCAGACTGCCCATCTGCTGCCATCTGTTGCACAGCAACAAAATGTAGCAGAATACTGGTGGGAAGGTTCAGCCTCTACTGGCATTCCACCAACATCTATGTCAATATCACAGGCCAACAATAAAATAGGAGGCAATACTTTCAGATCAGCCCCTGTATATACTGAACTTAGGGACTTGAAATCTTATTTCAAGTGTTTGGAAAAACAATAAATATTTTTTGCTATGACAACTACAAGTGAAGGGCCTCACTAGACTGCTTGAGTTTCTACTTAAGATTTTGCCTTCCTACCCTAGTCTTTGGTAACAAATAACTTCTTCCTCCAGAGGATGTATCCACTTCAGTAGCAGTTCCAGAAATCAAGTACTTGGAAGTTTGGAAAGTGTTGCAAGAATATATATAAATCCGCGCAGGTCAAATCAAATTGTCTTGCTCTGTACTTTCTTTAATTTTGTGATTACAAGCTTTATTTTCACCCACATCTGACCTCTTCCCATTCAATTACTTCTTGACTTAACCTTATTTCTCTCACCGACATCTTTTAGCTCCTATTCTTGTCTTACTTATTTCAGTTTTGCTCTTTTTGCCTTGTTAGAACTGAACTCTGATTTTCCTTCTGCCAATTAAGTCTCAGTACAAATCTAATATTCCATTTCTCCTTCTTTCTCCTTTTCCAGTTAGAGATGAGGCAGCTGTTGTATTCCCCATTATGCATCCCAAGCGTTAAGAACCATTGTATAAGCTCAAGGTGCCCTTTGTTTTACGTCTTGTCTTTTCTCTTTGCTTGATCTCAGTTCCTTTCCACATCAGTTTCCAGCATTTGTTGTGATCTGAATCTCCTTCACTTTTCATCTGATAGCTCTTTTTTCCCTTGTCTTTCACTTGACTTCTTCCCTTACACTCAGACTCTCTCAGTCCTTAATCCACACCTGATTTATTATTATGGTTATGATAATTGTTGTTGTTATTCCTTTTTGCAGCATGCAATCCATTTTTAATTCCCTTATTTCCTGAAGTTCATCATGACAGGCTCAGTAAAAAATGAAGGAGAGAGTAGATTTCTGCTTTCAGATCTTGCACCTGGCTCCTCATTATACTTGCTAAAAGAAAGCATCCAGATCTGTACCAACAGTCAGTGACCAATGTAATGTGGTGTATGTCTTCTCAATGGGCATATGCAGGGCAAGGGGACAGATTAAGCTTCTCTTGCCTTGCTTTCTGCGGCAGTACTTTACATGAGGAAGCATATGAGGAAGCATAAATTATGGATGGCTTTGTGAGTTCTGAGTGGAGAAAGCCAGAAAGCACAGCTGAGTTACTGTTCTCAGCAGCAGTCAGGTTCGCAAGATATGGCAGTATATTATACATGTTTTAACTGGAGGGCAAAGAGGTGCTAGTTGAAGGGTGCTAGGAGAGAAACAATAGTTTTCAAAAGGAAAAATTAATTCATCTGTCTGTCTAAACATAAAAAAATATGCTTGTCCCTCCCCAGTTAGTCCCCACTCCCCCCCCCCCCCCCCCCCCAACTTTTTTATTTTTTATTTTTTTTATTTCATTTTTCTGCAGGTGAAAAGTGTTAGATTGTGTTTTATAACTCTTGATTGAGTTTTCCTTTCTATCTCTACCTCATCAAAAAAGAAGGGGGGGGGGAGGCGGGGGGGGGGGTGGAAGATAGACTTCACTTATTTTATTTCATTACTTGCCAGGAAAATCTACCCTTTTACTAGATGTCAAGCTACAACAAAGTTGCCTGAGGCTGTTGCAGGTGGAGAAGGCTCAGAAGGCCAAGAGGGCACATAAGTACCATGACCAATGCTCCCTGGCAAGCCCATTGTATTATCCCCTTCAGCTTGCTTCCTCTTTTAAGGGTGCCAATATTGTCAAATGTCTGGTGAACTTGTTGTTTTAGCACCGTGAAACAGGTAGAGTTTGTAATGAATTTACAGAAACAAAAATCTTGATGCTATACATTCATCACACAATCTTCACAAACTTAATTTACATTAAAAATAAATAAATAAATAAAAATCCTCGCACCAGAATCAAAGTTATCACAACACTGATAAGAATAAACAGCGTACATACACTTGACCCCTCACCCCTTCATTGTATTGCAACAGCACAAAGTCTCCACCTGAAGCCATTGCTATGGATTTATGGATTTAGGAGTCATGGTTTGACCCTGCAAAATATTTCTACAAAATAACCTAAGGTATTGCTCTATGATACAGTGGATTACTAAGGAGTTGTCCCAATAACTTTTCTCAAAAACAATTTTTTTGTTGTTGTTGTTGTTGCCAATTTTATACACACATTTTCATATTAATCTACACATATTTGCCCAAGTTCAATGGAGTTACAGAAGAAGGGTTGTGTTTTAAGAAAGGACTATCATTATTGCTAGGGACAGAACTTAACTGGAGACAATGTGAATCTAGTCAGAGCTTCCAGAACTGCTAAATGGAGCTCATATGTTCACTAAACTATTACTGGGAGGCCAGCCATTCCTGTATTCAAAGGAAGTACCAAAGGAGCCAGCTACATTTAGATTCTAGCAGAGGTCAGTTAGGTCCAATACTGGGCACAGAAAAGAATCTACAATGTGTTTTCTTCCTGAGAGACCTGAGTGAAAGTGTTGTTTCTTCATAAACTGAAATTAATTCTATTTGGAAAGTGGTAGCAAAATAGTTAAATCATGTCTGAACTGAGAGATGAAAAGAGGAAGCATGGGATGCAAAATGATTAATACAAAGAACAGCAACAATAATAATAATATATACATTTGTGCCAATCCAACAAATAAACAGAGAGTAATACAAGACTATAGTTATTAGACTGATTCATAAGGAACACCTGACTTGCAAAGCCATTCCAAATTGTTTTGCTTCATCTTGGCTGGACAGAGAAAACTTTGTGGCTTTATTACCCAGTTACAATGTTTTACTACGATCTGGCACCATTAAGACATCTAGGATCCTGAAACTTGTGTATGACATGAGACTGAGTCATTTGAGGGTATATATTTTTGGTTTCAGGGAAAGCACAGTGAGCAAATTCCTATTTTTATTGTTCCAGCAGTAGATGTGAAAGGTATTCCACATGTTAGTTGTGTTAAGAAATGGAAGATAGGGTTGTTCTTGCTCCATAATTATGTATTTATCACCATCATTATGCTCATTTCTAGTCTTCAGAATAAAAGGTAATTCCTAACTGCAGGAGTTGGGCAGATACTCAAGGAGAAACTTGACCAAAAAAGAAAAAAAAGAAAAAAAAAAAAAAAAGAACCATAGTTACAATAGACAAAACTTCATCATCGGAATGTATGCAGTCTCAAATATAGCTAAAATTCAGTTGAGAGATTCTATCAACTCAGTCTCAAGGTAGGGTGCCCATCAATTCCTTTTATGTAAATATATTTTTGATATCGAAGAAGTCCCAATGCACAGAGTATATAAGAGTACAACTTGACACTTTGAGACCCACTGAGACTGCCTAAATGCATCTAGGATTGTTTCCTATCATGCACCACCCATGCAAAGCCTGCTGGATGCCATCATTTAACAACTGCCTCCTTGATTCTCTTTCCTTCTCCCTCTGCCTCATGAAACTACTGACCATTTGCAAAACTACTTCCTTTGCTATGTTTATGTACTCAAAGCCTTGGACTGTTCTTGCAGGGCAATGTCTCCTAGATGATATCTGAAAAGATTGGGTGTGTTGTGATCCATGTTTAGTTCCACTGAAAGAGTATTAATGTAGTCTTGGCTATCAGCAAGAAACTGCTCTGTAGGTCAAATTTTCACAAAAAAAAACACAACAGTGTCGACCCACTCTGGGAGGGCTGAGAGGGTGGGCACAGGAAGGAAGACTCAAAGGTACAAAGTGCTTTTTATAGTATCAGAATTTGTATGGTTTCTAAAGGAGTGCATTTTACAGCCTATCTCCAAATATGTAGATGCAAGTATGACAGATTTCCCCTCCCCCCTGCCCCCCCTTTACTATACTTGTAAGTCAATAAAGCTGTTTCATTTTCAAGAAATTGTATTGGATTTATTTATTGGTATATTTTGTGTTAAATCTTCTGTATTCTGATATAATACTAGTATTTCAGTAATTGAATATATTCATTTTGGCCAGTAAGTTAAATATGCCCTTGGATTTTCAGGATTTCATAATGTACTTTAAACTTCCCAGTTTACTGCTAAGACAAATCTTAATTCCTCAGAAATTTCAAGGTGATAACAGAGGTGCTGTCTCCTGCTAAGAAAGCTAAGAAAGCAGTACTTTTGTTGAGAGCACGTTCCTAGTTCTGCTACCAGTTCTGAGTTTTGTAAAGAAGTAAAGTCTCCTGAGAAGAGGGTAGCAATCCAAATCCAGACCTGGCACAAATCTTCTGGGCCCTCCTAGCAAAAATACAACATTCATTATTCAATGTACAATGCTTCTCACCCTCCCCAGCCAAGCAGTGCAAGAGCATGGGAGGTCAGGAAGTGCATGTAAAAAGGGTCATGAATGCTGTCCTACTTTATCTTGCTGCTGAAAGATTCACTTTTAACATTATTTATTAAAAATGGTTTGTGCGTCCTCTCCCCTTTTCTCCTTTGTACACCACTTGATGTCAGCTAGTCTTTACTTATTAGATAAACTACGCAGATGTTATTCACTGGAGGAGTGGCTATGCAGACAGTCCCCAGACTTTGCAAAAACACCACAAGCTCTGCTTAGATTTACAGTGGTAGAGAACACAAGATAGATGTCAACAAATGCAGTGCTGAAGGCTGATTCTATTTGTTGTTGGAAACAAGCAGCGTTTTCACAGCTGCCAGGTATAAAAAATTCCTTTATTACAGACAGCTTGGATATCTTTGGGAGGAATGAAATAAAGCAAATCCATGTAATTATTGGCAGGAATGACTCCTCATCCTCCCCAGAAACAATTATTTTAAGTGCTGGAAGGAGAGGAAGTAGCTCATTATTTTAAGTAGCTTAAGTAAGTTTCCAACCCTCCTGTCCCTACTGGGAAAACATTCAGCATGGAACAAACACATTGGGATCAATAGCTTTCCTGTTGTCAGCTTTTTACAGGAACTTCACTAACATGTATGGGCAGGGATCAAGGGGAAAAGAATTCCTAGGCTGAATTATCTCCTGCCTAGATAGGTAAAGCATACCCAAACTGAAACATATTCCTGATTTGATTGCACACAATTTTCAGCTGATGTTTTTCAAATCATACACTTGTGAAGGAGAAACAAACGAGCACCACCATGCACCAGATTCCACTCACTTCAGCCAAAATATCCTTATCTGTCAAATGAAAACTTTGGTTTGATGTGAAATGTAGGTCTGGTCTGTTCTCATTGTAGTACATTTGAAGCAGACCTTTGGTCTCAATTCAGCTTCGGCACTGTGGCTCTATTTCACCATTCAATCAGCAAGTTCAACCAGGATTGTCTGTAGATCCAACCCAATGGCCTCATCAGCCTTTATTTTACCTCCCGTTCTCAACCTCATTCCCTGACTGAACCTTATCTCTAGTAGTTAGTCATAAACAATCTTTAGCTGCTCACTTGACATTTTGAATTCTCACAGTCTTATTTGCTCTGAGAATAAACACACTCATGATGTAGATTTAACTTCTGGGTTTTTGGTTTTTTTGTTTTCCATCTGCTAAATCAAGTTCTGCTAACTCAAATTCCACCTGTCAGATCAGCGGATGATTTGTTACTGGTCTAAGTCCTTATATCATGATAAACCAGTAACTATCAATAGTTCAGATGGATTTTATCACCAGGTTTATTTTCTTTAACATTGATCTAATCTAACGTCATCTCTTTCACCACACAGCCCCACTTCAGACCAGGAAACCTGTTTCAGACATTAGTATAGTACTTGCCTTCCCCTTGGAGGTACTCACTTTGTCACATACTCATCAAACCGAGTCAAGACCACAATGACCTATATCTAAATGATTCTTTATGAGCTTGGCCACCTAATCTTCACAGTCACCTTCACCAGGCATAGAGCCAGACCTGAAAAATCTTCTCTTTAAAAAATAACTCTTAGCAGTTTACTTCTTTTCTGCCCTGCCATCATTAATGTTAATCCCCATACTATCATTGCTTTAGTTAATCAACTGCCTAGAAATTTACCTTATGCCTTTACTCAAGTCAGAGCAAACTCATAAAATCACTTGAGTTGGAAGGGACCTTTAAAGGTCTTCTAGTCATAGAATCGTAGAATTGATTATGGGAAGGCCTCAGTGAGGTCTCCCAGAGCCTTCTTTTTACCAAGCTAAACAAGCCCTATTCTCTCAATCTTACTTCATAGGTGTGGTGTTTCAGCCCAACTCCCCTGCAATTAATTGGGACATCTACAGACAGATAAGTGCTCAGAGCCTGGTCCAGTCTGACCTTGAGTGTCTCTGTGGTTGGAGCATCTACTACATCTCTGGGCAACCAGTTCCAGTGCCTCACCACCCTTACTGTAAAGAAAGTTTTCCTTATATGTAGTCTAAATCTCCCACGTTTTGGTGTGAAACTGTTTCTCCTGTCATGTCACAAAAGACCCTGCTAAAAAGATTCTCTGCTTCTTTCTTATAACCTCTCTTTAGATACTGAAAGGCTGCTACCAGGTTTGCCTGGAGCCTTCTTTCTCCAGGCTGAAGATCCTCAGCTCTCTCAGCCTGTTCTCACTGGAGAGGGGTTCTATCCCTTGGATCATTTTTTGTGGCCCTCCTCTCGACACTCACTGACAGGTCCACTTCTCTCCTGCCCTGAGGACTCCACATCTGGATACAATACTCCAGGTGTGGCCTCATTAGCACAGACAATAGGGGTGGGGTCACCACCCTTTATCTGTTGGCCATGCTTCTTCTGATGGAGACCAGGATATATTTGGCTTTCTGGGCTGCGAGGACACATTGCTGGCTCATCTCCAGCTTGCCATCTGCCAATACCCTCAAGTTCTTTTCAACTCGGCTGTGTGTCCAATCCTTTTATCCTTCAGCTTGTACTGATAGTGAGGGTTGTTGTGACCCAGGTGCAAGATTTTGCACTTTATGAACCTCTCAATGGCCCCTGACCGCATTTTTCATGCCTGTCTAGGCACCCCTCTGGATGACATTCTGTACTTCAGGTATGTTGTCTACACCTCACAGCTTGGTGTCATCTGCAAACTTGCTGAGGGTGCACTCAATCCCACTGTCAATGAAAATATTAAAAATATTAAAAATAAATATTAAAATTATTAATATTAATAAAATATTAAAGAGCATTGGTCCCAGTGCTGACACCTGAGGGATGCCAGTTGTCAGTAATCTCCATCCAGACACAGAGCTGTAACAACGTTACAACGAGATGTAAATCTCAGGCAAATTGCCTTCATTTCTTGAAATCACCTATCAGAGTCCACCTGCAACCCTGCACAGGTTCCTGGTCATGGTAGATCTAACCTATGAACAATAATCTGTAATTACATATACATGGCCCATGATATCACCCCCATGGCTTATCCTTAGCTGCTGGTGCCTACGTGCACTAGACATGCAATTATGTTGTTAACCTAAATGACTGTAAGCACTAAATTTGTCTGGGCAGTCCCTATAAAGCCTAAATTTAACTCCAGTTGATTCTCTCCTTCTGGCATTGATTGTTTAATTCAAAATCTGACTCAGGCACATACCTGGCACGTTTTAATAGCCCATAATAGTACCAGTTGCCTAGCACAAACTGTAGCCCTAGTCACCTCTCCTGGAATTTCCTGGTTCTAATTAGTCTGCCTGCCTCAGGTTAAGAGTCAGATTTCAGTCTGGCCAGGTGACTAAACCTCAAGTTCAGGTTTGATTTTAGGCTAAGATTAATTGTGGCCGCTTGATTGTTACCATTGCTGATCTTAACTTTACCAGATGACTCTGTGCATGCCTGTCAAGTCCTAAATATAATCAGAGATTTCAGACATCTGCGAAAGCAATTCCTGAGCTTATTTTTCCTATCTTTGTGAACTATAACCACAATTGTTCCTAACCTCCAGTTTCCTGGCACCAAACTTTCTGCAAACTGATCTGCTCTCTCTTATGTTATATCTAACAGGGTAATGTCAGAAAGCACCTGTATCTAGGTACAGCTGAGGAAAGTACCAGCTAAATTCTAACACTAGAATAGAGTTAGGAATTTAGATTTTGTTTCTGTGTTGAATGGAATTTATCTCCTGTGCTTCACAAAGAGGCCTCCAGAAGTAAGGTCTATGCTAATAAATGAGTTTATCAGCCTTATATGGAGAAGTGGAAGTTCTACAGGTTGATTAGACATTTGGAAGACTTTTTTAATGAAGATAGTAAAGGCATTTTCCTTATTAAATGATTAATTCTAAACCCTGAGCTATTAGGTAGTCACTTGAAATACATATAATCTTATCAAATTAATAGACATCCAAGCATTTGACTTACAAATCTACAAAGCGTTATTCTGAAGTTATTCTAGATATTAAAGCACTCTCTGGTCCACAGATAGTTTTCACTGAAGTTCATAAAGAAACGGAATACCTCACTGACTGTTTTTGTGGTATCACAGATATCCTTTAGGCTCTCGTGCCTATGCATAGATTAAGGCTGTAGAAAAAAATGCAGTCATGATCTCACCCTTTTCGTGGCTTCTTGGCTTCAATCTCCATGCATCAAAGACTAATCTCTACATGTGCCACCAAAAATGTATCCATCTCTCAGGGACTATCATCAGTGTGCATCCTAGACAGGTTTAAGTGAAAATTCAACATCAGTGTCTCATTGTGGATAATAAAATTTCCCTCTTCTCTCCCAGACAGCACGTGAGACGGCAATACAATTTTACTTAACAGCTACTGGAGTCCATTTGCTTGTCGGGGTTGGAAACACAGAGTAAGCCAATTGAGAAACCAGGTGTTTTGAGAAGGAAAGGACTAGCGAGCTTGCGTGCGGTAAGCACCGGGGCTGGCGCAGTCAGAGCTGAGCACATCCAGCACCACAGCCCTGCTCCCCGGGGTGCAGGGGGTGCTGAGGCAGCGCCACCTGGTGGCTAACCTGGGGCAGGGCATCGCTCTTCTGCCTCCCGCCTCCCCCTCGATCCGGCAGGCGGCGGGGGAAAGGAGCGGCTCTGGATGGTCGGGAAGTCGTGCGAAAACCCAAGGCTGATTTTCTTCGGAGACTTCTGAGAGAATGTTGCCTGCAGAAAATGATAATTAGGAGAGGTAGCTTCAGCTTGGATTTGGAACTTTTGAGAAAGCTCGCTCCCTTCCCCCCAACCCCCCACAGAAAACACATACATGGCAACCAATAAACAAGTTTATTTGTTATTCTAAGAACAAAACTGTTTTAGAGGTGTAGAAGAAAGAGCTAAAGAGCTGCTTGGAGTATGGCTGTATAAAGCATAGAATCATAGAAACACAGAATTGTTGGAAGGGACTTTTAAGATTATCTAGTTCCAGCCCCCTGTTACAGGCAGCAGCATCCCCCACTAGACCAAGTTGCTGTTTAAAGAAAATTCATTTGAATTTTAGCTCTCATTTCTCCTTATTGCCTCCCATCTCTCAGTTGCTGTTCCTCTTTTTAATTTATTTTTATTTTTATTTTATTTTATTTTATTTTTTCATTTGTCAGCTCTTTTGGAAAGAACTTTTCAGGTCAAAACTTTGTATGCACAAGTTCTTTCAGAAGGCAATTTTTTCTCTCATGTGAGTGAGTTCAGCCATGTGCAGAGGGCCTGCTTTCAGTAAGGTGTGATGCCAATCACCGCAGTCCTTCAAAAACTTAGGTAGTGAATGAGTATTACACATGAAAATGAGTTTTCCCTTGAATGAGCCATCAGTAATTACTTTCTTTCTCTGATCTTATTAATGGAGGTCTCCTGAGATGTCCAGCCCTCCAACACTGACATCATCAGTGCTAGTTCAGACGTTTTCCACATGCAGACTATCTGAAAATATTTGAAAAGCAAACTCTCCTCTTACCTGTGGGCTGACACATTTGCCTTAGCATTACTGGGCTTTGTCTGAGTAAGGGTTGAGACAGGTGGCAGAACAGGAGGTTTTTACATTTTTTTCACAGCAGCAAAGGGTGAACTACAAAGAATGGTCAGGGTAAGGAGCTGCTGCACACTTGCGTGACCCAAGCAAAGGTCAAAACACTCCAGGGGTTCAATATGTAGCCCTGGGGTTCATACAGGACATGATCTGGAGATACTCAGCCATGGATTATTCAGGCCAGATAGCCACTATTGGCTGATTACCAAGAGCCACGTCTGAACTTAGTTTTCTAGTCTGTTGTCCTTCAGCGTCCCTTATTTTACTTCGTCTCCCACAGTTAAGAGGACAGGCTCTGTCTTTCTTGTAACTTTTGGTTAACATCTAAAGGGCAAGAGCCATGATTAACATTTATGTAACATTTATAGCCATTTGTCTCTAGTTCAGAAATACTTCTAAGGTCTTTTTTTTTTTCTTTTCTTTTCTTTTTTTTTTTTTTTTTTTTTTCCCCATAAATAGCACTTATGTTCTGTGATAAAGACAAAATGTGAAGTACTCTACTCTTTGATACTCTTTGACCCTAAATCTTCACTCCTAAAAGAGAGACATTTTGAAGAGCCATTTAAACTGATTCTAACAGTCCTCAAATTGATGACAAAACATTTGGAGAATTATTCAGAAAAGAAAACTCCGTCAGCCATATATTGTTTCTGCATTTTTTTTTTTAATTTTAATTTTTTTTTTTTTTTTTTTTTTTTTTTTTTTTTTTTAGTTCATGGCCTAATTTTATCCACGTCCAAATTAACTTTGATTAACAATCACCATACTATTTACAGTGTGACAAAGAGTGGGTTTACAAGTTTTCTGCACTGAAGGCTGTAACCTTTTTCACTCACTTTTGCAGAGGATAGCACAGGGAAAAGACACAGTGGCAGCAAGAACTGCTTGGTTGCGGGAAGACTCTGGGAATGGGTGCAGTTTGGAACATTGGGGATGCTCTGGGTTGACTCCAGCACCTCTACCTGTACCATACTGGGATGAAAATCCAGGGATAAATGACAATTCAGTGCTGTTGTCCAGATGGAAAAAAATCTGTATCCAGCCACATTTATGCCAGGTTAGTTATCATAAGCATCACCTCTCTGAATTCTTACTTCAAAGAGCTAAAAAATTTTAGCTTGTTTGAAGGCACTGCTGTTGTTGCAGCTGTTGGTTTATCCTCCAAAACTGTCAGAAGAAAAGTATTAGCAGTGATAGAAGCACAAATTCAGGGAATAAATTTCAAATATCAAATAATATCAATTTTTGCAAAACCCACAGTTTCTTCTTTTCTTTCATAAGGAGGGACAAAATAGATAGATAGATAGATAGATAGATAGATAGATAGATAGATAGATAAATAAATATCTTTTTTCTTCCTCTGCTGGAAAACAAACAAAACAAACAAAACAAAACAAAACAAAAAGCAATCAGTCTGATTTTCTCTCCCCAGTCGTTTTTGTTCACTTGCTGACACGATGAAATCATTGTGGATATTAGACAGTTGGGTACTGTTACTTCTTATAAGGATTTGTATTTTAAGTAGTACGCCTGGAAAAATTTAAATAGTTTCCCAAATACAAAGTATCTAGGCTTCTCTTAGTGTAGGAAGCCGAGGAATACAAGATAACAATTTTTAATGAATTCTAGAATTTAAAGTCTTTTTTAAAAAAAAAAGAGTTTGCAGGTAGGGAAGTTTCCTGTCTCAGTAGAGTTGAGTCGTTTGGTGCCTCGCCACCCAGCGGCAAGTAGCAAATCCCATCATAGCAGGCGGCCCTCTGCCACGCTCTCCTTCTTTGTGTGCGCAAGGAAATCCTACCACAAGCAATCTTGAAGGCATGGTGTGAGAATATTGTTAATAAGGATATATGAAATGGAAATTTCAACCTATTTCAAATGCAATACTTTTGGTTCATGCTCCTATTTAATGCAATTTCTTAGTAACTGTTAGAATGGGTGATCTTTACTGCTATGTAAATTGAAAAAAGAAATACCGATGATCCCTGTCATATAAGCCCAGCCTAAATCAGCGTTTACTCTTTTGATCCTTGCATGGAATAATCTTTCAATTGCTTGGTTTTGTTTCCTTTTATTTTATTCTTTGCCTTTAACTATGCTGCTCATACTGAGAATCATTCCTATTTATTGATTAGTAGAAGGTATTAGAGATAAGTAAAATTGTTCTTGGAGGCTCAGGGTGCCTTGATATTGTTTGGAACTATTTTTCTTTTTTCCCCCCCAGGTATAACACTGTGTGGTAGTCTAGAGAGGAATATTGTTTTTTTCCTACAAACTTCAAGCTTAATGGCCCGAGACCATTTCAGTTACAACACAACTTTCAGCTCTTGAACAAACACTTTCTTCCTCTCTCCTTTGCTCCCTTGAGATTTTTCCATGGGGGGAAAATAAATAAATTAATAAATAACTCTTCAGAAGAAAGCTTTTTATCAATATCAGTAGTTTACTCTTAGCCTGTCTGAACTGAAGCAAAATAAAACACCAGTAGTAAGCAGGAAGGTTGTGTGGACATCTTAAAATCTTCACAGGCACAATCCACAAATCAAGAATGTTTAATCTTGCATTACTACTTCTGCCTTATATACTCATCTTCCTTGACCACCCAAAGTACCATGGCTCCCTGTTCTACTGAACAGAAGCAGTGATTTCAGGAAGTTATAGGACTCGATCCTTGATGGGATTGATTTTACTGGTTATCAAGTCCAAATCCATACTTGTCCAATTGACAAGGCTCTTAAAGTCAGTTTGTATGTGCATGCAAACATAGCAGTCCGCATTAAATTACTATTTAGATTGCGTTATTTGACCCTAGCATTTGAAGGGACAAAGGGAAAAAATATACAGGTAATTTGCAGTGGCTTATCTCATGTATCTTTGAATATCAAGGATAAGAATTGCAGGATGACATTAAATGATGCACATAGTTCTCTGCATTTGAAAATTGATGCCTAAATCATTGCAAGCTTACTTTTAGTTGGAATTCTGATATTTTAATTCCCTCCAGTGAGAATCAAGAAGCAGATATTGGGACTGCAACTCCCTTCATAAAACAGCACCTGAACAAAGCACCTGCTGAAGCCAGGAATTTCTTTCTAAATTGGAGGTTAAATAAGGTTTGAAGTTAAGATTAAATTTTTAGAGAGGAGATTCATAAATTCAGGTTCAAATTAGTATATAGAAAATAATAATTTCAGTTTTAATCAGGCATCCTTGCCAAATTATTATTCTGTTAATAAAATACTTAGTTGTGAGGCACTTTCTGAGGAATAACAGTATTGCTATGATTAACTAAATATATTTCAGTGATGCATTTTGAGAGTCATTCCAATTGTATGTCAACATAATGTCATTATTAACCAGCACTTCCAGACAAGAAGGGGTGAAACTTTCAGTTTCAGGAATATTTCTCTTGGATTAAAAAAAAAAAAAAAAAAAAAAAAGTCTCTGTCCAAAGCAGACATTCATCTTTTAAACTGATGGGCTATACAATAAATCTATTGAACAAACTATGCTACAACATACGAACAATTACCTTTGCTATTTTCATGCTAGTATCACACTGGTAGCATAAGCAATAAACTTGTTTTTTTTACAATGTATATATATATTCCTCAATGGCAAATTTTGCATATGGGAATATAAATCCATTTTATGGAAATATGGGGCAGGAGGGAAGATGTCATTACTGTACCATCTCACTTTCTCTTAACGATCCTCAGCTCATAAAGAGATTTCTGCAGGTTTTCTTTATTATTTTGTGTGATGATTCCCAGCACTGTCCTAGAGGTGATGGCTAGTCATGTACTGATGTTTTGTGTTTTTTGGGAAAAGCTAAGTAAGTCTGACTCAGTCTTTGTAATTCAGTATTAAAGGGCTGCAGGGGCTGAAAGCTCTGGTATTTCTTCTGATACTGTATAACTACCTTTACTCCGGCCAACTCAGATCTCAGATCCCACTTTGATTCCTAGCTTTTCATGGCCAAGCACATGATAATTTATCGAAGATTTCACCATCAACACAATTCCTGAATAAAATTTCTAAATTATCCTATCAAAGAAAGCTATTAATCTTAGTAACACCGTGTGACTTTAATAAATCTGCACTGTATTTTATTCCACTTGTATTATCATGTTTATTATTATTATTATTACTATTATTATTACTATTATTATTATGTACTGTGTCATTGTGTCATGATATTGATTCCGAATTAATAAGCTTGTAGTTGCACGGAATATTTCTACCTTCCTTTCCCATTAAATATCACTGTTCTCAATTACTTAATCATTAGCTGATTTGATAAAATACTTCAAACACCTTACAGATGTGTTTTTTTGTTTTTTTTTTTTGTACAACTTTAAGAGTTCTTGAACAGAAATCACGCGCAGTCTTGATGCAGCAATACTAATTTTAATTTCTTCATTGTAAGGCAATTTCTGTACCCTCACTCCACATTGCCTATTTATTTCCAAGGTTAGTAAGTTCATCTTACAGAAAATGGAGATTGATTATCACTGACTTACTTAGAAAAATACACCTGGATCATTCTATCTTGGCTCTTCATTATAGTATTTTCATTTGTACAGTCTCTCTTCTTGCAGATTTTCAAAATCTTTACCTGCTTTAAAGGTCTGGAGAGAATCTGAGTTCCTTTTTCTTTATTTTAATTCACTAATTATTGTCTACTTTTTTTTTTTTTTTTTTAAATAAGAAAAATAAATTTCAAAAGACAAATCTCAGAGAACTAAGAAGAAAAAACTCATTTTCATCTTAAACACCTGCGTTTAAGATGACTCTTAAAAGGCCTAAACATACATATTTTTTCATGATACAGTCACTGTTATCTAAGTGAAAACAATGACAATTTGGCAGTTTATTAAGCTAATAACTTTTTGTGGAAAAAAAGCTCTATCACTATTTGAACTCAAGGGTTTCAGTTCACTTTGCATCATTAACTTTTTTGCCAATTTCTGTGTGATACGTAAATAATATGTTTCTTATTTATGTATTAATTTCTGTTGGACAATGCTTCAGATATACTCAGATATACTTCAGAATACTCACATCCAAATTTGAGCTTCCTTTCAATTTTTCCCTAATGGAGCCAACTCCCCTTTTCCTATGTCACAGCTGCTTTTTGCATGGTCATCAGTTCAACATTAACTTCTTTTTGTTGTTTCGTCACTTCAGCTAACTATATTACAATCGCTATACTAAGAAACCTTCCCACGGATATCAAACCCTTCACAGGTACTGTACTTAGAACTTAGTTACTGCATTTTCCAGATCTTCTTGTCTCCTCTTCTCTTTGTGATCTTTTGCTTCCTGCTCTTGCATTCACAAAGCCCATGAAAGACTCAAATTACCTTTTTTTTTCTGGTACAACTTTGCCTTTCTTAATTCTGCTGTCAGTTTGAAATTTCAAGCCTAAACTAGATTTCCTGTCACTTTAGTTCAGGAGCAAACACCAAACAGCTTCAGTATGGTAGGAATGTTTTTCACTATAGCCAGATCTAATTCAGAGTTCTGCAAAAAGTCACCAAAGAACTGGCTTGTAAGATTCTTATCAAGAATGTGTAACCGACACAGTTCTCCACATTCCTTCTTTCTTTAATTCTCATGCTTGCTGTTTCTTTTCTTTATAAGTCTTTCATAAATATCTGCCTTGCCTCCTTTGTTTTTGCGTGGCAGTGCAACTAGTAGACAGGTCGTCTTAGTCATTCAACTACAGACTTATGGTCTGCTCGAAATGTGAGTACGTTTTCATTTTAAGTATTGAATGACTTCAACGTCTGAAGTCCTCTTCAAAAGATCTGATTTTGCCATGTCATTTTCCTTCCATAATCAAGCTTCTGCACATTTCATTTCATCCACAGAAGTAAAAGAAATCTATAATGAAAATTCTATATTATCTCCATTTTATAACTGAGTTAAATGAGTCACAGTTGTAAAAATACATTACCTAAGAATATTCAGCAGGTCGGTAACAGAGCTAAGAAAAAAATCCAGATCTCTTGACCGTGATCCAAATTACTTTGGATCACCCTACTTTAATCCACTGAGATCACTGAAGTGGATGATTTTTTAGGTTGCTACTCAGTGCAGGCAAGAACGGCAGAAGCAGGCATTTAAGGTGAAATCTGAGCTGCTATTTGTGTAACCGCTATACTAATTGGCTAAAGTGTAAGTAAATAGAAGACTGCAACCCAAAAGTCTGTTGTCCAATTTACTTTTGTGATTTGAGGGTCACAGGTGAAAATTTTCTGTCTAAATATAAGCTTCTTACATAATATTTTGCTGTTGTCCATGTCCTTATAGTTTGTAAACTAAGTAAGTTTTGAGTGCTTTCTTTACTATTTGTGTCACTGCCAAGGTATAAAATATCTATCCCTTTGCACCCTGTGTGTGTTTCAAGCACACCTCATAACTCACTGTAACCACAGAGTTTAGCACAGCAGATAGAAAGAATGGCTGGAAAGAGATGAGTGGCTCTTTGTTTTGCCTCATAACTTACTGACTAGGATAGCTGTTGCTTACTATAGCAGTTCAATCCAAGAGAGAGCTCAGCTTTATAGTTTAATGATCAGAGAACTGAGTACTGGTGGGATTCATTAATCTGACCCCAGGAATGTCTCTACATATTAAAAAATGCGTATTAACTTAGATTCTATAAGCCAACATGAGAAGGTTATCAGGTAATTTGTATCAAGTACTATGAGAGAGAGGAGGTGAGATGTGGACCCAAAGTTCCTCAAGCACTTCCTCAGGATGTAAAGTCAGGCCTCAGATTGTTGCTCTCTTGCGGGCTCATAAATCCTGAGATTTTAGCACAATACATTCAACAACAGTTGAATACAATTTTTCCAAGTCAATTTTCAACATTATACCAAGGGACTTGGTATAATGTTTCCTGTTAACATACTGGATGTACAACTTTAAATTCTCTCAGAAGGAGGGAATTGGATTAATTTACCTCATTGCTGAGGAGAATGTAATCATGAATGAGATAGTAGAAGAGAGAAAGTGAGTAGTTGAGTGAATAATAATAACAATAATAATAATAATTATTAATATTCATGATAGAAAAAAAATGCTGCTAACAGCCGTCCTTTCAAAGGGATGCACTCTTCAAGCAGTTGTTTGAATGCAGGGCTGTAGTGTCCGAATGCTGGAGTTGGTTCTCAGTGGTGATCTCTTTTCACAAAGACACCTAAAAGCACCGAGCATTCCAAAAGGAATGATGGATTTCAGGTATAACATTCCTCTCAGCATTTCCTTGTAGCTCCATGCCTAGAACAATGGAAGCACAGTTCTGCTCACCTATCTGAGAGGTCTGACTTGCATTTGGATTGTGCTTTTGAATCCAATTGCCTTTGCTGCTCAGCTCTGCAATTGCTCAGTCTCATTTTCGACTGCCTTACACTTTCACAAAAATACCCTGCAAAAGAATTGCGGATATAGAGGCTAAATAAAGTCAAATGACATTGAGTTTCAGCATGTTAATAAATTTTACCAGATCTTTTTCACAAATGTGCTTGAAGAAAGCCTGTAGGTTAGCCCTGAAGAATGAGTGAAATTCTACTGAAGTCAGCATAGAATTAGCATTTCAAAGGATGATTTATTGACACCTGTGTGTGATGAGGGTGGAGGTGAAGCCTGAAACAAATATATCAAGACAGCTGACAGTTTATGCTCTTTATTTTAAAGCAGTTGGATGACAAACATTTAAAAATATGACAAAATAATCAGTTTTAGTCACACACAAAAAATGCCATCCCTTCAAACGACAGACTGGCTTGGTGTTGCTATGCCATCGTAATCATCTGAATAGTGTTGATACTGATCAGTGAGAAGAGGCTGATGCAACTCATCCCTATTCTTCTTGGCACGTACAATGCATGCAGCAGCAGCAAATATAATTGCAACTAGAACTAGTGCAGTCACTATCGCAATAGTTATCATTTCTGTTACACGGAGAGCCCGACCTAGAGGAAAGAAAGCATGAGAAAAAGTTACTAAAAGTAAACACTATTAAAGGGACAGGCCAAAGATCAAAGCTCAATATCTGTCATGATTTTCTGAATTTTGAATTAGAACTAGCTGAAATTTTGGATGAACATTTGTTCCAAAATGTAAGAAATGGGCCTGGACCTCTCTTCTACTATCACCAGATTATCAAGTAACTTAAGGAAGACACATGATACAGAAATAAGGATATGGTGCTTGTTATTTGTTATATTTGTTAGATACAAATAAGAACTTCCTCAAGAACTCTGGTGGGTAGTGAGAGCTGTCTGCAATGGTTAGATATGAATTTGTACTAAATCTCAAATGCAACTGATTTGGAAGATCAGAAGAGTAAAGAGAAATATGCCTTTACAAAGGCATCAAATATTATGTAATTTGAACAAATTACAAAAGCTTTAAGGGAGAAAGACATGATGAGAGAAAAAGAGTTAACACCTAGATTGGATAGTTTACCTGGCCACTCAATGTCATAGCTGTATCCCAGGTTTTCTGGTGCAGTAACAAACATTTCATTATTGGTAACTGGAGGCCAGAAAGGCACCATGTTGTACTCCCGGTTGTGTCCAATAGGGGCATTCTCCAGGGGATATGTAGAGATATCTAAATCAGAAATTTAAATCACACTTCTGTAAATAAAATTGAAATCATTATATCACTTGCAAGATTTCAGTTTTTTGAAATAGTGACTCAGGGTGTTTGAGAAGCTTCTTTCTTCTCCTCTCCCGCCCCCCTGGTAAATTGTTAAGAATTAGGCCTGTGGTAGACTTCTCTCTCAGAACAAGGAGGAGTACAAACATGAAGACAAGAAAACCCTTTTTGCAGTGATCTAACACTGCAGCAGTGTCAAGGATCTCTTGAGCATTTCAAATGGGCAGCTGGTATGATTTCCAATGGAAATTTTCTGGAATTTTATGGTAAATCAGAAAAAGGTCAGCCGAAGAACAAAAACCCACAAGCTAAACTTCCATTCAGTAATATAATGCAAATCTTGTGATAGGTCATGCAAGCACCACAAAGACATACATTTTTTTCCCCAAGAGTTGGCATGGGAAAGACCATGCTGCAGGTTGCGGAAGCTGCACAAAGAAGTCTTAGTTGTGCAACTGTCTTCTGTAGGAGAAGGAGGAGGAGTCTGGATTGTTTAAGAGTAATACAGTTGTTTCTTTGTGCAGACCAGAGCACAGATGTTTGGGTAACACAGAACAGTGTCCCCAGTTCACTGATACCAATCTCTTTCCTTCCTTCTTTTCATTTTAACTTCCTTCCATCCTTCCTTGCAGTTCCTTCTATCCTTCCTTCCTCACTTTCAGCTTCATTCACTTTCTCCTTTATTCCTTTCCTTTTTGCATTTCAGAATTGAACAAGAACAGGCAGCAACAGTTAGAACAGTCAGCATAATTTAGATATGAAATATCTTAAGAGGAATAGCTATAGATATTAATATGGTTCTGGAATTCTCGTAATGAATAAAAAAATGTGGTCAGAATCAGTGGTGAGGATGTGCAAGGCAACCGATTTTGCTTGTCAGGAGGAAACACAAATATTTACCCCAAACAGTAAGGGAATATCCACAGTATTTTGAACTTACATGGTTACACTGTCAGAGATCATGCTGTTGCACACTTTATTTTCTTGAATTATGCCTGGCATCCGTGTTCAAAGTCATTTCTCAGACACTGATTTGAAAATGGATGTCAGAAGGGTGGGGAAGCAAGCTTACTTGCTATTACTCTGTGTTCATTAACTTTACTAACTGCTAGAATTCTAGTCTTCTCTCCTGAGCTTGGAAACATCTTGCTGTCCTGCAAGAAACTCCTGACATCTTGTGACTGCAAAGACTAACAACCTTCCCTCCCATCTCCATCCATGAGCACATCTTACCAGCCGAATACCTTCTCAGCCACTCATCAAAAACAGCATCTGTAAAGGTGTGCAGGAGGACAAAAATGGGATCATTTGGTGATAAATGTGTTTGCCCTCCTGTTCCATTCAAAAATAGATGGGCCAGGTTGTGAAGACTGCGAACTGCTGGGTCGTATTTCCCTGAAGGATCACTGTACCCTGAATGTGTAAACAAAGAACAACACAAAAAATCCCAGTGAACTTTTTGTTTGGAAGCTGCAGTCCCAACTGGATATTATTTTTAATTTGAAAGGCTTTCATGTTGTTGTGCTGCCTTGTTTGACATAAATGAGTAGCTTATTCTCTACCTGCTGGCATTTGAGAAATGTCCCTAGGATGAATAATTCCCAAGCGTAATTCCCATGTGCAACTTTCAGACTAAAATATGCTTTAAGAAAGAATGCTGAGAATGTGGGGTACCAGGCTGATGGGATCTAAAGTAAAAACAGCCAAAATAAAGCACAAAAGAACATGAAAATTAAGTTTTATATTTTGAACACAAACAGCTCTCAGTTTAACTTAAATAACTTTTGGCTGCAGGAGTAAGTTTTAAGATGTTACCTTCTACTGAAATTTGCCAGCCCTTATGATTTTCCCAATCATTTCCTTGTATTCTGCTAGCATATCTCAGAGAGCTTCACACTTTGTACTTTTTTTTCCAAGAAGTGCCCCTACAAAATACTGTCAGTATCCACCACCTGGTAACTCCAATGCCGTTAAGTCAAGATCTGAAGCATTCTGAAAAACTTTCCTGTATTCAAGCGGGTCAGTCTTTCCAGTGTCAGATCAGTACAGCAAACTCGCTGAAGCCATTTTTAGATACTTATAAACTGATAGCACACTTTCCAGATGTGATAAGCATCCAAAACTTTTATATATTCTTAAAAGATTGGTGCGGATACTTGGTTTTGTCCTCCAAGAGCAAGAAAACAGAGCAGATCCTACTCTGTCATATGAATGATGCTTCTTCAAGAGAGTCAGAATATTTTTATTATTTGTTTGTATTAGACAGTGATCTGAACTGTCATTTCATAACTCTTCTCATAAATTTCAAAATTGTTTGCATAAGTCTTTCCATTTAAAAACTCTGGATTTTTAAAGTGCAGAAGAAAACACCAGGATGCTGGCTGAATAATGTGGCTCAAATCTTTAAGCTGGTTTCTATGCTGGGATATGTATGTTCATACCCCAGTGACTGAAAATTTAAAGTGCAGAGTTTGAGGAAGGACAGAGCTATATAGCTGAGAAAGAAAGACTGACCTGTCTACCAGTAAATCTTGCAGCATGTCCAGCAGTTAATCAAGGAGACCTCAACTACTACTACTCCAATGCAATTCCAACATGTACTACCAAGGCTTTTTCTTTCTTTTGTTTGTTATAAGTAACACACAAGAATAGCTTCTGTGAACACATTTGACTTGCTTAAGGACTTTAAGACTTCTACACTTTTTTGTGGCCAAACATTTTCTATTCTCCTCTGCAGTAACCTTTTACTAGGAGAATTGTACTCAGGATGGATCTCTGCTAGATTCGACTTAGTACACCTGTGAAACACTTTTAAGGAGTACACCTGTGAAACACTTTTAAGGATTTTATACACTTGAAAAATTGATATCTGCTATCAGTTTATTTAGAGTAACTATCCAGTAATTAATCCAGAGTTATTTCTGTTAATAAGCAAATACTTAATTCTAAGAACAATGTATTCTTAGTATCCTATAAACTGGCCCCAAGCTCACTTTCAACAGGAAAAATGTTGAGTCTGCTCCCCTGATGTATTTGGAGTTGTTCCAAGTCCTTTTGTTTGCATTGCTTACCTTCTACTGTGTTACGGAAACTGTCTGTTGAATTGGAGTAAAAAGGAGGAGTGTCAAATATACCAACTTCCAAACACAGAGCAACATCTTCAGGCTCTGGGAGACGTTGTACCATGGGCCGTGCAACATTTCCAGCAGGATTTCTGCGGATGGGGCCACCTTCAGTGCCTGGGGGTGGAGAGAAGTGAGAAAACAAAAATGATGTAGAACACTAGACCAAAGGATGCATCCTTCTAATCGTTGAATTGTGGGGGGGAAAAAAGAAAAGAAAAAAAAAAAAAAAAGATCATACAAATGACTTTTAAATTAAACCAAAGAGTCAGATCCTCCACTCAGGAAAATAACCTGAACCCTCATAATGTTCTCTGTGTTAATCTGTGTTCTAGTCCTTTGCACAAGTGATTTCAGAAAGCATCTAGATGCCTCTTACTGAAATCTGTGGTTCTACAAGCCAATTTTGGAAAAAATTCCTGCACTTTTTCAATGTGATCTCTCAATGAGATCTGGAACAATATTTTGAGGACATCCTGATAAAGTAGCTGGGGAAAGGATTATAGATAACTAGGTAGGCATTGAATTCAGTATTATTAATTAATGAATAATAATAATTATATACTATATAATACTCTGTATTCATGCAGATACTGAATTTTTAGCTCTTGTAGCTAATTGTAATAAGATTCTGTACTCCTCATACTCTAAACACTCCACACAACCAACATGTCTATTTACATGTTTTTTTCTGTTTAGAAATGTAAACCTTGAAGGTTCTAAGTGGAGAAGTAAGAAGAAAGCTTAAGGTTCAGTTAAAACATGACACTGCCATTTCAAACTACACATGACACGAGAGTTAAGAAGGCACTGCTTAAGAAGGAACACCTCTCCTCTGAGGACAGACTGAGAGAGCTGGGGCTGTTCAGACTGGAGAAGAGAAGTTTCCGAGGTGACCTGATAGCAGCCTTTCAGTACCTGAAGGGAGGCTATAAGAAAGGACAGAATCATTACTAGGGCTTGTGATAGAACAAGTGGAAAAGTTTCCAATTTAATATGGGAGAGATTTAGACTGGATATAAGGAAAAAGTTTCTTATAATAGGGGTAGAGAAGCACAGAAAATGTTGGTTGCCCAGAGAGTTGGTGGATGCTCCACTCCTTGAGACATTCAAGGTCAGGCTGTACAGGGCTCTGAGCAACCTGACTGAGCTGTACATGTCACTTTTCATAGCGGGGGATTTAGAAAAGATGAGCTTTAATAGTCCCTTCCAACTTAAATGATTCTATGATCCGGTAATTTCTTAAGAAGTGGAGGAAAAGCATTCCACTCTTTCTCTGTTTCAAACTATTTACTGCCTCAGTGAAAGATAGGTGATAACTATTATATCAGAAGACTGATGTATGAATGTATGACTGATGTATGTATTGAGTCAAAAATATCCAAAAGACACTTTACGTTTTTTTAAAATTTTTATAGCTGGAAAGATCCAATGCCATGTAAAATCTTATAATTAAAGGAATGTTCTCTCCAAACATCTTTCTCTAGCCATACTTACTGTTACAAATGGTTCCCAAGCTATCATAGTCTTCTATACTTTCACACAGCACACGCCATTGAGAGAAGATTGAATTCTGGCTGATCAGAGAGACATCAAAATTGCTTCTAGCTCCCATCAAGTCATCTGAGCAGATATCACAGGTGTTTTGTCCTGTTGCAAAGTTCCAGTAGGGTAGGCCAAAAGTGGGATCCTGTAGCATATTCTAAAACACACAGGTGTAGCCCTAGTAAATCTCTGCCACAGGCATCTATGATATGTACCACTAGATGGATACTGAAAAACCATTAAATATATCTTAAAAAGAACAAGAATCCTACTTCATGGAAAGGACAAAATCTAAGGAAAAGCTTTCAGTAGCTTTTCACTTTGATATCTTTGCTTGTTCACCAAAACAGATTCTTAGACCACTGAACTGACTCTCAAATCCCCCTCTATCAAGTTCCCCCTGTTCCATGAAACCATATTGTTAGTAGTAAGAAACATCATTTAATACTTATACTCAATTTTTTCCCTATACTTTAAAGGCCTTACAACAGCAGTGGTATTTGTAGAACACCAAAAAAATAAGCCAAATGTGGAATAACTGAGCAGGTAGAAAAGGAAGGAAAAGGAATACTGATCTTTCAAATTGTCATTGTTTGGTTATAGTATCGTGTGGAATTTAACAACCCTGGAGCACTGCCTCGTTTCCAGTGTGTATTTACCAGGATGTGCTGGCCGGGCAATTCAATTTAACTAATGATCTAGTTTACCATCATAAGCAATAATTGTCATCAAGATCTGGAACTCCTCCAGGCTTCTACATAATGAAATACCAATTATATCATATGTGAATTTTAGTTTTGAAGGGAGTTTGACCTGCTAGAACCTGAAAGCAGCGCCTTTTAAGCCAGTGGAAATATCTGATTACACGGGCCATTTAACCACAACCTTGAAAACACAAATTTCTCTTCTTTAAAAAGAATTATAGTCAATTATTGCTATTCTTTTTTTTTTTTTTAAATGAATAATTCTACACAAAGAAAGGGAAACAAGAGAACCACTTAGTTATGAAACAGTCTCTTACAAAACATAAATTTGTCTAACCAGTTGCACTAATTATAGAAATTCACTATTCTGAATGTCTGCAATACTTTTCTTTAGAATTTCTGCTGTTTTGATTAGTCTAAGTTAGTCAATAATCGTGACCTTGATACAAAACTAGCAATTATCTTTTTTTGGTCCAGTAAAATGCTTTCTATAGGCTGATCCAGAATATGTATTCACTTTTTTATTGAGTTTTACATAACTTGTGTTTTTGCTGTTACTTTAATTGAAATATTATTACTATTAGCATTTTTATAATGTTTGTCTAAAGCGTAAATACATTCCAGCAAGTTTAGCATAACTTCTTTGATACTGAAATTGAAGCAAAATTTCAATGTATGGTAAAAGCTGCTATAATTTTTATCTATTATGACATAATATGAGAATGCATAATTCACCCATACAAAGCACAGTAGGAACACATGACTCAGCATTAATGCTAACCTTACCTGCATGTCTCTTTCAAGTTGCAGTAGATGATACCTATGCCATGTGACGAATGCTGGTCCCTCATGAGAGAAATCAACTCTTTCAAAGCTCTGCTGCCCTGCACCAAGGAAAGTCTTCCTGACAGAATAATAATGAGACCACACAAAGTAGTTATAAATGGAGATATTCTCGAACTGTGGTGTGTTGCCATCTGGTCCAAATATTTCTTCACGTCTCCTTGTGGCAATGACAATATCAGGGTGGATTGTCACCTTGGCTTGGTGAAGAGCATTCACAAAACGCCTTCTCTCTTCTGTACTAAGATCCAAAAGATTCCTTCTGACTACGATGATACAGAAAAAAAATAAAATAAAATAACAGACTTGGAAACTGAAGTCTGATTTCACAAGACTAATTTATTTTGTTCTTAATATATTTCAGTAAGTCTCTCTCTCTTCAAGCATTCCTCAAGATTTTGTAGAGGCAAATAAGTGTATAAATAAAAAATATTACCAGAAAGGTTAATTTGAGTGAAAATAAAGTGTGCAACCTTATTCATCCCTTTTGAATGTCATTATCTGCTACTCTTAAAAGTGGATATGTGTTAGTGGTTGTATCCACAAAATTATGAGGGCTGTTCTGAAAGTAATACTTCCTCCTTTTTATTACTCTATCCAATAGTGTTGTTGTACTCCTTGTGTCTGTTGTAGTTTCCATGGAAATAAATAGGAGGCATTACCTGTGGAGCAACCTCTGTATTTTAAATTATTTTTATCCACATAGAGACTGAGAAAATTACAAACAAGTAGAGCAGCTGACATTTTGAAATACTGGAGAATCAGAAAAGGAACAGTCACCTCACTAGCAGTCTCACAGGGCTGAGAAGATTTCATGCTATGTTTAGACTGATACTGAGATAAAAAACCACAAAGCTGTTCTTCACAGTGCACACATTTTCATTATTAAACATACTGTGCAACCCATAAAAGCCAAGTGAGTTTATATTGATAAAAGAAACAGTATGTCTCCAGCATGAATGAAAAAGATGAAAAAGAAATGTAATTCACTGCATAAAATGAAGTTGATTCAGTGGAGGGTACTTTAGCCTCATTGAAGTTTATAGAAATGCTGTTCTGAAGCATGAATTTCATCCAAGGACTCTGAATCCTGAAACACATGCTTTTCTGCTTGGATACTCTAACTGGTATTTTTTTGTTGTTGACTTCAAGTAGGGTCTTAACATATTATTTTCCAAAATATATGTATGATCCTCCACAATAAAATTTTAGGACTATTGCTAAATGAATTTAGTGAATTTAGAAGATCTGAAGGCACCAAAATGCATTTTAAAGCTATTTTATATGGCTATTTGAAAATAATCCAATAATTATTTCTAATGCCTAAGCAACAGAGGCCAGCTTCATGGATGGACAGATGTGATCTCCATACAGAAACATAAAGCATAAGCTAATTTCTCATATTTAAATTTACATTGCGTGATAAATTTTAAATTTTATGCATGATAAATGTGATTTGCTCAATATTCTAGAGAAAAATAAAGTAAAAAATGCTCTTATATCTGCTACAGTTGCTTTTAGTTTACCCTCAGATTTATTATTCTAAGTTTCTGTGTGCTAGCATATTTTTTCTGTTAATTTTCAGTTATTGTCATTGTTAATAGAAATGGGCCAAGAGAATTAGAGCGTGCCACTTGACTTAGCCACTTTACTACATGAGTCACGCTTTCTGCTGTCAAGTTTGCTTACTGAAGCTCAAAGGATGAATAAAATCTTAAGGCCTTTCCCATAGCCCTCTGTAAATTGTCTTTAGGAAGTATGATTATTAATATTTGAACTGGTAAACTTTGCTTTGTTAACTGTTGGTGGAGCATGTCCTCCCATTCATTGAGTATTCCCTATCTGGTGAAAATAAAGGCAGTGGTGAGTTTTGATTCTGCAAGGGGCATTGCACGTTTATGTCACAGACCTGTTGTTGTTTCCCATGTCAATGAAATCTATCAATCATTTGAGGGATTATGAATTTTACAGCACTTCAATATCATCTTTATACTTCCACTGATAAACAGTAAAATCTTATTCATAAGGCTTTTAAAGACATTGGTAGCAACTAGTAAAGTAAAAAAATTAAAGTAAAAAATTTACAGGGTGATGTGTGTAGACTGGAAATGTATTATGGGACTGTGTATCAGAAGAGCTGCTATAATACTTAAAGTATTTATAAGATATTGATCAGGACACCTAAACATTCATTTAAACATGAATATATTCTATTCTTTAGAGGGTTTGGTCTTAATCTTGCTCTGACTACAGGATTTGTTTCTTCCTTTTACTGTGTAGTCAGTGTAGGTGCTTTGTACATAAGTTAGATGGCTCACTTAACAGCTGCCTTAATAACATCTAAAGTGCATTTTTATATAAATGTAAGGGGCATTTTATGGTTTAAAGAAAAAAAGATAATCTGGATGCATTTAAAATCAAGATGCCAACAGACAGTTTTCATGCCATATTTCTGATGTTCTTACCTATATTGATTTGCTGGGTACAGGTAGGTCCAGTCCATCCAGGGCGACATGACCCACAGTTGTAACCAGAGAAGTTAGCATTGCACCTGCAGGTTTGGTTGAAGAAGCGTATGGGCCACTGCTCACGGTCATCCCTCCCATCATGGATATACTGTGGGCCATGGGGTCGCGAGTCTACTGTCACCTGCACACACCGGCCCCTCCCTGTAGACACTCCACACTGGTCAGTACCAGGCCCAAACACAGGGAAATAATCTGGGCAACACATGCCACTTCTCAGAGACTCGATGGTAGCGCACTGGCGAGGGAACTGAGCTCCGGCTGGTTTGAACATGTTAAGAAGTAGTGGCAGGGAAAGGAACAGCAGCATGGGGAGCTGCATGGCAACAGGTTCAGAAGAGCTGGCTCCTTCTGAGAACTGTGGTCCGCACACACTTTCGTCTCCTCTCCGGTGACAGGACACCCAGCTTCCTCTGCACCAAGAGAAAGACAGATAAAGAGTGAAAACAAGCAAAACAAACCTGCAGTCCACTCCTTCTGCCTCAGCAAGTACCTCTGAACCACATACTTTGGTGGCCTAACTGGAAAAGACTCAAATTTCTACTAGTGTTATTTACTTCTCTAATTATCTATACAAAAAATAGCAATAACCTGTGGAGATATATTTACTCAATGACTTCTAAACAGTTCCCTAAGTTTCATTCATACTGTATATCTGCCAGCCAGTTTTACATCACTACCACATAATATTTAGTCTAAGGTACATATTTTTCCAATCATTTCTTCTTTAAGTTCACATTTTTCCCTCCTGCATTTAACTAGTGTATCCTATTTTCTAACTAGTCTTATCCTTCTGTATCTGCTTGCTATTCTTAAAGGCAGCTCCATTGGAAAATGAAGCTACAATTCTCCATGCATTGTACCTCTTCTGCCTTTCTGGCACTTCTCTGCTGAGATCCTGTTGTATCTCTCTGCGTTCTGGGGCTGTGTCTAACTAAAAATAAGCGCTGCTAATTTCTTTCCTGTTACAGTCTGCTTGCTAATCCGTGTTCTACCAACACAGCATGGCTTGGCCTCACTCTCCTTCTATTAATCTCCCTTTCTACTTCAGTGCCTTTCCCTGGACTTTAAGTACTTGAACAGCACATGATTTCTTTCATGCTTATCTCCTTGTGATTTTACAAGTTTTAGCAAAGGTCAGAGATAAGTACTTGAATTCAAAACAGAACAACTATGAAAGTTTTTTTTTTTTTTTTTAATTACTTGCAAAGAAAGGTTCATTTAAAAACATACAAAGAACAGTAGGGAAGTCTGTATAGACCAGACCTCTTTTTTTTAAAATACTTCAAAGGCTATTTTAAAGATCAAGCTGAAATAAATGACAAAGACACATTATTTAGAAAATGAAACACTCTGACATTAAGCTTACAGTTTTCTGTTTAACTATTTATTTTGATAATCAAATAAAAACACAATCATTATATTAGAATATTCTGAAATGTTAAATTCTGAGCAGGTGCTGTGTAAGATAGAGAAACAAAAATAAAAAGAGAAAAGAACTCTCTGGACTGAACAAAACACTACAGTAGTGTCTGCAGGGGCCAAAACTGTCCTTACTCAAGCCATGATTCTCTTTTTGATTTATCAATAAAGATGGTTTATAGTGAGGCAAGAATTTTTTGTCGAGATAGATCTTAACTGCAATTGAGACAATAAATTAGCAATTTTCTGGTAAAAAATTCAGCTACAATAGAATCATAGAAGCATAGAATCATTCAGGTTGGAAAAGACCTTTAAGATCATCGAGTCTAACCATAACCTAACCGTACTACCCTAACTAACAACCCTCCGCTAAATCATGTCCCTGAGCACCACATCCAAACGGTTTTTACACACGTCCAGGGATGGTGATTCAACCACCTCCCTGGGGAGTCTATTCCAGTTCTTAAGAACCCTTTCTGTAAAGAAGTGTTTCCTGACATCCAACCTAAGTTTACCCTGACGCAGCTTAAGGCCATTTCCCCTTAACCTGTCACCAGCGAGAAGAGACCAGCCCTGCTCTCACTGTAAGCATCTTTCAGGTATTCGAAGAGAGAAATAAGGTCTCCCTTCAGCTTCCTTTTCCCAAGACTAAACAGCCCCAGTTCCCTCAGCCTCTGCTCATAGGGCATATTCTGCAAACTCTTCACAAGCCTTGTTGCCCTTCTTTGGACCTGCTCCTGCACCTCAATGTCCTTTCTGTACTGAGGTGCCCAAAACTGAACACAGTACTCTAGGTGAGACCTCACCAATGCCAAATGCAGGGACAGGATTATTTCCCTAGTCCTGCTCACCACACCATTCCTGATACAAGCCAGGTTGCCATTGGCCTTCTTGTCCACCTGGACACACTGCTGGCTCATATTCAGCTGACTGTTCATCAGTACACCAAGGTCCCCTTCTGTCAGGAAGCTTTCCAGTCACTCCTCCCCAAGCCTGTAGTGTTGTCTGGGTTTGTTGTGACCAAAATGCAGGACCCAATGCTTGGTCCTATTGAAACTCATACAGTTTGCCTTGGCACACTGATCCAGTCTATCCAGGTCCCTCTGAAGTGCCCTTCTCCCATCTTGCAGATCAGCACTCCCTCCCAAACTGGTGTCGTCTGCAAACTTACTGAGGGTGCTCTCAATCCCCTCATCAAGATTGTTAATAAAGATGTTAAATAGGAGCGGCCCCAGTACTGAGCGCTGGGGGACACTGCTTGTGACTGGCTGCCAACTGGATTTGACTCCATTGACCACAACTCTTTGGGCCCAGCCATCCAGCCAGTGTTTCACCCAGCGGAGTGTATGCCCATCCAAACTGTGTGCAGCCAGCTTCTCCACGAGGATGTTGTGGGGGACAGTGTCAAAGGCTTTAATGAAGTTCATGTAGACCAAATCGACAGCCTTAACTTCATTCACTAAGTGGGTAACCTTGTCACAGAAAGAAATCAGGTTTGTCAAACAGGATCTACTATTCTTAAGCCCATCCTGACTGGGCCTGATCCCTTGGTTGACCAGGTGTCTTGTCCACCTCTTCATCCTGGTTGGGTGGCCTGTAGCAGAGTCCCACGATAATATCAGTCTTACTGGCCTTTGCTTTTATTTTGACCCATAAGCTCTCCACCTTATCATCACCATCATTTATTTCCATACATTCACATTTTTTCTTAATGTAGAGGGCTACACCACTGCCTTTCCTGCCTTGCCTTTCTCTTTTAAAAAGTCAGAAACCATCCATCACAGCACTCCAGCTATGCAAGTTATTCCACCACATTTCTGTGATGGTGATTATATCATAGCTTTCTGACAGCACAATGGCCTCCAGCTCCTCCTGTTTGCTATGAACGCTGTCTGCATTAGTGTAAAAGCACCTGAGCTACGTCTCCTTTTGAATGGTAGTAGCCCTACTCCCTCATGACCATACTCAGGTGTTTCCACAGCCACCAACCTCATACCAACCCTCTTGTTCTTCCTACAAAAGGGTGAGTCATCCTCCTCCTTCACCAAGACACAAGACTGTGGGATCTTACTAGCACATCCCTCTCCTACAAGCACAGGGACGTTACACACAGGCTCCGTTCTTGTGACCCCAGTTACACCCCCAGCCCCCTTCATACCTGGTTTAAAGCTCTATGAAAGAGCCTTCCCAACTCCCGTCTTAAGAACGCTTTCCACCAATGGAAGAAGCTACTCCTATCAGTTGCCAGATGGCCTGGTCTCATGCAAACAGAGCAGAGGTCAAAAAACCCAAACCCCTGCCAGACACAACAGGCTTGGAAACGTTGGCCCATTATATTTATATATTTATATATTTATATATTTATATATTTATATATTTATATATTTATATATTTATATATTTATATATTTATATATTTATATATTTATATATTTATATATTTATATATTTATATATATATATATATAATAAATAATACATATATATATATAAAAAATAAATGTATATTTATATATATATTTATTATATTTATTTATAATAAGTTCCTCATTTTTCCCTGTAGCTGAAGGGATAGAGGAGAACACGACTTATGTTCCCGAACCCTTTACCTGTTGCCCCAGGGCTCTGAAGTCCTTTTTCATAGTCTTTAGGGAATTTCTTCCTATATCATTGCTGCCAGCCTGAAACAACAACAGGGGATAGTAATCTGAGGGCCGAACTAGGGAAGGAAGTTTCTTCCTCACGTCTTTAACCTGGGTTCCTGGGAGGCAGCAGACCTCCCTGTGTACATAGTCTGGTCTACATATTGGCCCTTCTGTTCCTGTCAGCAGAGAGTCAGCAATGACAATGACCCATCTTTTTTTCTTTGCCAATGAGGTTTTAATCCTAAGTGAGGACTGGTTAGACTTTGGTAACACCACCAAATAGGGAGAACCATCATCACTGCCATTGTACAGTTTCCCTGACAAGCACTGTACCTGTTCTGCAGGGGCAGTTGGGGTGGCAGAGGAATCTCTGGGAGGGTGCATCTGCATCGCTGAGTAGGGGCCTTTTGCCACTGCCCCACACCCCCTGATTCTTCACCGCTGTTTCTAGGGGGAGGAGATGACAGGGGGTTCACTGCAGCAGGAACACTGTCTGTCTGCTGGTTCCCCTCCGTCACCTGTTTGCAAGGTGGCAGAGGGTGACGTACTCCATGTGGAGCCTCAACTGACTGCCAAGATCTCAGGGCCGATGGGGTTTGGCACAACCAATCAATCTCCCTCTCACATTCCTTTATGCTCTTCAGCCTCTGCTGAGGAGAAACAGGGCTGCTCTGTTATCTCGGGGTTCCCTGGATGAAGGAACTGTCCGAATTCCCCCTGTACTTTGCAGTCAGTCGCTGCTGTTTCGTTTGGGACAGCTCTGAAGCAGCTAACCTCAGTGATCAAAATATAACAGGCATTCAGCAGAAAACACCTACTTCTGCAGAAGTAAAAGCAGGAGAGTACACCCACCTCTGGTAGGCCACTGAAATAGTTTTTTTGAGCATTGCTTATTCATGCCCATCAGTGACGCGTGACAGCAGTGAACTCTGACATACATTTAGTGTGTAATCAAACACTCTGTAGCTTGATTCAGTGTAGTACCAATCACTTCAAGATGTTTCCACCCTCCCTTCCTTCCCTTCCTCCCTCCCTCCCTCCCTGCCTCCCTTCCTTCCTTCCTTCCTTCCTTCCTTCCTTCCTTCCTTCCTTCCTTCCTTCCTTCCTTTTCAATAGTTTATTAGCTGTCAAGCCACTCTCCATCTATCACAAATGAAAAGTGTGGCTGTCAGGTGAAGTCCCCAGGGACTTAAAAAAAGGGAAATATTATCATTTTTTTTTGGAGAGGGAGAAAGAAGGATCCAGAGATACAGTCAGAGGAGCATCACATCTGCACTGGGTTTGTTTAGCTTGAAGAAGAGAAAACTCTGTGGAGACGTCATTGCAGCCTTCCAGTACTTGAGAGAGTTTAGAATGAGGAGTGAGACTGACTTTTTACACAGTCTAACTGTGATAGGATAAAGGGGAGTGGCTTTTAACTCAAAGATGGAAATTGGATATTAGGAAGTTATTCTTTACTCAGAGGATGGTGAGGCACAGGTCACGCAGAGAAATTGTGGATGTCCCATTCCTGGAGACGTTCAAGGCCTGATTGGTCGGGGCCCTGGGCAAGCCTGTCCATTTTAGCAGATTGGAACTGGGTGGGCTTTCAGATCCCTTTCAACCCATGGCATTGTATGATTTAATGATTACTTTGTATCCCACCGCTCTTCAGGAATTAAATTTAGGAGTGGACAAGTGGAAAAAAATTGGCAGTGGGAAAAGTAGCATCTGGAATGAAAACACAACTTTAGTAACTGTCATTATTACAGAATCTGGCTACTGAGAATCTGTCAATAAGAAGCTTCATCTTCAATGAGTGCAAGCTGATCCATGACTTACATCAACTATGAATCTTGGCTATGACTCAAAAGCCTTAGTTTCTTTTTGTTAGCCTTCCCTTCCCTTCCCTTCCCTTCCCTTCCCTTCCCTTCCCTTCCCTTCCCTTCCCTTCCCTTCCCTTCCCTTCCCTTCCCTTCCCTTCCCTTCCCTTCCCTTCCCTTCCCTTCCCTTCCCTTCCCTTCCCTTCCCTTCCCTTCCCTTCCCTTCCCCTCCCTTCCCCTCCCTTCCCCTCTTCTTTCTTTCCAGTACCATGATCTATATTTCTTTCACAAAATAAAACAATCCCTAATTTTACACAGGCAGCTTAGAATTATTTTAGCTTTCAACTGGATTTCTCTTTCTTTTCCAGTAGAAGTAAACCATGTGTCCGTGACGTATTTTCCCTCTCTGGCCGCGAGGTCCCCTGGGACGTGTAGTACTTCTTCTCTGTGCTCCACATGATGTTGTGATGTGGAATACCAATAGCAAAAATTACAAAACACAAAACCATAACACCATGCTGCTTTATTTAAAAAAGGAGAGCTAAATATCACTTGAGAAGTGGGTACAATGGATCTGAGTGAGAATCAGCCTTTTCCTTCCTTCAGCGTTTATGAATCCAAAAGTTACATGGGATATTTATTTGTGAAAAGAGAGTTACCAGAGCACACTTGTCACAGTTTGAAAAGTTAATTAGTCGACACCCCTACCTCTCCTCCAGAGAAGAAGGGGAAGGATGAGGAAAAAGAACACTCAATTGTAGTAGAACAAACTAATTTATTAAAAGGAACGAAAGATAATACAGAATAATTAAGAATAACAAATCAAACAAACCAAACACAAACTGGAAGTGAGAGAGACCTAGTCCCAGACTTTATTGGCAAGTCCTTAGCAGATGGTCTGCCGGAAAAGATGAGAGAACTTCCCCTCACCTAGAATCATAAGATCAGTAAATTACATGGAAAATAGAATTATATAGGAAACTGATATTCTTTTCACTGAGTATGATATTTCATTGGAACCAGTTTCAATTGAACATTTTTCATTGAACGTTATTCCACTGGAAGTACTTGGATGTTCTGGAGGACAACAGGTTGTTCATGAGCCCTCGCAGCCAAGAAGGCCAGTGATTCCTGGGATGCTTTTATAAGACTGTAACCAACAGGCTGAGAGAAGTCATCTCCTCTAGTCTGCCCTGGTGAGGACACATTTGGAATACTGTGTCCAGTTTTGGGCTCCACAGTTCAAAAAAGATAGAAATTTCCTAGAAGTCCAGCAGGAAGCCACAAGATGATAAAGGGGCTGGAACATCTGTACGAGGAAAGGTTTTGTAACCTAAGTCTGTGCAGCCTGGGGAGAAGAAAACTAAAGGGGAATCTGATTAATGTTTATAAATATTTATAAGGAGGTGGAAAGCACATGGACGAGGCCAGGCTCTTCTTGATGGTACATAGCGAGAGGACAAAGTGTAGTGGCCTAAAATTTGAATTTAGGAAGTTTCGTTCAAATAGGTGAAACTTCTTTAGGTTAAAAGGTGATGGTGCATTGGAACAGGTTTCCCAGAGAGGTTGTGGAGTTTCTTTCTATGGAGGTATTCAAGACCTGTCTGGATGCCTATCTGTGTGACCTATTGCAGGGTATCTGCTTTAGCAGGGGGATTGGAAGATCTCTTGAGGTCCTTTCCAACTCCCACAATTCTGAGATTCTGTGATTGTTTAATAAAGATGTTAGTGCTATTGTTAACAAAGATATCTCTCTCTTTCTGTATAGCTATGCATAATTTCAACAAGGTTCGTAGATAGTGCAGTTAAGATGTTGGTAGAAGGGTACTGGAAAACAAAAAAAAGGTATTTCTGTCAATCATTTTAAAAGTAAACTTGTATTTTTCATGGAAGGGAATTTTTAGAGATGACAGGTGTGCTAGTGTTAAGATTCTTTGATGGATCATGTAGTACTCTAAGACCTTTATGTCAACCTGAAAATGCCTGTACTTTTTGAGATCTGTCACAACTGGTGATGTTTACAGTGAAAAACATGGAAAGACATTTTTCTTTCTTTCTGACTAAGTAGGGCTTTCACATTTTAATTTAAACAAACAAGGTCATTTCAACCACTACCCCACCATACACTGCAATAAAAAGAAAACAACAAACCAACCAGATCAAACCAAACTGAAACAAACCGAAACTAACAAAACCCCCAAGCAATTTAAGAGTAGATCTTCTGTGCATATTAGAATGCAAAAATAAAAAATGATATTTTCCAGTAAAGATGGAGGAACCATCCTCTGAAATGTTTATGACAAATCTGTGAGTAGCACCCCATATTCTGTCAGCTCTGCGGCTTATGTTCCCCTTCATGTGGTGCTAATAGGATGCGTTAAGTTGCACACTGAGATGAAAATCAGCTCTGCTACTGATGCGAATGTAGCAACTTGGTCTGTTTTCTTGTCTTGGGGTGGTGTGTGTGATGCAGGTGATGTCTGATATCCAGATCTGGACCCAAAGACCAGCTTCAGGGCAGGTAAGACTGAACCAGGTAAGGGACCTAAAGCAAAAAGGTCGACCAAAAAGCTCTTTTTAGGGCTTTTTTGAAGCCAGCAAAAGCACTGTGCAGGTGCTGGGGGGCTAGCAGCTTGTGGGCGGGCTGCTGAGCCAGCAGGAGTGGAGTTGGCACTACCCACTCTTATCTCTTGAGCTTGATCTTGACCCTTTTCTGTGAGGCTAAAAGCAGCCCTCAGGAAGCCAGAAGCTAGCTTAATGTGCTAAGTGAGAAAAGGTGAGAAAAGCGTGTTGCTGTCCACTGATAACAGGAAGGGAAGTCTGAGTGTGAGCACAGCCCACACTGCCCATACATTACTGCAGCAGCAGGTGTGGGAAGTGGGTCTTGTGGTAGGACACGTCAGTGTTTTTGTCTGTGCTCACAAGACCAGCTCTCCTACTGACAGGAGAGCTACTACCCTGAGGCCACAGCTTCAAACATGGTCTCTACCAGATGGCGGGCTTGCCTCAAGAAGACTGTGGTGACCCAGATGGAGGGCCTGTCCAGAAATGTGGCGGTTCAGGTCTCTGGCTGCAGGGAGTGCCAGAGCCTTTTGCTGCTGGGGGAGGATGGGAAGGATGCCACCTGCATGAGGTGCAGGTGGACGAGCTGCTCAGCCTTGTGGTGGAGCTTAGGGAGGAGGTAGACAGATTAAGAACCATCAGAGAGTATGCGTGGGAGACTGGTTGGTGGTGTGACTCCCTGTGAACAAGGCACATAAACTGTACCCCCACACTGTAGTGGACCCTATCCCTTGCCATTGTCAAACCGAGAGAGCCAACTTGAGAGGAGAGGAGGAATGGCTGCAGGTCCCAGTTCAGTGATGCAGGAAACCCCCATCCTGACCTACTACCTTGGTTCCCCATGTGCCTTTATGTAATAGGTTTGAAGCCCTGAAACTGGAGGGTGAGGTGGCTGAGGATGAGGTGGGAGGACTGCCTCCAAACTTTTCTAAGGAGAGGTGGTCAGCTCCATGCTTAAAGATTGCCTCCTCCAGTAAAGAAAGGAGGGTGATAGTCATACGTGACTCCCTTCCGAGAGGAAGTGAGGGCTCAATATATGAGCCTGCCCCTACTTGTAGGGAAGTGTACTGCCTCCCTGGGGCTGAGGTCAGGGGTATTTCCAGAAAACTTCCTAGTCTGATCCGCCTCTCTGATTGTTATCCTCTATTGATAGTTCAGGCTGGCAGTGATGAGGTCACTGACAGAAGCCTGAGCACTATAAAAAATGATTTTAGATGACTGGGGAGGTTAATTGATGGAGCAGGCATACAAGTAGTATTTGCTTGTATTCCTACAGTGACAGGGAAGGACACTGAGAGGAGCAGGAAAACACACCTTATAAACACATGGCTGAGAGGCTGGTGCAGAGGCAAGAATTTTGGGTTCTTTGATCATGGGGAGGTCTACTTGGCACCTGGCCTGTGGTCTGCTGATGGGTATCACCTATCTATCTCAAAGGGGGAAATGGATCTTTGCCCAGGAGCTGGCAGGACTTGTAGAGAGAGCTTTAAACTAGATATGAAGGGGAGAGGGGATAAAATCAGGCCTGCTAGAGATGAGCCTGGGGGAGTGGTAATGGAATTAGGGGTGAGGTGAGGGGATAAGCTGAAGTGCATCTACACCAATGCACGCAGCATGGGCAACAAACAAGAAGAGCTAGAAGCCATTGTGTGGCATGCTAACTATGACCAAGTTGCCATTACGGAAACATGGTGGGACCGCTCCCATGACTGGAGTGCTGCAATGGGTGGCCACAAACTTTTCAGGAAGGATAGGCAAGGATGGTGGTGTGGCTCTCGATGATAGAGAGTGTTTTGATGTTACTGAGCTTGTGGCTGGGTATGATTAGTTTGAATCCCTCTGGGTAAAGATCAGGGCTAGGTCTGACAAGGCAGACATCCTGGTGGGTGTCTGCTATAGTCCGTCAAACCAGGATGAAGAGACAGATGAGGTGTTCTATGAGCAGCTGGCAGAAGCTGTGCAATCACCCGCCCTTGTCCTCAAGGGGACAGAGGGGAACTTCAACTTCCATGACATATGCTGGGAATATAACAGAGAGCAGAAGAAGCAGTCTAGGATGTTTCTGGATTGTATGGAGGATAACTTCCTGATGCAGCTGGTGAGAGAGCCTACGAGAGGAGCTGCCCTGCTAGACCTGCTATTCACAAACAGAGAAGGTCTGGTGGGAGACGTGCAGGTCAGGGGCTGTCTTGGATGGAGTGACCATGAAATGGTAGAGTTCTCGATTCTTGGTGGAGCCAGGAGGGGGAGCAGCAAAACTGCTACCTTAGACTTCCAGAGGGTGGACTTTGAATTGTTCAGAAGACTAGCAGGGTGAGTCCCCTGGGATTCAGTCTTAGAGAATAAAGGGTCCAAGACGGCTGGTCACTCTTCAAGAGTGCTCTACCCCTGAGCTGTGAAATGAACCGGCTGGGAAGACGACAAGTGTGGATGAATAGGGGCTATTCTTGAGGCTCCAGGAGAAAAAGAGAATCTACTTCCTGTGGAAAAAGAGATGGGCAACTCAGAAAGAGCACAGAGAAATTGTTAAGATGTGTAGAGAGAAAATCGTAAAGGCAAAAGCCCAGCTTGAACTCAACCCGGCTGTTGGGGTAAAAAGGAACAAGAAATTCTTTTACAAATCTATCAACAGTAAGAGGAGGACTAAGGAGAATCTCTATTCTTTACTGGATGACGCTGGGAATGTGACCACTGAGGATAAGGAAAAGGCAGAGGTTCTGAATGCCTTCTTTACTCCTGTCTTTAAAGGTCAGACCAGTTATCCTCAGGGTACTCCACTCTCTGACCTGGTAGTCTTGGCTGGGGAGCAGACAAAACCCCCACTGTTCAGGAGGACACAGTCAGAGACCTACTACTCCAGATGGACTCACACAAGTCCATGGGGCCAATGAGATTCACCCCAGAGTGCTGAGGGAACTGGCAGAGGTGATAACTGAGCCACTTTCCATCATCTATCAGTGCTCCTTTTTGACTGGTGAGGTCCCAGAAGACTGGAGGCTTGCCAACATGACTCCCACCTACAAGAAGGGTTATAAGGAGGACCCAGGGAACTCCAGGGCTTTTAGCCTGATCTCAGTGCCAGGGAAGGTTACGGAGCAGATTGTCTTGAGGGAGATCACGCGGTGTGTGCGGGACAACTGGGGGATCAGGCCTAGCTGGCATGGGTTCACAAAGGGCATGTCCTGCTTGACCAACCCGGTCTCCTTCTATGATCTAGTGGCCCATCTGGTGGATGAGGGAAAGGCTGTTGGTGTAGTCTACCTATACTCCAGCAAAGCCTTTGACACTGTCTCCCACAGTATTCTCCGGCAGAATCTGGCAGCCCGTGTCTTGGACAGGTACGCTCTTGGCTGGGTAAGGAATTGGCTGGAGGGTCGGGCCCAGAGAGTGGTAGTGAACGGAGCTAAATCCAACTGGTGACTGGCCACGAGTGGTGTTCCCCAGGGGTCGGTGCTGGGGCCTGTCCTCTTCAATACCTTTATTGATGACCTGGATGAGGGCATTGAATGCACCCTCAGTAAATCTGCAGATGACACGAAGTTGGCTGGAAGTGCTGATCTGCCTGGGGGTAGTGAGGCCCTACAGAGGGATCTGGAAAGGCTGGAGAGCTGAGTTGAAGACAGTGGGATGAGGTTCAGCAAGACCAAATTCCAGGTCCTGCACTTTGGCCACAATGACCCCAGGCAACGCTACAGGCTTGGGTCAGAGTGGCTGGAAGACTGTGTAGAGGAAATGGACCTGGGGGTATTGATTGATGCTGAGCTGAACGTGAGCCAGCAGTGTACCCAGGTGGCCATGAAGGCCAATGGCATCCTGGCATCAGAAACAGTGTTGCCAGCAGAAACTGGGAAGTGATTGTCCCCCTGTACTCAGCTCTGGTGAGGCTGCACCTCAAGTACTGTGTCCAGTTTTGGGCCCCTCACTGCAAGAAAGGCATTGAGGCCCTGGAGCTTGTTCAAAGAAGGGCAACAAAGCTGGTGAGGGGTCTGGAGCACAGGCCTTAGGAGGATCTGCTGAAGGAGCTGGGATTGTTCAGTCTGGAGAAGAGGAGGCTCAGGGGAGGGGAGACCTTATTGCTCTCTAAAACTACCTGAAGGGAGGTTGTGGTGAGCTGGGGGTTGGTTTCTCTTGAGTAACTGGTGATAGGACTAGAGGGAATGGCTTCAGGCTGTGCCAGGGGAGGTTTAAGCTGGACGTTAGAAAATACTACTTTTGTGAAAGAGTGGTCAGGCAGTGGAATTGGTTACCCAGGGAGGTGGGGAGTCACTGACCCTGGAAGTGTTCAAGGAATGTTTGGACATTGTGTTGAGGGACATGGTTTAGTGAGAACATTTGGTGATAGGTGGATAGTTGGACTGGTTGATCTTGTAGGTCTTTTCCAACCTTGGTCACTCCGTGATTCTTTGTGACTTCCTAACTTGGCCTTGGACCACTCTTGCTGCAATGGACTTGCAGTGTGACTTGCTGCTGCAGTGCCCTGGCTCTTTGTTGGGATAAGACATTACCTTGCCTGCCTTACCAGCCTTTGCTCTTTCCTGACACCGTTGTCTTCCAGGCTTGTGCCTCGTTGTAGGGCTATCTCTGGGTTCTAAGCCTGACTGAAACAGTAAAATACAGATAGAATTTGGAACTCTGAGCCATATTTACTCCCAAGCTTTTACAGGACATCCCTCGAAAGACCTGTTTGCCTGTTAATGCATGTCACTGCTTGATTAGGTAAGTGAAAGAAACGAAGATGAGCTCATATAACACAATTTGGTTAAATATATTAATGACTTGTGCTTTAATAATCTTCAGTGGGATGCTCTTGTTTGAAGGAAAAGTTTCATATTTTAAGACATACATTGTATTATATGTCCTGATAATTTTACCTGCATTACAGAAAGTCCGTATGTATCTCCTACAGGGAGATGACACTGCTAAAGTCACTTGGATTATTAATTTTAATATGATTTCTTATAGATATGATTCTTTAAAATACATTATTGTGAAAAAGCAGAAAAATCCTTATGTTTCAATTTTAGGAAAAAATAAATTTCAGAAATGAACACAAATAGATATTGCAGTTTTAACTATAAAGTTGTTCTGAATCTGTATTTAATGGAGGCTGAATAAACAATGGATTAAAGAAAAATTCTACGTTTCAGAAAAAAAGTAGGCATAAAATAAAGTCAGAGAAGAATGATTTTTTGCAAAGCAGAACGTTATTCTTATGAAAACTCAACAGTCTGGACATTGGATTCCTCTGCTGGTGTTTAAGACATTCTCCTTTTATTATAAAATCAATTCATTATGTAAAAAAACAAACAAACAAAACCAACATGCAATAGAAAAAATAGAATCCTCATGTAGCTGATGTTTTTTTTTTTATTATTTTTTTCCAATTGATTTTATTTTATTCTTTTCTATTTTGCTAATTTGCATGTATACCAGTAATGAAACCAGAAAGATCATGCAACAGGATAACAAATAAATTTTTCAAATATTTTGTGTAGCTAAAGAAATAAATTTTTTTATGAAGTGAACTCTGCAAATGTTGGAGCCATTTGACCACATCTCATGCCTGAAAAATACCATGTTTAGTGACAGAACTGTTGCAGAAGGATGAAACAATATAAATGTAAAGAATCCAGCATCTGAGTTTCCAAAGAAATGGTGATTTTGCACACAGAGACTGAGAGCAGAGATAAAACTGTAACTGCACTAAAAGAACATTTTGAAATGGATTGCGTACATTTATGAGCAGATGTCAAGTCTGGGCTCAGTAGCCTTAATACTAAGATGGAAAAAAGAAATCTCTCTATTCACAGAGCCAAATTTTCCTACAAATGGCATTGTTAGTGTCCACTGATAAATGTATAAAAAACAATTAAGTACTTTCTTGCCAGATACACCCACATCACTAAGAAGTTGTCAACAAATAGTACGAGTGCTATGATTGGCGTTGTTTTTTTTTTTTGGGGGGGGGGGGGGGAGGGGCTCACAAGCACTTCTTTTTCCTGTTTCTGCTTTCATGCTAGCCTATTCACTTTAAAAGTATTGCTTTTCCTGTATTCTTCTAGGTCTGCTCTTTCTCCTTCATTTTTTTCCAGTGCATCATCCTTTCTTTTCTGTTTCTACAACTCTATTTTTATCTCTAGAGGTTTTTGTTTTGTTTTGTTTTGTTTTATTTTTCCTCTCTCTCTGTTGAAAGCACTTTCTATGGTCACTGGGCTTCTTTTTATTTCTTATCCTGGAATGTGTCCTGAATAATGCTTTTCCTTTGTCAGAATGTGGGACATTTAGGCTTTTCTATCCCCTCTTCCTTGGCACTCCTTGATCTTGCTGAGGTAATTCCATTCCTAACAGTCTCTGACTTCCCTCTGATCGGTGCCAGAGTAATATCAGATGTGAATGCAGTGTTTAGTAATCTATATGCAGTGCAATGTTTCTGTAGCACAGCCAATTTTAAACAAATGCTAAGAAAGCACAGTACTAAGCATGATTAAACCCAGACCTTCAGATCTATTTTTCTTGTTTTTTTTTTTGTTTGTTTTGTTCAGATTGTCTATTCCTTATGTTCTTTTTCAGCCCTATTTCTTTCATGTCCTGTTTCATTTTTCTCGTTTCATTTTTCTGTTTCATTTTTCTTCTGATTTCCAATTTGCAATTTTGACACCCATTTATGCAGACATTATAGGTCAAGATAATTTTTCCAGACCATAAAATTTCACACAGTTTTTCCTTTCCTACTTTTCAATTTAATATTACCAATTATTTTATTTTATTTTATTTTTTAATAGGAAGAATTACAGGAAAAGAAGTGTCTATTTAGATGTTAGATGCCAAAGTCCAGGAGAGCAGAATTAGAATGAGAGGATTGCTCAGGTCAGAAAGAACTTGATCCCATTAATCCAATCTCTCATTCAAAGCAGGGTTGACACAGAATACAGAAAAGATTGCTTGGCGGTAAGCAATTGGATATTAAAAATCCCAAAGCTCAGCCTCTCAGTGCTACTGCTCCACTGCTGGTCTCTCCTATCATGAAGTGCCTGTTATTTTTCCTTACACTAGATCAGAATCCCTCCTGCTTAAGATTGTGACCACTGGCTCTTGTCCTGCCATCAGTACCATGGTAAAGCACAGTCTTTCTGAAAAACTTCCCTTGTTGTTGTTGTTGTTGTTGTTGTTGTTGGGTTTTTTGTTTTGTTTTGTTTTGTTTTGTTTTGTTTTGTGAATCACTGTTGGCAGGCTGCTGTTAGGTTCCACATCTGAAACAGCCATATTCCCAAAGCCTCACTCATGGTGCAAGGGTATTGATGACCACTTCTGAATTTAGTCTAGTTAAATGCCTTACAAATGTTGAGTAGACCACATCTTTTGCCTGGTGCTTGTGGCCGCATCATACTCACGCTGCTCTGGCCTCTATTGATTCTTATTGCTGTCTGCTCACGACTGCCACATGCTGAGCTCACTGCCTGCGTGGCTCAGGACCAGCTCCCTGATATCACTTCAGCTTTCCTGGGCCACAGCTCAGCCTAGCTCTTGCATTGTTTCCTGTGATCATTTCAGCTTCTTCCTCACCGCTGTCAAAGTCCTACTGATCTGCAGCCCAGCTCTGCATGCCCAGCATGGCATCTGGTCCTCCTTTGATATTGTCTATATATCTGTTGTAAATGACTTCTGTCCCCTCCTCTAAATCACTGTTACAGATACTAAATGATGCATATCCCAAGATAGGACTTTTGGTTTCCTATTTGTTGTTTATAAGAACAAGACCACATTTTCTTTGCTTAGCATTTTTCTTTCAGTATTAACTAAGAGAAAATGCTCTTTTTGTTGCCTTTTATCTCTCTTGTAACATTTCAACTTTACTGAGATTTGGTTTTCCCAATGCCATCCAGTGTGCCCTGCACTAGTTCTATATTTTTCCTTTGCTATCCTCCTTGTTTTTGCATCCAGTACATGTTCTATTGGCTCTTTTGGGATCTTTCTGTTTTGCTATGGTGGTAATTTTCTACCAAGTAGGCCAGTTCTTGTTGCTGAAAGATGTTTTCTTCAGTACCTGCCAAATCTTTTTTTATCCTTCTCTACTTTTTTTTTCCACAGGATTTACCGAATCACAGTGGGGTCTCCAGGATGATCTGGTCCAACTTCCAGCTCAAGCAGGGACATCCGGAGCAGGTTGTCCAGGACCATGTCCAGGAATCTTTTGAAGATCTCCAAGAATGGAGACTCTACAGTATCTCTAGGCAAGCTATTTCAGAGCTTCATCGCTTATGCAGCAATGTTTCCTGATGTTTGGATGGAACCTCTTCTGTTCCAGTTTGTGCCCACTGCCTTTTGTCTTAGCACTGGGAACCACTAGGAAAGCATGAAAGCTTTTACCACACCAATTCCATAAATAACCCAAAGAATAATTCCAGAAGTTCAGGATCTCTACTCTGGTACTCTCATTCATGTTACCCCTCAGGACCTTGAACTCCACTGTTTCATCGTTGCTATGCTGCTGTTTACCTCATCCACTACAAGTTCTTCCTTACTAGTGGGTAAAAGATGGTGATCAGCAAGGGATATCAACAACAGACTCAGAAAAATCGTGGTAACATCCCTCCAGTATCCCAGTTCTGATTACTTGGCAATCAGCAAATCACCTGTAACAACATCAGGTTAGCAGATAGATGTTCCAATCCCGGAAAGAGGAAATTTCCAATCACTGCTATGATTCTATGATATCTCTTTCTACAACTGTCAGATATCATAAGTTTTCAGTCTCTGCTTTCTTGGAAGTCCCCAGTCATCTCTTGCTCAAGTGAAGCCTTTGCACTAATTGATTTGTACGCACTGTATCCTCTTCTGTCTCCATTTGTTTAGGTTGATAGATTTTAGGGTAAAGTGTAAATAGAATTCTGAAGAATCTGCTGTTGCCTGTACTCAGATGCTTCCATCTTGCATCAGCTCAGCACCTCTTGTAATAAATGTCTGAGATAAAAAAAAGTAGGTATTTTATGTCAGAGTTCCTTGAAAGACAGCACCGAGAATTTATAGCACATGGCCAGTTGACATAATCTCCCTCTGAAATGCAGCTGGATCTGGAACAGAAGATATTTGTGAAGATGAAATTATCATCTTTTCTACAGGATATATTGATAAAAGCTCTTCAGTATATATTCAAATTAGTCAGAAAGTTTGAAATCGGAAAACACACATCTGTTTGTTCAGAGTATGAAAACACAGTATTCATTCATAAACTCTATTCTAGAACACATGAAAAGCCATCTGATTGTAATGATTTTGCTTCGTGGTTTGTTTTTTTTTTTAATTTTTTTTTTTTTTAATTGCTGTGAACAGTACCTTGAAAAGTCATTCAAGGTCAGTGCCAGGAAATAAATCCTTACTGAATGAGCTTCTACAGACTACAGAATGGAAAACTGTTTTCTGTTCAGGTAAACATTCTTTTTACAGTACTTCAGTCATAAGTTTGTTCAGTTTTTTACATTGGAATAAGAGATTACAACAGTTATCCAGACTTCAGGTGTGGCGTTTTATTAGCCAAACATCTGAGATACAGAACAGCATGTATCCATAAACAAATTATGAAATTATATGAAAAACACTACTGGCATTAATTGATGTAAATTAGATACAATTATATTTTCCCATAGAAGTAAAACCTATTGCAAACTCATTGATAGAGAACTTTTACTTAGGTTAGCACATACGGTAGAGCTGACACAAGGCAGTCTTCTACTTGTCTTCAAAATATAAAAGTACATAATCATAAGCTGCACAGAAAAGTCTTATTTCTCCTAGCAATATAAACGTTAGGTTTTAACAAATTACATCCAGCTAGTATTGTTGAATGCAACCATAAGCATTTTAACCCTAGTGGTCTGTTAAATATCCAATTTGCTTTAGTGGTAAAGATAATATGCCTGTCTCAGATAATATCAATCAACATAGCTCCATTGTTTTCAGTAAGAATTACAGTGAGCCTTAATTTACAGTGAAGACTTGGCACTTTTGAGTGGGTTGTGTTTTACTAGTTCCATTCACTAAATACAACACTACATATGTTATGTTTACCGTTTCAATGAACTGCAGAGATTACTCCTTCTATTTTGTCTTCATTTTCTGTTTTTTCTCTTTTATTTATAGAATTTAAAATAAAATCAATGGTTGACATCAAACTCTACATATTGAGATAGTATATCATTGGCAATACCATTTTGAAATAATAACAGTAAAATATTTTTTTGCACTGTTCAAATTGTATCTATGTTTTCTTTATACAACTTGAGTTGATCATTTTTCTCCTGTTGCATTCCTTTTGTTGTATCAGATTTTTGAAAGTCCCATTCTTACTAAGTTACATCTCACAACACTGAGCAATCTTATTATTTATTTTAAAAACATACGCAGATGGTATATGGTAAGATTCAGCTCTGTATTAATGATAATTAAAATAGCATTAGCCAATCATCTGTCATAGGCAATAATTTTCTTATCTTTGTCCAGCAATCTGAATCTTAATAAATTACTGTACATTTTATTTTGCAAGGGAGGCTAATTCAACCTCCTCAGAGGGAACAATTGTATTAGCTGTCTTAATTAATTAAGAGACAAACTCTTAATTAATATCTAGAAAAAGATAAAGCTAAGAGCAAGGTCTTCCTTCAAATTTTAGCATAGCTTAATTTAAAAAAAAAAATGTATTAAATCAATTTTACACATACTTTAGGTTAATTGATATTGCTTTCCTTCAAGTACTGAGTTTTCATAATTATCCTCACAGATTCCATAATCACTTAACAGCAGAGTAATCAAAGTGGAATCATAGAATACCTTATGCTGGAGAGACCCTTAAAGATCATCTAGTTCCAGCCTCCCTGCCTTGGGGAGAGTTGCCAGCCACCAGGTCAGGGTGTCCAGGACTTCATTCAACCTGGCCTTGAATGCCTGCAAAGATGATGCATTTACAGCTACTTTTGGCAGTCTGTTCTAGTACTGCACCACTCTCTGAGTTAATAATTTATTCCAAACCTCTAACCTACATCTACCCTCTTTTAGTTTGAAGCCACTCCTCCTTGCGCTGTTACTATCAGACCATGTTAAGAGTTGGGCCCTCTCCTGGCCTGCTCCTTTCAAATACTGGAAGGCTGCAATGAGGTCTCTCCGGAACAAGCAAAAAAAGTCCAACTCCCTCAACCTTTCTTTACAGAAGAGATGCTCCAGCTCTCTGATCATCTTTGTGATCTTCCTCTGGATCCATTCTAATGGTTCTGAGCCTTCCTGTATAGGGGCTGCAGGCTTGGACATGATACTTCAGAAGAGACCTCACAAGGGCAGAATCAAGGGGGACAGCCATCTCCCCCCCCTCTAGTGGCCATCTCTCTTCTGCTGCAGCCGAGGTTACTGTTGACATTCTGGGCTGCAAGCATGCACTACTGGCTCACATCCAGCTTTTGGTATATCAAGACTCCCAAGTTCTTCACCAGAGGACTGCTCTCAATGAGTCCTTCTCCCAGACTGTGCTTGTATATGGGATTGCCTTGACTCAGGTGCAACACCTTACACTTGGTCTTGTTAAACCTCATTAGATTGTCATGTTTCCACTTTTCAAGTATGTCTAGATCCCTCTGGATGGTGTCCCTGCCTTTGACTGTGTCAGCTTCATGGCTCAGATGGGTGTCATCAAGTCATGCCTGCGTAAATTGTTTTAAATACTATTCCACTCAGAAGATGAAAGTTTACTATACTTAAATATATGTTACAGTAATGCTAATAATTTCTGAAAGTATTCTTCATATTCTCTCATGTTTCTTATTCTTAGATGATATAAATAAACTTAAATCCTTCTGAAGGCAAAATTGCCTTGCAGTGGCTTCTGAAAAGCAAAGTGCAGAAAATTCGGTCTATGTCTGTAGTTCAAGAGTTCACCTTCAGCAAGGAAACTTATATAAGTGATCGGAGTTTTTATTACTTTCACCAAACACAGACTTGGTGCCTAGAGAGAGATCTGCAGTTTCAAAATGATTCAATAGAGGTGACAAATGAGTGCCTACAGAGGAATGAGTGAGATCTGGAAGAGTGTAGCAGATAGGGATAAAATGAAAATAAGTGGCACTTGTCTAAGAGTTTGAAATAGCTCCAAAATAACACACATCACCACTGCTTCTTGTGGATGTATGTTAGTTTTGAGAGCAATATTTCAGTGAAACAGTTGACTGACAAAAGCACAAGATTGGATAGAGCTTCCAGAAAGTAGAAAAAGTTTTTTCCCCCTGAATTTACAGAATGATTCATACTATAAGCCTGCAGTCATGAATTTTACTTGAAAGTGACTGTTGATTAAAGTAGACTTTTTTAGCAGTGTAAGATGAAAGAACTAAGGCCTGCAATAGATCCAGGGACAGACATGATATGCTTTGTTTTGTGAATATATACTCCGAATATACAGCTTTTATTGCCATGTTGCAATGGCAGCTGGGCAATGGAAACTTCTGAACTTTAATATTGTAAGTGGTCTGATAAGCTTTCTCTGGGTCACTGAACATAAACTGGGAGTTGATGAGATGCTAGGTGTCTCTGATAGAGATTGAGTCTTTTAGGTGTCCATCCTCAACAATATTTTGGGCCTGCCAGCTTGCCCCATGGTTTCCTCTAACAACCTGACAACAGGGTTCAGCAAATTCCTGTTCCTCTGCTCCCACTCTGAGTAGCTGTTTATGCTTTGTTTTCCTTGAAGATGCTTTCTTGGCAAGATCCTGAAATACTGAAGAAAATGGAATTTTCTGATTTTAAAAAGCAACAATAAAAGAGCCGTAGTGCAAACAAACCTAAAATAAAACAAGCGCAACAAGCTAGCTGGTTCTGATGATTTATTTGTCCTCCTTCCCGCCCTTACAGATCCAATCATCTTCAAGGAAAAAAATAGTGTGTGTTTAACACATTTTACCGTTTACAAAGTATCATGAAATTGAAGGCACAAGAGGACAGGTCATCGGATAAAGCTGACACATTTCCAACATATTTTACTATTTAGGATATATCCATAGATATCCCAGAAGTTACAGTGATATGTACAATATATATCTACTGAGAATCTACTCCTCTGTACTTCAAGAAACTGAATCTGTATTTTTCTCTTTTCTGAAGGTTTTTTGTTTTTTTTTTTTTAAATCTTATTTATTTTTCACTTGAAAAGTAATCTTTCAGTGAAGTAAAAGACCTACTGAATAATACTTCCTGTGACTTGGGATTTTGTTCCAGGCCTTGAAAATGCACCGGTATTGGCTGAAGACTCGTTTCGCAGAAAAGTGTATAATTCCATTGGTAGTCTCTGATCTGAAGGAAATAACCACCAAGATAAGCAATAAAAATCAATACACATTTCACAGATTAACATATTTTGTGGAGAATTATTTTACTAAGCAAATGTATGGAATCACAAAATTGTAGAATGGCTTGGGTTGGAAGGGACTTCAAGAATCATCAAACTCCAATCTTCCTGCCACAGGCAGTGCCGCCCTCATTATTATTAGTAGTAGTAGTAAATTATCTTGAAAGAATATTTATTGTAAAGTAGGTGGGAAACTGGAGCTCAGTGCAATGAAAGTCACTTATCTATTTATAGAAGAGACCCAGCTAATTAATAACTACTGACGTCAGAGTCAGAGCCTTTCTCAGAGCACACTGAAATTAATAACAGTTTTTCTTTAGATTTGACCAAATTGTAGCCCAGGTCCATCATAACTGACATAAATTCTTAATATACAACTGCAAAAACTTTGCTCTAAGGCAATGAAGCTTTATAAGTTTGCTTAAGGGATCTGGAAAAAATCATTTAACATGTAAGAGTTAAGGTGCTGAAGATCTTTTAGTGTTGAAGGAACTTTGTTTTATATATATATATATATATGTACATATACATTATATATATAAATACATATGTTTATATATATTTCTAGTGTCACGTCAGCAGCTGTAGAAGCGTTTTCAGCTACTAAGGTGAACGTTGATGCTGCAACATTGGAAATCAAACCAAAAGACACGAGTGAGATTCTTCCTGATTACAAAAATGTGAGATGCCTGTTATTCTTGGATCAGGTCTCAGAATTTATTCAAAATGTGTGAAGAAAAGCAAGGCAGGATGCTGTGAGTAATAATGCCAATGACATAACAGCTGCAACCTGTTCTTTAAGACTATCATTTACCACTGCAAAGTGTTAATTTTTCTCTATTTGAAATGACTTCTGCATGTCCACTTTAAAATATAGATTTCTATTTGTTATTTATGAATATCCAAGTTCAAGTGACATCTTGTTAAAAGAAAGAATTTCATTAGAATTCTTGATGAACATTATTCTGAACTACTGTATTACACCCATTTAATACATCTTAGTATTTTCAATCAGATAGGTTAGTTCCCTTCATTTCATTATGCAAACTGTTTTATTATGTCATTTACTAGCCATTTATCTTTAAATGGGACTATTTCATTCCAGCTATGACTGAAGTTGATGTATGTAAAAACTGATTTTAAGGAGTACTTAGTCCCATAACTAACTCAAGCCTTTGGGAGTTTGACAACTGAGCAGTTCTGAATATCCCACTAATGCTTAATTAATATCAAGGCCCCAGATCAAATCCACACTTCTGATGCACATGACTTGTAGAATGTATTCATACTCTCTCTTACTGTATATCAACAACTTTTGTTACTAGTCTGAAAAACTATACATTTTTACATGGAAACATTATACACATGATAGACAATATAATTTACTAGACGCTCTATGCATTAAAATCTATCGAGGTAGGATTACAGATCTAAGTTCTTTACATACTCAATCTCTTATTGTCTGCCAGCTTCTTTTCAGGTTCTTCTTCAGCTGTATTTGAAAAGAATATATCTCAGAGCAAAACTGAAAGAAATGCTGAGTCACTTTCAATTTTGCAGGGAGTTTATAAAAGGCAACGTGATAAAATATATCTTTGATGGTGAAAATGGTATCAGTTGCTCAGAAGCACTTAAATAGTAGAGATATAAAAATGAGACATAATGTACCAAGGCTAAATCCTAGGGAGCCTCCATTTTCCAAAAACTGCAAAAACTGCAAAAAATAAATAAATAAATAAATAAAATCTGATTCCACTATGAACAGATAAAATTCTATACGAGCATTTTAGTCAAGGCTCACAGAAGACGTCTATATGCATTGAGCAATGATGGCTGCAATATATAGAAAGACTTAATGGTCACAAATATCCTTTAAAATTTTATATTGTTATCTATTGCCAAGAAAGTTCTTGTGTTTACTTTGAAGAAAGTGGCTGAGAAGAATACTCTAGAGAATTTTAAAAAAATGTGTTGGGCAAGCAGTTATCTAATAAAACCAGACATATGTTACTTCAAATAATTGAGCTACTTGCTGAACCTGATTTTGCTAAGAAGTGTAATTACTGCAAATATATTTTCAGGTTTTCAGAACTGGACTTTGTATGCCATAAACTTGTTGCCTAACTTCAAAATTAGGCAACTTCTTGCTGCCTAATTTTGCATCAGACATAAATGAGAGGAGGAGAATTAGCCATAGGTATTTGCCTATGAACATCCAACAACTCTATTCTACCTTCTTTTAAATAGATAATTTATTAAGGTGGTTTTTTTTTGTTTGTTTGTTTGATTTGTTTTTTCTTCCCCCTTTCCCCTGGGTTTGATGTGAAGTTGACAATCCTACTCATTATCCTTTTTTTTGTTTTACATGTTGTTTCACTATCAGCACACTTGCAGCTTGCTGGAATCTCAAGAAGAAAAGTTCCCTTGCAGCCTTATTTTTAATACCGATATTTATTTGTTGTTCAGCCTTGCAAATTTCTTAGCATCAGCAAAATCCATTTTGAGTGAGTTTAGCTACCTAAATGTATTTTTGACAACTTTTCAATGAATATAAATAATATTTCCTTTTTATTTATAAATAGACTTGAATGAAGGGAACACACTCTCTAAAAATGCTGTTAAGTGTAGGAAATGTAACAAAAGCCTTCCCTAGTAAACAAAGAAGTTAGTCCTTGAGGAAGAAGAAAAAAGAGAAGAATGATATTCCATGCTAACACTGCAGTTTCCTTATTTTACTTATATCTTTTTAAAAGGACTATAGTTTTTTGAAGGTATAATGTCCTTTATCACCCAGATGAAAATTCCTCTCTCCTCTTTAATCTATCTCCCCTCCCCCCCCCCCACCCCCCATGAAATTCCAAATGCATTGAATGTGTTTCACATTGCTTTTCTTGGAGCAATGTAGGCATGGCACTGAGCTCATTAGTAAAACGATCAATTCCTTTCTATTATCATTGCAACTAGAGGCATTGCCAAGGAACCAATGATGTCAAAATCTGTTAAAACGTAGAACAAAATAACACTGACTGAAGGTCAAGAATCTGTAGAGGCGCGTGAACTAAAATTACAGTTTTACAGGAGGATACTTGTCACGCTAGAAAGGTGTGGTTCAGCTGAATAGCAGAATAGTTACTACCAGTCTTTTTAATAGACATTGAAGCTAGGAGAATTTGAAGAATGTCTACGGAAGAATCAGTGGATGCATTTTATGTTTATGTGCTGCGGATTTTTTCAAACCTGAATGATAGCCTGAGGTAAAAAGCAGAAAATGTTTAAGAAAAAGTAGATGATGGCTGACTCTGTGGGCAGATGAAAATAGGTGACCTGGTCATTTGCAATGATGAATGAAATAGGATCTGTATGGAGGGAAATGTGCAGTGAAGACTCTTCCAGTGGGAGAAAATTAGGTTGTGTTTGGTATGTCTGAGAGGTCAATGCACAGAATGAAAAAAATTTGGCATGAATTTAGTAATCCCCATGTAATACTTGAATATCAGTCTGATGAGAATCTTAGTGTTGCGAGTTAGAAAGCCTACCTAATTGTGACCCTGAAAAAGGCAGAAAATGGTATACATTCTGCCCATGTGCAATACAAGACAGTTTGGTTCCAAACCTTTAAATATTATTCTCATCTCAGAATAAGATACAATTAATTTACAGTAAAGGTAAAACTATTTTATAGTAAAGGCTGATTTTTGTCTAATACAGAACAAACTGTTGCCATCCTCTAGTATGAAGTCATACATGTTCAATGTATTTAAACTCTCTTCCATTTCTAAAGACAAATATGCATTATTCAGAAACGTCCTACAAATCTTCAGTCATTTCTGGATATCAGAGTGGTATAGCTCACATATCCAAGAATTGCTGTTCTCATTAGGGAAGACAGGTTTGTTAAATAGATTGTAAATAAATCCTGATGCTAACAATCTATACTCGTACAGAACACCTGATTTTAAAAACATTTGCAATTAATTCTTATGGTAAGGTATGATACTCGGGAAACAGTCAACAGACAAAAAACATTTCAGAACAAAGACAATGGACTTTGCAGTAGTGCTCACTCAGACACTTCCAAAGAAGCAAATTGTACTGGACTTATTTGGTTGTAGAGTGCTCTGAAAGCAATAAAGTAATTTTAGCAGCAAGGGTCCTTACAGTAGATCACTGACACAAAGAAATACTGACATGAATTTAGGTTGTTAGCTGACAGATATTAAAACTGGATGATCAGGTGAACATTGATAAGTCTTTTTTACAATATTTCACTGACCATTTGCTTGTATAAAGCAACATGGTCAGAAAAGTGAAGACAAATCTTGTATATGTATACGTACTTTTTACTGATACTGGAGAAAGAAAAAGGTTAACTAATCATATTTTGTATCATCTTTCAGGAAGTATATTTTTTGAAAGAATGGGTATTTAGAGAAACTATTAAAAAACAATTCAATCAATTTGACAGAGAATAGGGCTGTTACAAACCTGTCTGAAAATTGTCAGTTGAATATCTAGGGAATAAGAAGAAAGGGCGAAAGAAGTCAGAAGCATGGGTGTTTTTATCCTGCACTTCATGAAACCTTCCTCACTGAGATGTCCTGGGAATAGCTGAAGAGATACAGATTCAGTTTAGAGTACCTCTGCTCCATTGCCTTTATTCCTGCAAACTGCAGTGAACTCTCATAGCTGTATTTCAGAAGTAGCTCAGCTGATAGTAAAGGGCAACCATAGCTCTGTATCAGCAAACAGCAATTTCTGCAGAGAGGGCTCTAACAATTGAGAGCTACTAGTATGCTTGAATTTTGGAGTTTCTGTATTATGGGTTAGGAAAAAAAGGCAATTTTCTGTTTGAAAGCATTGAAGTTTTTTGATTTTGTCTGTTTTGCTAAGAGCATCTATTTCTTCAGATTCTTTCTTTCTTTTAAAGGTTGAATGAGAGTGATTCACTGTATGTATGAGAACAAAAACATTTGCTAAGGCTCAGCATAATGACCAATGTAGAACAGGCACCAGGGATGAGATCTATAATATCTAGTTGCAAATGTTGAGCTAGTACCTGTAGACTCACTTCACAAGAAAAAGAAAGATTCAGAAGCAATGTGTTCTAATACAAAGTTATAAAATGGGACAGATGAACCATATTCTAACACATTTTTCCCCCCACTTCCTACAAAGAGACCGACATGCAGGTAATTGGATATAGAAAACTAAAATTAGACCAGCCTTGAACTGACTATCATTTTATCCAAGAAATCCCTCTCACATTTATTTGCAATGTACACTGGACATAATTTTGAATGTATTAAAAAAACCCGAATTTTTGTAAGATAGTATTCTTCTTTTCTTTTCCTTCTATTAGAAGATATTTTTAACATTAGATATAATAATTTAATTTTCCCTACAGTAGGAGCAGAGATCTTTTCAAAAAGATTGGCCAGCATGTTACTGGAACATTTTCTATATGTTTTGTGAAGGTGTAAAACTAGACACAGTCTTAGTATTTTTGTAAAAGTTAGAATATTTTTTCTTCATTCTTAGAGGAAGCACAGGCGAATGTTTAAGACTTTTGTCATAACTATAATGTAATAGTTTGGGTTACCATTGGCAAATCAATGATTACATCAGACTTGCTAGTGAATATAGCTTAGCAGTTCCTGAGAAGGCACTCTTTGAAAAATGTAGTGATGAATATGAGCAATAGATGATGAGAATCTTTTAAAAAATTCTTTTAATTTACTTCACAGAAGAATTTATAACTCTAATAATGACTGATAATACCCACAATTTAAAATTTAAAGACATTCTTTAATGTGGTTATGAGTTATATATAGCACAGTAGTTTATACTGTCTTAGTTTAGATATACGGAGCTATCTGTAGCTAGACAGTACACTGGTATATCAACTCATAAACTCCAAACTAAATTAGCTATTTTACAGATATTGCATATGAATTTCCAAGATTTTCCCAAGTGTTGCTAAGTAGTACACACTGGAAATAATTTATGACAGAACTTGGAGCAGGTCCAGAGGAGGGCCACTAGGATGATCAGAGGGCTGGAGCACCTCTCCTATGAAGAAAGGTTGAGGGAACTGGGCTTGTTTAGGTTGGAGAAGACTCTGAGGAGACCTCATTGTGGCCTTCTAGTACCTGAAGGGAGTGTATAAGCAGGAGGGGGAACGACTGTTTACGAGGGTGGATAGTGATAGGACAAGGTGGGATGGTTTTAAACTAAGACAGGGGAGATTTAGGTTAGATATTAGGAGGAAGTTTTTCACTCAGAGGATGGTGATGCACTGGAACAGGTTGCCCAAGGATGTTGTGGGTGCCCCATTCTTGGAGGCATTGAAGGTGAGGCTGGATGTGGCTTTGGGCATCCTGGTCTAGTGGCTGGTGACTCTGCCTGTGGCAGGGGGCTTGAAACTAGATGATCATTGTGGTCCTTTTCAACATAGACCATTCTTTAATTCTATGATCATATCTTATGAGTTACGAGGTCCAGAAAAGTTCTCTTGAGTTTTAGAGGATAAAATACAATTACTAATGGAGGAAGCGGTACAAGAGGTTTCAAAGAGTAATCAGATGTCCTGGATGAGTTTTCAGTGTTACAGATGCCCAGTTCGTGCTGGGCCTGCTGTGTTTTATGTGGATCTCTCCACAGAAAATGGATAAAGAGCTTATCTGGGACTGGTACAAATGCAGCCAGGTTTCCCTGAAGGGGGTTAGATCCAGTTTTCTAAGCCAAATTCATGTATTGTATTAGAAATGTTAATAAATGTAGAGCTGCTTTACTTAAAATAAGAAAATATACATAGTTCAAACTGTGAAGACATTCCTTTGAACATTTCTCAGTTTTATACCAAGTCACATGAAGCATATTAAAAACTGGGAATGTTTGAGTTGATAGAAAAAAAAAAGAGTGACTGCTTTGGTCTTTTTCCCACACTTTTTACACAAGAGTCATTTTTGTCACATTCTACACATAATAAAAAATAATACCTAGGAAAACACGTAATATCATTTATTAAACTTATTAAGTATTTTATCAGACTGTTCTTTTCAGCATGTCTAAACTCTTCTCTGGCTAGCAATGATATAGGAGATTCAGATTTTTTTTAAACCATAAAATGGGTTGGAAGAGACCTTGAAGATTGTCTAGCTGCAGCCCGCAGTAGTAGGGTTACACAGCTATAAAACTGTATTAAAATTATTTTTAATTTCTGATGAAGTAGATTATATTCATATGTCCTTGACCAAAGCAATCACAAACTAACAAATTATGTTTAGCAGTGTAATTTCATTGTGAAATATCCAATTAATTCTCAATAATTAAGTATCAGAAATTAAATCTATTCTCCTTAAGAAATGAAATATGTATCATTATTTTTACCTAAAACACTGCATAGTAGCAGAAAGACTGGAAAGAAGTGTAAGAAGAAAAGAAGTGTAAAATGTAGGGTAGGATAATATGTACTATATTAAAGCACTATGATAAAGTCAACACTATGAGGATACCTGAGACAAATACAAGAGATTTTCTGCTGGTCTTAGCAAAAGCAAGAGAAAAATAACAAGGCTAATTTAATCACCTGCATAATGTTCTGCCCTGTTTTACTTGTAAAATGTACTGTTTTAGGCCTGTGTAACAGGAAGTAAAATCTGAATAATTGGTTCTTGCACACAGACTCTTTTTCACAAACACTTTTGTTGCAAACCCCCGGGAAATTTTCTCAGTTATCTAAGCAAGCACATGACTAAGCTCTATTTGCCCCTTTAAATCAAAATGTAAGCAAAAAATCATGCTGGCTTTCCACTGGTTTAACAGCTGACAGCATCTCATGCGTCTCTGCATTCAGCTTTCCCATCTACCTACTGTGCATGTGATTTCTTCTCTTTACCACTCCCACGTCCAGAACGGAGACCTGAAAAAGAGGAGTTATACAGAAAAACAACAGGAACTAATAAACATTGAAAATAGCTTTCTATTAGTATGTAACAAATAATAAGAGTAGAAGAATCTGGGTGGCTATTTCCATAAAACATGAGCATAACAAACTTTGAATAAGTAAGACCTTTCCTGCATTTACACTGATAAGATTTTTTACTTTTTCCCTCTTCTAGCCATGTATAGTTTCTGTGTAAATTGATTCAGATTAATGCTGAAACAGCTGCAGAATCCAATACAAGCTAAAACATTACATTAATGTCATTACAATATATTTGAATTGGAGAAAGGCATGCTTTGTACATTGGTGCTCAGCTCTGTCGCATTTTCCATAATGAAAAATTGAAGAGTTTAAAAATTGCAACTGCTGATCACTCCATTGCATTTTTAGCCTTCTCTGTGTGTGTGTGTGTGCGCAAATGTCACTATATCACACAATGTTTTAAACTACTGAACTCAGGCAGAAATTATAAGTGCTCACTGAAGAAATTCAACGATAGAGTTTTTTTTGGATCATGTGGTGGCTGGAGCAGGAGATTGGAATTCTTACAGGTATTAAGACAAATATGGGCAGGCATTGACACCAGTCATGAGTTTATCTCATGGAAGAACTTTATTGCAAAAGATTAAACAGGAAACATCTGAAATAGGCTTTTACATTAACAGATAATTTAAACACTGCAATTTAGAAGTTATTGTGATTTTCCTTTATTTATTTTTTACTTTGTGCTGGAGGCAAAGATATTTCTTTTATGCCCTATGATAAGGTCTGACACATGAAAAAGGCCTCTATCACCAACCCAGGTCATGTCATGGGTGGAAAATAAAAACTGATTTCTCAGTGATAAAATTGAACCTGGTTAAACTATTATTACAGGCTTTTTGTCATCTGGAGCTAGTTTATTTCAATCCATAAACTACACTGTTTTTCTTTGAATGGCACTGGGGACCTGATTTTTAAAGATACTGAGCTCAGAACCTTTTCAGTTAGCAGCTTGATTTGCTCTGTCTTTCTTAAACAACCTTTAAGTAAAGTTGTAGTGCATAATATTGTATATTATTGACAATGGGCCTGCATATAATTGAAACACAAATTAAACTAGAGTATGAAAATGTTCATAGTAAACATCTAGCTAAATATTGAGATCCTATTCTCATATGAAATGGCATTACTGAGTCTATTTTTACATTGTTCTTAAGAATAATATATTTGCATTAGAATATGTCAAATGTATGAATGAAAAGATCTTGTTTCAAACATACTCATGCTTCAAAAAAGTAAAAAAAGAATATAAAAAGATTAAGAAAAAATCTATTATTGTTTGCAGTGTAATAATTATAGAGGAAAGCATATAGAAAATAATAAGAAATAAGTATAATAAAAACACTAATAAGTAAAATAGAAGTTTAACTTTTAGCAAAGGCAAAACAAGAAAACAGATCACAACTTCTGATCTTATCATGTAGGATTTTTCATTTTTTTTTCAAGAATTTTTCAAGATCATGAGTTGCTTGGGGAACAGAATGATGTACTGTGCTCATCCTAACTAAGGACATAATCTCTCATGGAAGCCAGGAAACAGATTTCTTGCCAAGAACACACACACAAAAAAGTACATTTATGTAATTTCTTATGGGACCTGCTATGAAACAAAAAGACAGAAGTCAGTCTGATAGTGGCCTGAAACAAATAGTATAGGAGGGACCAAGACCAATATATTTATGCAAATCAGAAATTCTTGTACATGCTAGCAACACCATATTTTTCTTGTTTGGACAAAGAATACCGGTATGCCTATTAACCAAAAAAAGTCAACTTCAAATGTCTTTCAGTTTCTAAAAGAAATATAAATATGCATGAAAAACATTTTCAAAATCAGAATAATAAAACTAATGTTTTCAGAATTATGATATGATTGTAATTGAAAAAAAAGTTATTGTCATGGGATGTATAAAAAAACATGGATTTTTTTTCTTTTTGCAGTTAAAAATACTTACAAAATTGAGACTTTTTCATACTCCTGAGTTCATTCCTTTACACAGGTAAGATTTCACCAAAACAGTTTAATTTGCTTTACTGATTAACATATCCTAGATTACACTCATCACTATTTATACTTACATCTCATTCTTACTCAAACTCTTCCTGAATCCCTGTAAAAACAGATGTATTAACTTAAAGAACACTGAATACTGTTCTTTAAGTTTAATAGTGTTTAACATTTCAGGTATTTTATTCTGCATTTCTCCTTGGTTGTCAGCATTAGCATTTGGTCTTTACAAATGAAAATAATGTTACTTCTCTTTGAATTTTTCACAAATCTTTTAGGCTTTAGTGCAAATTGTATGCATAAGTAAGAATAACGTACTTTGAGAATTTGCTTTGGATAAGAGATAGCAATGTAAAATTTTTAAATTAAACTTTGTACTTGACTTAATTTCCCTACCTGCATCCTTTTTCTCCTTCTTCCTGCCTCTTTTCTTGATCTACACGTAAGGAAAAACATATAGCAGGTTTCTGATTAAAAAAAAAACCCAACAACTACATGCTCTGAAAATAAACTAAAATTATTTAAGTAATATATAGTATATAAAAAAAGATAACTTTCATTTAATAGTTATATCTAATTTTTTAAAATAAATCAATCTGTTAAGCAGTTTCTGAAGTGCTTATGTTTTTGGGTAAAATCTCATGAACTCATGTTTTCCCATTGTGGTATTAAAGAGTTTGAATAATAAACAAAGTACTTCAAACTTGTCTGTATATTTCTTCGTGCCCAGTCTTTGAGACAGATTTCTTCACATTAAATATCCCTAACAGAGCTTCCTGTTATGTTCCACAGATTTTCATATTTACTTTAAGTTTAAACCTTTCTAATGAAGATATCAGGCTAGTGTTATTTTCTTTACATGGAAAAAACACTCTTAACTAAGGAAAAAAATAATATTAAGTAGTCAAAAATAATGGCATGTTCAAGTTTTTTTTTTTTTTAATGTTCTGTGTTTGATTAATTTTAATAATGATTTCTAAACATCTGTAATTATTTGATCCATCTTAAGTAGTTAGAGTAGGAAATATTTTATGTATGGGCAAGAACCATGTCAACTGGAGAGAGGAATAATCTATAGCTTATGATTTGATGTTGGTACTAAATAACTTGTTTACTGACAATAAATTAACACTTCATAATTTGGTATATTTTTCTTTTCACCATCTATACTGTTTTATTTCTTAAAATCCTCTTCCTACACTTCAACAATGTTTCTGTTCAAAAATACTCTTTTAATGTCATTTCTGTTGCAAAAAAAAGATGGATTATTTGCATCTTACTTAAGTTAGATCATTTCAAAAGAAATGAATGTAAATTTCATTTGGACTAGACTTAAAATGCGCTTTAAGAAAATGAAAATCTGCATCACATGCTTCTGATGTGATCTCAAGATATTAACCTTTGCTGTTAAGATGAAAATTATTAAAATCTCAACATACACTTACATATGCGGAGTAAGAAAGGAGACCTGTTATTTCAGTACCTTGTAGATGCTGGACTTTTCATCTATGGTTACATATAAATAAATCCTCCTTTCAAGCTGAGTGTGTTGTGTTGTTTCACTCTTCTAAATCTTATGTGGCTCCTAGGAGATTTTGAAAGCCATGATCTGAGTATCATTGTAATTATGTAATCACTTGGCAATTTTTTGAAGTATAAAATCTCCAGTCTTAGACTAACACATACCTTTGCTCTGTTATTTTCTGGCACTAACTTGATTCTCTGGAAGACTAAATTGGTTTATATCCTATTTCATAATTATTTTGCTACATCTTTCTCATTGCAGCCAAATCTGCCATTTATCATCACATCCACAGCACATTTTTCTTTGTTAGTGAACAGTAGAACCAGTTTATATCACCCTGAATCATGAAATAATTCCCAACACCTTCTAAAATTCTAAATTGCTTTCAGCCCACTGTCCTACTCTGATCCTAGACGTCAGGGGGTCCTCCATGAGAAACATGGTTTGTGACAGACATCCTCTAGTAGTTTGATGTAGACTTTGTCTGCTTCTTCATCCTGGTTGAGTGAACACATTCTGACTATGATGTCAGTCTTATGGTGTGATCTTTAGACATGGCCCTTTGTGCTAATACCTCATTTCTCACCTATCTGGGAAATAAGACCCATCCATCCAAACTGCTTCTTCACACTGAAGGCAGCAACTCTTCTCATTTTGTTTCTCTTGCAGATATTGTACCTGTCTGTTGTTCACTGCATTTTTTCTAGCTGACAGTTTTTCAAACAATATCCCAGTTGTGTGGCTGGAGATATACTCCCTCCATCTTGTTTCTCAGGATGCACAACATCATAACATGCTCTTGAGATGGGTACCCTTTCATGCCGTTTCATAATTCCTGAAGTCTTTCTTGTTGCCATTGCTTTTTGTGCCTTCTTTCCACCCATTTCCACAGTTTATAATTTCACTTGTTTGTGGTTTTCAGTCTCGTTCTTCCAATGGCCTGCTTCTGGTCAAATGTGCCCTTGTTCCTCTTCCCCTGAGCTACCATGTCTCTCCTTGGCAGTCCATGTTCGTCTGAGAGACTCCTGTGACCACAAAAGCCAAAACCTTGTTGGTAATCCCAGCACTATATAATATCTCACACAGACCAGAATGATCTTTCTCCTTCATCTGCTACCAGGGCACTGAATCTATGAGATATGTGAGAGAAAACCTAGCCTGGAGTAACATTAAAACTGGCTGAGCTCAAACCACACAACAGTTGAAGAGGAGTGGGTGAATGATGATGGTGGGAGAATTCCTCTGCGTAGGGACAGAAAAGCCATCTCATGACCTATGTTACTGTCTAGGGAAGTTTGCCCCTTGCTGAGATCTTGGATCTGGGATGTTGCTAATGCCCTTGATGTTTTCCCAAGTAGTTCATTACTTTATGTATATATACATGTATATACTTGTATATATATGTATGTATATATATGTGTGTGCGTGTATGTATACACACATATATATACACACACATGTATGTGTGTATATGTATTATTGGCCCATGGAGGATCTATGATGGGGCAAGGATAACTATCAGAGATCAAGGGAATTTGAGACTCCAATGTGGAGTCCTGTGGAGACAGGAAACATCAGGCACATAGTCCCATTATCTATGGTGTCCATCACTCAAACTGGAGATGCACAGTAACTTGCAGTAAAACTATGGAAAACCCTACAACTGAGGAGGGAATAGATGTTTCTATAAATGTTTGTGTATTTGATTTGCTTTTCACAGTTCCTGAGTCAATGACTAGAGGTTTATGACACCAAACTGAGTGATGCAGTTTATACAATAGAAGGACAGAATAACATTTGAAGTGAACTGGACCAGCTCAGAAGGAGGGCCCATGAGAATATAATGAGGTTCAACAAGGTAAAATGAAAAATGTTGCCTTTGGGACCACGTAATCTTAGGTATGTGTACAGACTGAGAGAAAAACTAATTGAGAATAGCCCTGCAGAGAAGGACTGAGGTGTCTTGATAGATGAAAAACTCAAGTCAGCAGTGTGTGCTTGCAGCCTGGAAGGCCTACAGTATCCTGGGTTGCACAAGAAGAGGGGTGGCCAACAGGGTGAGGGAGGTGATTCTACCTCTCTACTCTGCCCTCATGAGGCCCTAGCTGGAGAACTGAATTGAGATCTGAACAGGAAAGATGTGGAACATTGGGGGTGGATTGAGAGGAGGGCCATGAATATTATCAGGGGACTGGAGCTCCTCTCCTGTGAAGATAAGCTGAAATAGCTGGCCTTGCTCTTCTGGGAGAGGGCTGCAGGGAGACTTCCAGTATTAAAAGGGAGATTATAAATTGGAGAGAAATCAACTTTTTACATACTCTGATAGTGATAGGAGAAGGGAGAATGGTTTTAAACTAAAAGAAGGAAGACTTCTGGTTAGAAGAAAATTTTTCGCTGAGAGGGTGATGAGACACTGGCACAGGCTGCCCAGAGAGATTGTGGATGTCCTGTCACTGCAGGTGTTCAAGGCTGGGTTGGATGGGGCCCTGGGCAAACTAATGTAATATTTGATCTAGCAGTTGGCTAAATGTGGCAGCCTGATTGGAACCTGATGATTGCTGAGGACCTTTCCAAACCAAGACATTCTATAATTCTATGATTCTATTGTTTATATAGTTTATGGTTAACTGGCAATAAATTAAATAAAATAAATTCACCAGTGTGCAACTGATGATGAATGACATCTGTTCAAATGTACAACCCATTCTGAGATCATTGCAGGAAAGATTCTGTGAGGTATCAGAATTGAAGTAAAATTTACTGGCATGTTTGCCTGAAACATTAAAATTTGAACTTAGTTGACATATTGTCAGATAAAAAAGTATCCTATTAATTTTACAAAGCTGAAGAAATATATCTCTACTTTATTTAAAAATCATTCTTTCCAGCTTAAAGAAACAGACTCAAATTTCAGTTTTCCAAAAACTAAAAAAATAAGAGAGAAACAATAAGAGAGAAAAAAATACTATACAAGCTCATTATAAACGATAAAAGGAGAAAGATAAGAACTTGGCAAGAGAAATTGGAGATACTGAACAGCACCGAAAGGTCTTTGCTGATGACATTAGCAACCCAATTTTGCTGAGTGACTGATCAAGTGATATAAAACAATATCAGTCACTCTGTGAAAATATATCATGAGTTGTTATGTGAATAAAGAGCACACTGTGTTTGTCTCATATGATATGAAGATCATCACCTACAGATAATAAAGTTCCATTTTAATATGAAGAATAAGTGAATAAATCGTAATAGTCTACACAGTAAAAAACACTGTGTAATGGAAAATCAGTGTAATTATGTAGAAAGTTAAAAGGAAGGCCAAATAAGCTATATTAATTTGTCTAATGTGACACCGCAAGACTTTAGGAATTCATGACCTTAGCCTTGATTAAAAAAAAAAAAAGAAAAAAGTTTTTCACTATTTTTAATTTAAAGAATAGATTTCATATAACAAGAACCCTTTATGTTAATTTGTCAACAAATGTAGGCCTGGACATTTGAGAGGTCCTTTTATGTGAACGGCTGCAAGTGAGTGTGACACTTTCTATATTTTTTAGTCCTTTTTTTTTCTGAGCTTCTCAGTCATTAATTTACATGGGATTTTCTAATCAAATGTGATTTTCCAAACAGAATTTGTAGCCTATAGAAGATAAGAAGTAAGGAAAGCAGGGAAGAAAGGGCAGCAGAGAACAGAGAGAGGGACAGAGGGAAGGAAGAATGGCAGAAAGACAGAAAGACAGAAAGAAAAGAAGGATTTTTTTAATAGTTCTCTTGCTCTTTTAACTCCTTCCTTGCGTATAATATTTTCCGAAGACTACTCACTACGTATAGTGCTCCAGTGATTTGACAGCTACTTAACATTTTGTCTCTTTGTATGTTTATTTTCTGGTTTATTACCATGTTGGTAGTGGCTATCGATCTTTTTTTCTCTGTGGGTTTTTTTTTTTTTTTCTTTCTTTCTTTTTTTTTTTTTTTTTGCTATTCATTTCCTCTAAACAGTACTCCTTTTTCAGATGAGAACACATTGTACGCAGAGAAGTCTAAAAGGAAGATTAAGCTTCTTTGAGCTTTGTAAGTTTACAAGAGATTTACAGTTTGAATTGGCTCTTTTGTTTTCTGGCCTCTGTGTAGGTTGAAGGAATATAAAAGAAATAATTTTCAGATATGATCATTAAACATTTTTTCTTGATAGTTTCTTTTCATTTTAAAAGGGACCAAAGGCTAGACACTTCTGCTCAGACTTGAGCACAGCTTATTTGCAAATGTGTTATCCTTGGGCATTTGCTTGCAGGAGCTGCTATAGCACAGGGGAACAGGAGACAGGAAGGACAGGAACTAAGGGAAGAAGTAACAGAAAAAGTGAAGCGATTCCAAGTAATCTTCTAGGGTAGAAATTAAGGGTAGAAAAATTCATGTAATTAGAAAGTAAGTCTGCATCATACTTCTTTCATATTGTAGCACTCTTCTTACCCTTGTAGAGATAAACCTGTCCTAGTTCTTCAAGCTTTCCTGACTGTGTACTTTATTTACAGATATCAGTGGAAAAAAAGAAGCAGTGAGTGTAATACGTCTTAGTATACTGTGTGGCTGAAACAGAATATGGTAAGATCATCAGACTTCATGTTATGGGTAGCATTAACACGACTGAAATTTGCAGGATCAAGGTAATGATCATGTATAATATCGTCTACTCAGTACCCAGTATCAGCAGTACATGTCATTCAGATAGTGAGTACTGTACAGGACTAGCAATTTCTACTAAAAAATAACCTAGTAAAATAATTTGTGGTGTTTGTGAGGATGAACATTAGGAGTTCTGTCTTTCTTTCAAAATTTGTATCAGTCAGTTTTCCAAAGATGAGCTTGCCATTAAAAAAAATAAAAAATGTTCTAATTTAGTCTTTTGAACTTCTAGAACCTACACAGTCAAGTTAAACTCTTGTATTGGAATTGGTATCGGGAAGTTACTTGTTGCTCCTGACTGTACAAGCTACAAAATTTCATCAGGCAGCTGTCTTTTTCATTATACAGTTTGAGATACTGGGTGGCCTTGTCCTTTCTTCTCCTTTCCTCTACACATACCTTGCAAGAATATCTTTATTACATAAAAGATATTGGATTTCCATGTAGCTAAATCTGAGCAGGTGGCAGCTAGTCATCAAAGCACATTTCAAGTAATGCAGAAGGAGGGAGACCTCTACAGGATCAGCAGTCACTGATTCTGCTGATCTTCAGTTGCTAAACAGAACAGTTAATTCTGTTGGTCTGGTAAGAAGAGCTTTAAACTAGGAATGGCAGGAGACAGAAGGTTACCATCAGCCTTATGAGGGAGTTATGGACATGCAAAGACTCCTGAGTGATGTGAGCAAAATGGAACACAACAGAACAGAGTTTTATCAGAATCACCTCAAACATCCACATGTAAGCAAGGAAGTAGTACCCTTAGAAAGTACAATCGCAAGGAAAGATCCCTGGCCCTTTCAGAGAAATTGGCACAATGGGACACTTCTCTGTGTGCAGAACGAGGAATAAACATGAGTAATTAAGAGAACTGAGTAGAGAGACAGGTGTATGATCTTTCTGGAATCACATAGATGTAGATGATTGGCTTATGTGACTGGAGTGATAAAATCAAGAGCTATGAGCTCTTCAGGAAGGATAAGACAGGAAGGTGAAGAACAGGATTTATCCTTTGCTTCAGGGAGCAGCTGGAATGCATGGAGCTCTGCCTTGGGATGGATAATAAATCAGTGGGATCCCACGGGTAAGGGTTAAGGAACAAATTAATACAGTTGACCTTGTAGTGGCTGTCTGTTGTAGATCTTCTGGTTAGGAAGAACAAATAAACGAGGCCTTCTGAAGGCATCTGGAAACAGGCTCACATTCAAAGGTCTTGATCCTTATGGGAGACTTCAACCACCCCAGTATCTTCTGGAGAGATAGCACTGTGGGGCAAAAGGAGTCCTGGAGATCCTTGGAGAGCATTAGGGACAACTCCCTGATACAAATGAGAAATTTTCTGCTACACCTCATAGTCTGACAGAAGAAATGTCTCACTGGGAAAGTGGAGGTCAGAATACTGAAGAATTGTTGGCTGCAGAGGCCATGAGTTGATTTTATTCATGTTCTTGAGAAGAAGGAACAAGGCAAAAAGTAAGTATCATGAGACAAGGCCTTGGAAGGATAAGAGGTCCTGGTAAGCTGTTTGATGTTCAGGGATCAACTCCTACAAGATACTGGTCTATCCTAGTGAGCAGAAAATCAGGGAAAAATGCCTGGAGTCCTGCATGGATGAACAAAAATCTCCTGGCAAAACTCAGAATTAAAAAGATAACATATGGAAAGTGGAAATGGAGAGCAGCAACACTGCAGAAGTGTACAGACCATAGGTCCACAGAACATCTGTCTGAACTTGAAGAGATGTTGTTAGGAAATTTTGGGTCCACTGCTCAGTGCTGTCAATCAAATTTTTACCAAAATTTTAACTCCCAATCAGGGAGGCAAAACAACAACAACAACAACAACACAAAAAAAAACAAAACCAGCCACAAAAAGCCCCCACTACCAACAACAACAACAACAAAAAACTGAGAAAATTGGAGGGGGGAAAAAAAAAAGGAAAAAAAGAGAGGAGGAGTTCCTAAAAAAACACAGAAGGGTAGAAATATATGTAAAAGACATAAAATGAGTATAATCTAGTATCAGATTCACACCAGGGAGAGTTAGGTGTTGCAATATGAAGTGGAAAACCAACTATAAATAGGTAACACATTGTCTAAATATTTTGGGTGCTGTTTATAGTACAATGAAATAGCATTTTTTTTTGCTATACTCACTATGATCTTTATTTATAGTGTTGTGTTTTAACTAAGTAGGCAGCTGGGCACCATGCAGCCACTTTTCTCCCAAACAATGTGGCATGAGGAAGGGAACTGAAAAGCTAATAGTGCAAGGACTTGTGGGTTGAGATAAAGACAATTTAATAGGTAAAACAGAAGCTGTGAAAGCAAATCACTACTTCATATCTGCAGGTTGATATTTGGCCACTTCCAGGAAAACAAACCTTCATCATATGGAGTGGTTACTTGGGAAGACAAATGCCATCACTCTGAAAGTCCTTTGAGCATAGTGAAAACAAAATATATGAATCGGCTTGAAAAACCACAATTTTAGTATGTGAGTGTGCAGTAATAAATGCTTGGTTTTGTATGTATGGATACATAAGTAATGGAAGTCTAGAATATAAAAAAATATAAAAACAACGTTGGCAATATGAGTAGTGTTTTCAGAATATAAAACTCCTTTTGCTTCCTTTAATCGTTTGCCCACCATTTAGTGAATTAACACGAGTAATTCCAGTTCATGATCCCCTAAATACAGGACTGTGTAACTACATAATCAAGGTAACTGTAAGTAGAAAACTTTTAAGGACCTTATGGAAGTATTTTTTTGTTCTTACTTGCCTTTAAGCTTAAATTTATTTCATTTACACAGATTCAGAAAAAAAAAAAAAGACAAAAATTAAATCCTTCTGATTAAGAATCTCAGTGCTACACAGGATTTTGCTAGCTCTTGAGAATCATGAGATGATTACAGTGAAGGGCTGAACGAGGAAAGAGAGCTCTGAATTTGTTCAAGGCATTTCTTGATTGTTTCCGTATAGATATCCTTTGGGCTTTCACAATTGCAAATACACAGAAGAAGAAAGAAGGAGGGACAATTTCCCTGCAAAAGAGAATAACATGAAAACAGATAGACACTTACTTCAGTTGATGTCATTCATGCAATGGAGTTATTTTTTTTTTTCTTGTCCTGTGAGCAGCATGGTTTGTCTATAAAGCAGATACTTAGCTGTACTCTTTGTTGCTGTGTTTCTTGCTGTCTGAGAAAGCTAGTCAAGCCTGCCTTGTCCTTGTTGCACTGTGGACTGTGGATGAAGAACTTCAGGTCCCTGTTAAGTGTTTGCATGCCAGTAGCAGATCTGAGTCTGACAACCTGCATAATAGATCTGTTTTGGTAGAGATTTTCCCAGATGTAGTGAATCCTTTGTGCCACATTTATAATTTGGATGAGGGACACGATGCTTAATACAGTTTGCTTTGGTGTTTCTTGGAGTTTCAATGGAATTCAATTTGGGAATTGATAGCGCTACAAGCAAACTGTCTCAGTGTTTCAGTAGTTTAGTTTCTCTGCCATGTGCTAAGAAGGAACAGGTCTCTGACTGTACAACATCCTGCCAGCTTGTCAGTTCAGTTGGTGAGTTGACTGCATGATCAGGTTGCCTGACACTAGGATACCCTCTAGTACCTTGAGTGTTGCAGCCACCCTCTAATGATGTGTTAGGTCTCTGGCTGTGTAGCTTCAGGCCCACCTGACATATCTGGGAGGTGACCTTTAACTCACATGCCTGCCATCAGGCTCCCTTGCGGATCCCATAAATATCATGGATCATGTTGTACCATCTTTTAAGTTGAAATGTTTTTTTTTTCTTCCTTATGTAATGTTTTCTGTGGTTCTATACAGCACTATGAAAAGTGTCTCTTTTCTTAAGGGCCTTGGCCTTTCTGTCAGTTTTCTGGAGTTTGTTAAACATTGCCCTGGGGCTACTGTGTGTCTGGAGTCCCCTTCCTATTCTCTTCATTTCTGCCTCTAATCCCACAGATGCAATTTTAGCATAGCTTCAGCTCCCACACTCCTTTCTCATTGCAAATAGATCATTTATAATTATGAACTGTAACTGCTGGAAAACTTTTCTTAAGCAAATTATTTATTAATTGATTGGACAGTTGTTGCCCAGGTTGCTATCTCTGGGAAGCATATTATTTTTGTTTTCGGATTCCCTGTACTATTTTGATTCAGATGGTACTACACTGATTTTATTTTTTTTCTGAGCTTTTTTTTTAATTATTATTATTTGTTTTTATTATTTATTTATTTATTTGTTTGTTTGTTTGTTTATTTATTAAGAGGAGGAGGATGGAATTAGGAAGGTGAATCTAGAATTTTTTTTTTTTTTTTTTAGAATTCATTTGCTGATTATTTTTGGGAAGAATTTTATCTGAAGAATTCAGCAGTGAAACTTGCACAGTTACTGCTATTCTTCAGGTAATGGGAAGCTTGTATTCATTCTTTCATTTACATACATACTTACTTATTTTCATTATTTTAATTTTAATTGAGTCATTTATTAATCTTGTTGTCTGAAAGGCAGATTTGTTACCTGATATGCAATAAGCCAGTGTCTCAGATGAGATACTGATTTATTGCAAAGTTGAGCAATACATTTTTTATCACTTTCATCACTTGACCTCTATCCTGGTGCAGCCTCCCTAAATTGGTCAGTTAAATATGGCTAATCTTCCTTCCTGCAGGCCAGCTAGACATGCTAATTAACAGTGTTTTCTCAAGATACTCCTATCTTCAATGACAATTTTTGTCATCTCATTGTGATTAGGAGTTTCTCTACTTAATCACTTTAGCAGTTTCAAGGATGGTCATCTCGACTTAGATCAAAGCATATATTTGCTATATCTAAAGATACACAAAGATTTGTACAAAGGGTAGGTTTTACTGACAGTAATCTTTTTTTTTTATTTTATTTTTTTTTACTTTTCAACAGTCTTCAAAGATGAATTGTTAATACACAGCACATTCAAACTTGAGGAAACAAATCCTTGAATGCAAATAATAAAAGCATAAAAAATGGAATAAACTTCAGAGGAGAAAATCTTTAGATGGAATAAGTAAACTAAAAAATGTAAGAAGTGTATTCATACAGATTGTAAAACTTTCAGTATTTTAATACTTTGAACAAAGCTTCTCATATGTCCTTTTATTTCTTTCTCTATTAACTTCTACTGTATGCCTTAGAAGCTGTGTTGCATGAAAACAATACTGTTTGCCATTTCAAGTGTGCTGCATTCTTTTTAAAGGAAAAAATGTAATTGAAATGTGTCTTCTCTTTAATCCTAACTCACTGCTAATTAAACACATACAATACATTTAATCTCAGTGAAGGTGCGTGCTTTGCATAATATTCAAAACAACTGTGAGAGCTGCTCTGCAAATAATGCCTCCCTTGTTTCATATTGTCCCACAGTGTCAGTGACAGATATTGGTCACATGGGAGAAGAGACTGAACCTTCCCACCAATATTCCCTTACTTTTTTTTTTTTTGCTGCATGATGGATGGCAGCAGAGAGGCAGTCTGAAAAAATGGTGTCTGACATGGAACTGCATATAAAGCAACAGTTTCTTATTGAGTTAATCCATATGGATCAAATAGAAACCAAATAGTGGATGTGAGCACAGTGAGACAGTAGGTGGTGTGTTCCAGCAGTGGCAATAGTGATATGAAAGACAAGCTATGTTCCAGACAGTCATATACAGCTGTCACGTCAGGAAATGAAGAGCGTTTTGATCAGCTCACCTGCACAAATTCACTAATGGTGGTGATTGTTGAAAAACAGTGTTTTGTAGCTGAAAATTTTCTCTGTCAAGCAGTGCTGTTGTACTTCTTACATCTCTTGTATTTTCTACGGAAATAAATAGGAGGCATTACTTTCAGAGTGACCTACATATGTTTGTCAAATGAACATCAACAGCTTGGTTTAGAATTTTCTTTCTAATATTTTTTTTTTTTTTTAAACAAACAAAAAAAATATATATTTTAAAAACTTCTTAGAATCATAGAATCATAGAATCACTCAGGTTGGAAGGGACCTCAAGGATCATCAAGTCCAACCGCAGCCTAACCATAGTAACCTAACTCTAACAACCCTCTGCTAAATCATATCTCCAAGCACCACATCCAAACGGCTCTTAAACACATCCAGGAACGGTGACTCAACCACCTCCCTGGGGAGCCGATTCCAATGATTAACCACCCTTTCTGTAAAGAAGTGTTTCCTAACATCCAACCTAAACTTACCTTGGTGCAACTTGAGGCCATTTCCCCTTGTCCTGTCACCTGTCACCAGTGAGAAGAGACCAGGCCCACTCTCACTGTAACCGCCTTTCAGGTACTGGAAGAGAGTAATAAGGTCTCCCCTCAGCCGCCTCTTCCCCAGATTAAACAGATGCAGCTCCCTCAGCCTCTGCTCATAGGGCTGATTTTCCAAGCCCTTCACTAGCCTCATTGCCCTTCTCTGGACCTGCTCCAGTACCACCACATCCTTTCTGTACTGAGGTGCCCAAAACTGAACACAGTACTCGAGGTGAGGCCTCACCAATGCCGAGTACAGGGGCAGGATGACTTCCCTAGTCCTGCTCACCACACCATTCCTGATATAAGCCAGGATGCCATTGGCCTTCTTGGCTGCCAGGGCACACTGCTGGCTCATATTCAGCCAAGTTTCTATCAGTACACCAAGGTCCCTTTCCATCAGGCAGCTTTCCAGCCACACCTCCCCAAGCTTGTAGGGTTGCCTGGGGTTGCTGTGACCAAAATGCAGGACCAGACACTTGGCCCTGTTGAAACTCATGCCGTTAACCTTGGCCCATCGATCCAGTCTATCCAGGTCCTTCTGCAGTGCCCTTCTCCCCTCAGGCAGATCAACACTCCCTCCCAGCTTGGTGTGGTCTGCAAACTTACTGAGGGTGCACTCAATCCCCTCATCAAGATCATCATGAAGATGTTAAACAGAAGTGGTCCCAGTACTGAGCCCTGGGGGACACCACTTGTGACCAGTCGCCAACTGGACTGAACAGTTCTTAATTCTGAATTCCTTAATTCTATTCCTTTTTGTAGTTGACCTGTAACAGTTCATAAGATAGTAATTGACCAATCACACGTTTTATTAAAAATACTTAAGAAAATTAATATTAGCATAATATGATTGTAGAATGGCTTAGGTTGGAAGGAACCTTAAAGATCATCTGATTACAATCTTCCTGCCCTGTCAGTGTTTATACAGGTAAATCTTGTACCAGACTCAGTTCAAGAGTTGAATGATAAAATTGTAAAGGAATGAAGCATGAGCAGGTCTGATTTGGATTTTTTTACATGAGTATTCTCAGCCCACACTAAAAGTGACAGCTGGATTCTGCAGTCCTCACAGCAGTCCAAGTCCTCATGTAGTTCTGAAATGCCTACTTGAGTATGTAAAAAGCTCATCCCTTTATATGGACTTATTTTGAACAGTAAGGCACTTTGATTAATAACAAGTACAAGAGAGTAGGAGGATCACAGGAGTATGCTGGGCTGAAAAGAGGCCTGGCAAAATAATCCCCTTATACCTGGTCACAGAGAACAAAAACACAAACAGGATATGTAAGGAACAGAAGTCATCTGAGAACAGTTTTGCTTGTGTCGCTTACAACAAAGACACTGTACGTTATCACAACTAAAGTGTAATATGCTATTAAAGACAAAACACATGTAGGCCCTTCTTCAAATAAACATGATAGTTCTGTTTAGTAAAATACACACTAGATTTTGGGAAATGATCCATCATGTTCTTACAACTAGCAGGCCATAAAAAATGATTCTGCTGAAAAATCAACATTTTGTTTCCAAATTAAAAATCTGTATTATTATGTCTGTACACTGTAATTGTAAATTGTCTAAGAAAAATCCTGAGTAAAACAATGGTCTGTCATTTTTTTTCTGTTCAGCCTGTCTGCATAGAAAGCCAGAGAATCAAAGAAAATACTATAGTATGAACTAAAATGTAACCCAGCGTAACACTGAATATAGCATCTATTTATTTACTTACTGAGATATGGATGAACATATCTACTGTAAAATATACTGGGGCTTCACAGTTATAAAAAATAATACAGATGATAAAAGTTATATGGTGCAAACTCCCATGGTATGTGAACTTCTCATTTTAAAATAATAATTTCTATTTCTGTGACATGTTTTTACTACAAGTCTTTAAGAAAATTTATTGGTGGGAACTAATAAAGCAACATAACATCCTCATGAAGGAAAGCTCAGCTGACTACCCACTGACAGAGTGCTAAAATGATTCTAGATAAATTATTCCACACTGTACAGCTTTAAAGATGGGTGATGTACCATAGCTTCAAGAACTATTAAATGTTATGTTTGTTTTTGTTGCTTTTAACAGTCATTATGCATTTTCATGAAGAAAAGATGTGTTTCATTCTAAAGTGTGTTATTTTAGGTCCTTCTGGTTATCTTTCAGGAAAAGACAGATTTTTCTCGGACTATTTTGCCCTTCAGTGACATTCATTTTCATCCTTTATTGTGTTCTGAGGGTAGCAAGCCATGTTCTCTCATATGTCAAGTGAACGTTTGTGACATTTAGATTCTGAAGGAGAGTTTTACGTGCCATTATGTATCTGGCCTACTGCAATTCATGTTCATATTAATTCCTCTTCTTTCCATTTTTGTATCTGTCTTCTCAGTTTTACTTGGCACTTTAGATTGTATGTCTGGAACATAAACTCTACATGTCAATTTAAAATATATCTTTCTTGAATAGGCTGGTGAGCTAGTTACTCGAAATCTGATAACAAAATGTTGAAGCATGTTCTTGTTTGCCATTAAATTGTTTTTCTGATTTTTTAGGGGAAATAGAAACTATAAATTTTTGAGTGGATCACACTAGGCAACAAGCACATTATAAATGACTGTACTTACTGTTTTATGTACCGTACAAATGCAAAAGCATGCCATGGTCAAAGTTCTGTTCTGTTGCATTGATAAAGTCTTTGCCAAACATGGTGCATCATCTGATTACATGACATCATACTTACACTACACCACAAAACAGTATGCTTCCTATATCAGGAATGAAATCATTGTTTTTTAATTACAACAATATAAAAATGGAAAGGTGATATTGCAATGAATGCAATATAATTTGCACAAAAAAGAAAAAAAACTTTAAAAAACTATGCATTTTAACACTGACAAGTCCCAGCGTTAACCACTCTAAAGGCATGATTGAAAAGTATCCATCTGATAAGAGAAAAGAGGGGGACAACTGGTGATGGAAATGGTGAATGCCTCTAACTCTACTGGCTTTTTAACATTTTTCCAGACTATACTGGACTTTGTAAATTCTCTCAGCTTTTCTTTTTGCTTACATACTAAGTGTAATAAGATTAACAGGTAACTTCCTAAACTCATAAATGGCCAGATGCCTAATGCACTTTACATGACTTACAGCTACAGAACTAAATACACATTCAGTTTTAAAAGTCTGAAATATTACCATTTGAAGATGTAAAAGTAGATAATAAAGGCAATGGAATAAGTGTAGTTTTATTACTTTTTTTTTTTTTTTTTTTTTTTAATCTTAGGGGTGATATTATTTCATATAGAAAGAGATATGATTGCTCTTCAGGTCGTAGAGTAATATTACAGTACAGACTGCATGACTGCATGACAAGGAAAATGAATACTGAGTTTGTTATTTTTTATACTGCTCATAATATAAAACACAGTATTGCAAAAGAATCTGAGTTCACCTAAACTGGGAATTAAGTAATTTAAAATCTTCAAGTGTAAATAATCTAAGAATTTCTTATCATATGCATTCGAAAGATAGAAGTATTGTATTATCTCGCTTAGATGGCTGCAGAGATAGAATGAGAAAATATTACCATGTGCTTATTGTTCTTTTTCTCAGCAGCAGGACCTGCTTAATCATTTTTGAGGCTTCTTTCTGTTGTGGACACTGTTAGTGTTATCTTTTCATCTCTGCATGCGCAGTTATTTCTGGGTCTGAATAGGGCATATTCTCCAAGCACTTCACCAGCCTTGTTGCCCTTCTTTGGACCTGCTTCAGCACTTCAATGTCCTTTCTGTACTGAGGTGCCCAAAACTGAACACAGTACTCAAGGCTGGTCCTCACCAGTGCCGAGTACAGGGGCAGGATGACTTCCCTAGTCCTGCTCACCACACCATTCCTGATACAAGCCAGGATGCCATTGGCCTTCTTGGCCGCCTGGACACACTGCTGGCTCACATTCAGCTGACTGTCCGTCAATACACCATGGTCCCTTTCCATCAGGCAGCTTTCCGGTCACTCCTCCCCAAGGCTGTAAGGTTGCCTGGGGTTGTTGTGACCAAAATGCAGGACCCAACACATGGCCCTGTTGAAACTCATACAGTTTACCTTGGCCCACTGAATCAGTCTATCCAGGTCCCTCTGTAGTACCTTTCTATGCTCTGGCAGATCAACACTCCCTCCCAGCTTGGTGTCATCTGCAAACTTACTGAGGATGCAGTCAATCCCTTATCATGATTATTGATAAAGATGTTAAATAGGAGTGGCCCCAGTACAGAGCCCTGTGGGACGCTGCTTGTGACTGGCTGCCAACTGGATTTGACTCCATTGACCACAGCTCTTTGGGCCCAGCCATCCAGCCAGTGTTTCACCCAGTAGAGCATAAGCCCATCCAAACCATGGGCAGCCAGTTTCTCCACGAGGATGTTGTGGGGGACAGTGTCAAAGCCATTACTGAAGTCCAAGTAGACCAAATTGACAGCCTTAACTTCATTCACTAAGTGGGTAACCTTGTCACAGAATGAAATCAGATTTGTCAGACAGGATCTGCTATTCTTAAACCCATGCTGACTGGGCATGATCCCCTGGTTGACCTTCAACTGGTCCATGATGGCTCCTGAGATTATCCATTCCATTACCTTCCCTGGCACTGAGGTGAGACGAATAGGTCTGTAGCTACCAGGATCATCTTTCCAGCACTTGCTGAAGATGGGCATCACATTTGCCATTCTCCAGTTCACCAGGACAACCCTGGTTACCCAGGACTGTTGAAGAATGATGGAGGGCAGCTTGGCAACCACATCCACCAACTCCCTTAGCACTCCAGGGTGCAATCCATCCAGCCCCAAGGACCTGTGAGTGTCCAGCTTTCAAAGCAGGTCCAAAACCACCTCATCATGGATTATGCAGGGCCTATTCTGTTCCCCATCCCTATCTACCAGCACAAGGGGCTGTGTGCCCAGAGGGCAACTAGCCCTACTATTAAGGACTGAGGCAAAGAAGGCATTAAGTGCCTTATCCTGATCCTTGGTCACTGTGTTGCCCTCTGCATCCAACAAGGGATGAAGATTTTCCCTAGACATCCTCTTACTGTTGATGTATTTATAGAAATATTTATTGTTGTCCTTTACCTTAGAGGCCAAGTTCAGTTCTAGCTGGGCTTTGGCCTTTCTAATTTTCTCCTTGCTTTCTTTCTTCCAAGGAAAAAGTTGTCTTCTTCTCTGGCCTGACTCTTTAAGTTTGAAACTTCACCTTGGTTAACACTGTTATAAAGCAGTCATAATTGATGGTTTGTCTTGGCTCCTAACCCAAAAGACAGTGCATATCAATTTACCTGCTGAGGGCTACATCTTTAATTTTTTTCTTTGATGAAGAATTCACATGACACCACTGAATGAACTCTAGATCACAGTGGTAACACCACACCTCATCTCTGGAAATTATGTGATCTGGGAAAGAAACCATTACCTTCAGCCTTGTATTAGTTCAATAGGTTCTGACAATTTTGCATATGGTGTTTTTTTCTGTTTATCAGTAAGCATTCATGGAATCCACCTGATGCAAACTACAATATACCCAGCATTTTCACCATCATGTCCAACTCATTGAAGCTGATATTCAGCTTTGTACACAGTCCACCAATTTGTGTGGATGATCTGATTGAGACAGTCTTCATTTTGAGCTGTGACAGTTATGCATGGCTGTCCAGTATGTGGTCTGTTTTTCACATCACTGTTGCCACTGCTGACATTTACAACCCTCCGCCTCGCTGTGGTCACATCCTCTGTTTGGTCTCCAGAAATGTACAACAAGCATTGATGAAAGTCAATGTGTGCCATTTTTTCAATTCCACACCTTTGATTTATACACACTTCCATGTCAGACACCATTTTGTCAGATTGCTCCTCTGCTGCCATCTGTCACATGGCAACAACTTCTAATGGAATATTGGTGTGAAGGTCCAACCTCTACTGCCATATCACAAACATCTGCCTCTAACTTCTTAGGCCAACATAGTAAAACAGGTGGCATTATTTTTGTAGCATGTATGTACATGTAATCTCATATAAAGGAATACTATCAGCTGTCAAAGAATACATAGTTACGTCCATCAGAGTAACCTTTGATAAACTGACTATGCAAAAAGAAAGTAGAAGCCAAATTGAAAAGTAAGAGATAAACCATGCCTGCCTTCTATGCTGCAGACATACAAGTTAAGATACAAGTAGAAGGAAGTACTAGTTTCCCATTAATTGGAGCCTTTAGGGATAAATAACTTTCAGCACAAAATACAAGGATTTAGCTGCTCAGCACTCATAGTTCTCATACCATTCATTTCTTACTTCCAGGACTCAATATTTCACAGGGGATGGAAGGGACCTCTAGAGATCATCGAGTCCAGACCCCCTGCAAAGCAGGACCCTTACAGCAGGCTATGCAGGTAGGAGTCCAGGTAGGTCTCGAACATCTCCAGAGAAAGGGAGTCCACAATCTCCCCAGGCAGCCTGTTCCAGTTCTCTGTCACCCTCACCATGAGGAAGTTCCTTTGCATATTGGTGCAGAACTTCCTATGCTTCCGTTTATAGCCATTTCCCCTTGTCCTGTCCCCACAGACCACTGGAAAGAAGTTGGCCATGTCTTTTTGACTCCCATACTTAAGATACTTATAAACATTAATAAGATCACCTCTCAGTCTTCTTTTCTCAAGGCTGTACAGACCCAGTTGGCTCAGTCTTTCCTCATAGGCTCTTTATCACCTTTGTGGCCTTCCACTGGAGGTGGCCCTCTGCTGCTCCAGGAGATCCCTGCCTTTTTTGTACCAGGCAGCCCAGAACTGGACACACTACTGCAAGTGAAGCCTGACCAGCACAGAATAGAGGGGGAGGATGACCGCTCTTGACCTGCTCTCCACAATCCATTTAATGCAATCCAGGATACCTTTGGCCATCTTGGCTACCAGGGCATTTGATTATTTTTATTACTGTGACGACAGTTTTCTTTTTTCTTTTTTCTTTTTCTTTTTTTTTTTCTTTTTTTCTTTTTTTTTTCTTTTTTTTTTTTAATAGTGTAATAGCAGTTACAGCTATTTTGTAGCTGTAAATTTAACCACAGATAGTAAGACAAACTTTGCAGATAAAATAGCTTATGAAGCCAATATTCCACCTAAATTTTTTTCGCTTGGAGTTTATGTCAGCTAGCTGCCTGTCAAATCTTAAGAGTAATCAACTAGAAACACTCTACACAGGAACTCATGTCAACTAAATGTGGTTTGCTTCTTCAGGCTATAGTCCTTTCTTTTCACCACACTGTCTTTGTTTTTATTTTTATTTTTATTTTTATTTTTTTCCCCCTTCTGGTCATTTTTTTCAGAAGAATAAAGCTTCTCCATTTTTCTAATACTTTTGTCTAATACTTTGCTGCAGTGCCTCAGATAGCTCAGAAGATTTTGACTTAGGCTTGGAAAAACAGCTGTTTTATTGCCAAGGATTTCAATATTTTCCATGTCTTCAGCTGAATTAAGGTAAGAAAGAAAGTGCAGATTGTCCTCTTCATGGTCCGTACTTCTTGTACTTTGTACAAACATTACACAACTGTAAAGCATTACATGACTTTGTCTTATGAGCTATTCTATCTGTGACCGTTTCATTCCATCTGGTGCTGGGGAGGATGACTTTCTCTGCATTCTCTTTTTCCTAGTCCCCATAGACCCATATTTCTTTGCATTTTCTCTCTCTTTCTTTCTCTCTCTCTCTTTCACTCTCCCTCCCTGAGCCTTCACTTTTTTTTTTCTCAGTCTCAGTGTCTTCTTCTTCATTTGGATGTGAAATATTGTGTTGACACCTTCTGCCTTCCCAGTGACACTGGGCCCGTATACAAGATAATTTTGATCAAATTCATTTCTGTTTGTAATGATTACTGAAAATGGAAATCAGAAGATAAACATGGTCAAAGCGTAAATGAGGAGGAAAAGTTTAAATCCTAGTTACTGGTACTATTGGGGCAGTCTGGTTGTTTTTTTTTCTCCCTGCAAGATAGTGTCTTCTGCGCTTACAACACACTCCCGTAAGGTGCACAATTATTTTCTCAGCACTTTAGAATTTGCAGTTCAGAAATTATCCACAGCTGTTTTCTTCTTTTTTTTTTTTTCCTAATCTCATCCTGACACTATGTCTTTAACTAACTCTCAAGAAATTTTCCTATGTACACTAGGAACTCATGCATTTCTGCAGTTTATTAATGTTTTTTTCCATTCTTTTTACCATCCAGCTCTGATATTCCTCTGTGCAAAACTGTAATGTTCTACTTATTCTGAAATTTATCTTTCAGGTAAAGTTGGAGAACAACACCCATTATGTGTGTGAGAAGAAGGAAGGAGAGAAGAAAAACCAAGTTTCATCAATATGTATGCATAATGAAATGGAAGAAATATAGTCTACCAGTTCAGCTAACTTCTTTACAGTAGGCTTTTTTTCCTTACCTTGTAGAAAAAGTTTGAGACTTGATGAACACCATCACAAGACAAATATATTAACAAAATAGAATTCTAGAGGAAAAATACTGAGGACTGTGGATGATGTTTCATTTTCCATTTATTTATAGGAGATCTGACGGAAAAGAAGCATAAGGTCCCAAGATAGATTTTATAAGAAGAGAGACTACCTTGCATTTTTTGCTGGGTGGTGATTTGGCTGATGTTTTTTTTGATGTTACATATAGCTTTGACAAACTATGTGTCATAGATGAGAAAGTAAATAAAAATTCTTCAAGAACATAATAAAAAGGAATCATGTAGAAGTGTGAATGGTACAAATTCTCTTCAACTTTTCATAGTAATTTTTCTTATAATGCATACAATAATCCAGAATTTGGAAGATTTTTTTTTTTTTTCCCCTGCATAAACATCACAGATAAGAGATATGCAAAGGCTTATAATGGCCTCTTTATTTATTTTCTCTCTTACATAGCCATGAAAAGTTAAAATCTTGATCCAGAGTTCATACTAATATGAAATTTTGACAAATAACATGTGAAATGTGGAAAAGAAAAAAGGTTCAGCGAATCTTACTCATACAGATGATGTGTACTGCAGTACTACACATCTACATCATGGCTGGGGCTCGTCATCTGCCTGGAAGTAACCTGGTCCCACTACAGGTTTGGTTTACATATCCCCAAGGGTGAAGATTAGGCTGCCACTGCCAGCATTCAGCCACAATCACGGTTAAAGGACTTCTCCAAAGCATGTGTTTGAAGAAGAATCTACAATTTGAGACCCAAGACAGGCTATGTCTCATCAATGAAAAATTAAAAGAAACCAAAGTTCATTAGCTGGTGTAATGTTTAAGGCGCAATGCTATTTGTGTATCTTACAATTATTAAAAATTATTTTCCTGCTATTACTTCTTTTTCTAAGTAGTTTGGTTTATTCTTTATCTCTGATCATAGCACAGCACATAATACAATGAGATCTAGTAATAAAATACATTTTTTTTCCTTCTTCTCTTTTTTCTCCTTATCTCAAGACTCTATTTGATCTGCATGGAAGGGATTTATGACTTTAATAAATTGGCATGAAGTAAACCCATTAGCCTTGAAAACTCAACACAAAGAAATTGCTGTTTCTTTACTTGAAATTCATCTGTGGTTTATTTTTACTAAACTAAATGAGTTCCTCCTGCTTCTGTTGGAGAGTTTCATTGTTGATTGAGTCATACTTTACATATGTACTGCTACATAGTGGAGAAAATTTCAAACTGTTCAGGTTTTGCCATTAGTAGTCCTCTTTGGATGACAAAATACTGACCGTGACACCTTAAAGTAAACCAATCCATTGAACCTAAATGTCTAAGATATCCTTAACAAAGTTAACACAATTCTTGTTCTTATGCTAACTGAATCAAACTGCTCTGTGAGAAGTTTTCACAGGAAGAGTATATTGTTGGATAAAAGTTGCTGGATGAGGAACACAGCAGTCAGGTCACTCTCACAAGAAAGAGCAGCATAAAAAAAAAGCAGACAGAACACTGGCCATAAGTTAATATATAGGAATAGCACTATCTCAGAGTTTATATGTTGGGCAGGATCACATTCTTCTTGTACATTCAGCTGTTGAGAAGAACAGAGATCAACAATAAATCAGCAAGTTTGTACTTATTCCTTTTCTTAGAAGAACTTCTGTCTTGCATAGCACTGTTTTGTTACACAATCACAGAATCATTATGGTTGGAAAAGACTACTACGATCATCTAGTCCAACCACTGACCCATCACCACCATGCCCACTAAGCCATATCATGCAGTGCTATATCTATCTGTTTCTTGAAAACATCCAGGGATGGTGATTCTAACACCTCTCAGGTCAGCCTGTTCCAGTGCTTGACCACTCTTTCTGAGAAAATTTTCCTAATATCCAACCAAGAGACCAATCCCCACCTTGCTACAGCCTCCTTTCAGGTAGCTGTAGAAAGCAATAAGATCTCCCTTTGCTCTCTTCTCCAGTCTAAGCAATCCCAGTTCTCTCAGCTGCTCCTCATGACTCCTGCTCCAGACCCTTCACCAACTTCTTCACTCTTCTTTGGACATACTCCAGGGCCTCAATGTCTTTCTTGTAGTGAGGGACCCAAAACTGAAAACAGTACACATGGTGCAGCTTCACCAGCACTGTGTATAGAGCGACCATCACCTCCCTGCTCCTCCTGACTAATTTCTTATACAAGCCAGATTACCATTGGCCTTCTTGGCCAACTGGAAACACTGCTGGCTTATGTTCAGCCATCAGCTAACACTCTCAGAACACTGTCCACTGCACTTTCCATCCACTCCACCCCAAGCCTGTAGTGATGCAGGAGGTTGTAGTGACCTAAGTGCTGGAGCCGGCACCCAGAATTCAGTCTTGTTGAAGCTCATGCAGTTGGCGTTAGTCCAGTGATCCAGACTATCCAGATGCCTCAACAGGGCTTTTCTTCCCTCAGGTAGATCAACATTTCCTACTAACTTTGTGCTACTTGCAGACTTACTGAGGATTCCTCAATCCTCTTGTCCATATCTTCAATAAAGACATTAAACAGGATGGGCCTCAATACTACCCCTGGAGAACACCACTCATAACCAGTTGCGGCTTGATTTCACCTCATTTACTACTGCTCTTTGGCCCTGGCTATCCAGCCAGCTTTCTACTCAGCAAAGAGTACACATATATTCAAGCCTTGGGCTGCCAGCTTCTTCAAGAAATACAGTTGGACACAGTCACAAAGGCTTTACTACAGTCTAGATAAACTACATCCACAGCCTCATCCACTAGGTGGATCACTTGGCCACAGAAGGAGATCATGTTGGTCAGACTGGACCCATCTTTTATGAATTCACATTGGCTAGGCCTGATCTCCTTGTTGCATGTTGCATGATTGCACTTGAGATGATCTGCTCCGTGACTTTCCACAATACCCAGGTCAGGCTGCCAGACCTGTACATCCCTGGATCCTCCTTTCTAAAAAGTAATCTTCTATAAAAACAAAGCACAGGAATTCCTTATCAGAAGGCAAAGAACAGATAATGTATTTTCCTAAGTGGACCTGGCTGAAGGGTATGAATTTAGCAGAAACCCTGGTTTCCATCCTCTGTATAGCATCTGCGGATCATTTTCCCTGAAAGTTTTATGACTTATTTGTCATCTTTAACTCTTGTCAAAGAGTTTGCTATTGCCAGACTTCCTTTTTCAGATATCATCCTCCAGGTAGACCACACCTCTCTGAACACTGTGTCAGGCTGCTATCTGTGCTAGCAATGTGTGAGTTTGTGCTTGCAGCCCAGAAAGCCAGCATTATCCTGGACTGTACCCAGGAGTGGCCAGCAGGGTGAGGAAAATAATTATCCCCCTCTACTCTGTTCTTCTGAGACCCTGTTTGGAGTACTGCAGTACTGGACTCTGAGGAGACTCAGTATGTAGCAAAACCCCAGCCCTGACAGCCAGGGGAGGACAGCAGCTGCCTCTTCTGCTCAGAACTAGTCAAATCTCATCTTGGTATTGCACGTGGTTTTAGGTGTCCAGAAGAGGAAAAATGTCAATAAACATGGCCAAATTTGATGAACAGCCAGTAGTCTTCCACTGTGATAAATGCAAGTGAATTTATCACAAAATCGTAGAATAACCTGAGTTGGAAGGAATCCACAAGAATCATGCTGTCCAACTTCTGGATCCACATAGGACCACCTGAAAATCAGACCACATGTTCAAGAGCACTGTCCAGATGCCTCTTGAACTGCCGTAAGCTCTGTACCATTACGGTTTCCCCGAAGAGGCTCTTTTAGTGCCTGACCACCCTATCAGCGAAGAACTTTTTCCTAACATCCAGTCTGAACATCTCCTGATACAATTTCATGCCATTTCTTTGTGTTCTGTTGCTATCACCAGAGCTCAGTGCTGCCCATTTGCTGTATGCTGTGGTGAGGTCACTTCTCAATCTTCAGTTCTCTGGGCTGAAGAAACCCAGGGATGTCAGCTGCTCCTCATAGGTCTCATCTCTAGACCCTTCACCAATTTTTTATCGCTCCTATGGGCAATTTATAAATAACTGTTGATGATTTTGATGAACTTAGATAATACTCTTCTTTAAATTATGTCTTTGCTAGGCAAGGTATATCAACAGAAAGTCAAGCTAGAGTTGTCCAGCCTGCTTTTCTATGTTTTCTCCTGAAGGTCTTATATATAGTCTTTGGATTATTATCACACTCCTACCCACAGGAATCAGAAAACTGAAAAATGTTGAGCCATTAAAAACACACACACACACACACACACACACAAAAAAAAACAAAAACAACCCACCAACAACAAACACCCACATTCAGTTAATTGGGTAATGGGAAACCTTCTACTTTCTAGTTTTTAAATGCTATTTTACTTTATTCATAGAAAACATGGATACAGAACTCTAATCTGGGCTCTGATGATTGCAGCAGTATAAATATTCTGTCTCTAATCTAAACTAATCTACTTAAATTTAGTGACAAATCTAAACTAGCTGTTGCTAGAGAAATCAACTGAATTCAATTTTCCATGGAACTCAATATCTTCCATTTTGTTTTATTAACATTATAATTCATGCTATTTATTCATCTGGCTTAATTATGGTGACAAGCTTACTTTTAAAATCTTTTGTAGCATTATCTTATCACAAACAGGAAGCAAAGAAAAACATCAGACCTTTCAGGCCTACTAGTATACCATGCATTCAGGCACTACATATTCCATGCCTGAACGTGCCTTGTTGTTCATAAATGCTGAGAAACAGTAGTAAGTGAACAATAACATTTTTCCTACATTAGAAATTTAATTCAAAGTCATTTGAAAACTGGGAGATGTTATGCTTTTGTGTATTTTCTGTTGCATTGCCTTCTATTTTTATAGGAGGTATGCATAATTGGTACAGGAGTTTTCAATATCATAGTATTTACCATCTCTCTGTGAATGACAGAATACATATTCATACTGTGAAATGTGACTTACATTTTCACAGTCAAAATATTCAGTTAGCAACATTAGCTTCCCAGTGGGCTTCCGCGTACTATTGTATATTGTGAAAGAAAACAGTAATTTTGTAAGCAATTTTCTTTCGCTGTTTATTGTTGGTTTATATGTGTTTACAGATGGCCAGTGTTCAACAGCAGATTATTCAGTTTCTTTTCTTGAGAAAAAATTCATGTAAAACCAACAGAATATGTATTTTCGCAGTACATCATCACAGGGTATTTCCTACATCTTTTGACAAGTTAAATGCAATATTTTTTAGGAAATCAGACTGATCTCTAACAAATGCAACAAAAAATGCAGAGAATCAGACATTTCCATTTTATATTTACATTCTATAGATTTTCCTGTTCCACCTTAATATTCAATGCTCTTGTGGACATAGAAATGCCTACAGAATAACAATCTCTTATTTAAGTGTAAAACCATGGGTTGCATTTAAGAAATATAATTATTGTATTGTACTATATTGTTCTTCTTCTTATTGTATTATTGTTTTAAATTTCAAATGAATTGCACTACTATAAACAAATAAACCTCTCTCAGGCACAAGATATTTCACTAAATGGACCAGATGTGTACTTAAAATGGAAAATATGATGTGTGTTATTTTCTTGCCTGTAAGGCATGTAGCTTTCAGAAAGCCTCAAGGCTTTCTGGCAAAAACATTAAGTTTGTGAATAATATGATTAATGCTCATTTTTTCCTTTCGAATTTTGTCTCATCAGTCAAAGATGAGTAATGTGTAATCTATCTTTTCATTTGTTCTTTCATCTTTGCAGTGAATTATCATAAAGCTTTGTGAGATTCAGCAGAATACTGGCACAATGCGGAAAGTAGCTAATTTCAAGTAGCTTATTCTTGTTTATTGTATACATTATTACTCTTTATTTTTTAGACATTTCCAAATATTACTGTCCTGGTAACAAACAGCTGATGCTGGAAAGTCAAAATGCAACAGTAGCAGTCTTTCCAAAAGGTGAGGAAAAATAAATAAATAAGCAAGCCGCACCTAGATTGGTTAGATATTAACCTGGGTAATCATTGTAGGGAAGAAGATATGACTAGCCCAAGGCTCTTCAGTATATACCTATGAGTGAGGAGAGGACTTCTGGTTTACACCGCAGGGTAACTCCATTAATCAGGTTGGTACAGCAATATTTCTTACCCTAAAGCCAAAAGACTCTGATTAATGACTTTTCCATGTTGTCATCCCAACAGTATGCAAGAAAATTCCAGTGATGCTAGGGTTTCAGTTTTCTCTCTTCAGAAAAGAACAATAGAACCCTCAAACCCAAGGAATACCCCAGTTCTCTGTGGCAGTTCATTAGGAAAATTTTTGACAATTCTGAACATCTTTGAAAGAATGTACTCTGCTTTTCTTTCTTTGCTGGCCTGTTCTGATATCACTGTGGAAATTAGAAGGCTTTCTGTCATTTACTATTTGCGTAAACCTGAAGACAAAGCTCTAGAAATACAGATCCCAACACAACCTAGTAATTGAAGGGAAAAAATATTGGTCTAAAATGATTGAAAGAAAATCACACTGAGAACAGAAAAAAATGAGTTGCTAGTAATATTTGTACAGAGATAAAAAATATGTGCCCTAAAAGAAAAACAGATTCAGAATCTGTAGTCTTGTGTTTTTTAACACCAAAGAGATTTTGAATTGATATAATTTTTTCTTCTTCTAACTTCTAAGTTACAAGGATGCTTTATTTTTGTGTGCATTTCACTCTTCACACTAATTGCACTGACAATAATCAGTTTTCCAGGCTATGAATAAAGAATAATTGCAGCCCTTCTTAGGATCCTTATGGGAAAAAATGAAAACAACCAGAAGGTGGCAGCTTTAGACCATTTTGAGAAAGTACTGTCCGTGTCTTCAATCATAACTAGGCTTATACTGCATGTTCTGAAACACTGAAGTAAGGAACAACTATGAAAAATAAAATTATTTATTCACTGATACAATCATGGGGAAAAAAAAAAAAAAAACACGAAAAAAAAAAGAGAAAAGATCTTTCAGTATAAGAGCTGTAAATCCAGTGCCATTAACCTTTAATCTAAATAAAAAGGCTAGTACTGAGAAAACAGAAGTTTTTTTGGAAGCCACTCAGTTCACTATGCACACATTTAGAGACAAGATAAGTTCATATTCATCTGAGACATGATGATGCCTTTGGAATCTGTGAGGGCAACAGCATCCATCATCTAGCTACAAGCAGAAATCACAAATTCCAGTGTAGCTCTTGGAATGAATACTGATTTGATCAGGTGTTCTCCTTTGCTAAGAAGACATAAAATGATGCCTGAGAATGGGCAATACAAGAGATAGTAAAATAAATTACTTGTGTCAGTACTTCAGAGAGAAACAATCAGCCAGAGAAGTAATAAACTTTCATTTCTAGGAATCTGGCTTGCCAAAGGAGATAAAACTGAGTCCTGAAAGATCATCATGAGGTCAGGTTCACAGACAACAATTAAAGTGTGCTTTAGTAACGTATTTATTTGTTTATTTATTTTAAGGGGGGAAGGAGGAGAGAGGATACAACCCCTATAAACACAAGCATGTGTTTATATTCTGAATTATTTTTCAGTGAAATCTGAAGTGAAAACTCTCACTTCATCAAGATATATGCTTAGGAGAATAGGCTTTAATCCGGAGTTTCTTCCACTACTGAACACTTAGTACCTGCAGTATCTACTTGACGTGTCAAATCAAAGTGGCTGTAATAGGAAATTAATCTTTGGGAAGTTGTGTGATCAGGAAAAAAAAAAAAAGAAAAGAAAAACAAACAAAAAAACCCCCAGTATATTGCAACAGAAAAATCTTCTGTCTTTATCCCATAACTTTAGCCAAAGGATTTCTGTCTTCAAAGATACCCGAAGGAAAAAAAAAAAAAAAAAAAAGCACCTGAAAATAGAACTCCTCTGTGCTCTCCTTGAAAAGTTTTCCAAAGGACAACTGACCCCTTTTTGTTCTCGCTTTACACTACTATCAGTCATGAAGAAAATAACACTTTGAGAAACTCAAGGACATACAGTAAAAAGTTTTTAAAAAGCAGAAGAGATAGAGAAAAGAGAGCAGGGCATATTCAGCAGTGAGGTCAAATTGAGCTACAGGGGAAAAAAGGGAGAGAACTGTGAAAAACTTTGATGAACAGAAGGAATCGTTAGTAAAGTCAAGTGAACTGAAGAGCTCAGGGACCTACACATGAAAGAAGCCTGCAATTTTCATCAAGCAAAAGGATCAAAACTATTAGGAGCTGTGTGTACAAATAAAAGGAAAAGAAAACTGGGAGAATGTAAATCTAAATAATGACTAAGCAGTTTAAGAAAGATAGGAAATAAACAAAGACCTTAAAAGGAATGAAAAACTGAATGATTTACAATTCCCTAGAAGGGAAGAGGTTGAGAAATTAAGTAGAAGATAATGGCAGTCAATTTCAGATCCTACACCTTGCTATAGCAAAGTTTGAGATAGCAAATCAAATGGAAAAAGGCAATTTAGCTGTGCAAGTGTAATAAAAATATGTAACAAAGGGGCTTGTGAGAAAGTGAAGATGAAGTAATATATGACAGAGCATCACGACAAGTGGATGATTTACTTCAAGTATTCAAAATTAAAGATAATCTTGCACACAAAGGCAATATAGATACTGGCAGACTTGTGCTTTGAAGTGTCACAGAGTTTGTGCAAAATTTTTCTACTTTCTTCTACCATTCTGTGTGGACAGTAGTCAAAACTAGCTTGAAGCTATGCTCCCTAACTTGGAATACTGGATTAATTTTCGCAATTCTAAATTTACCATTAGTAGGTTCTGTCAAACTTCTTCAACCCTCTCAGTTTTGAGCTTGGCAAAAGGCATGATGATTCTTCTATATTGTGTTTTGTCCCTTACTACAGCATAACAGAAAATTGTATCTTTGTTGCATATTTAAATGTTTTCTCTACTTTGCCATCTGTTGCCAGACTTCAGTCTGATTAAATTATATTGAATCTTCGGTACTGCATCCTAGAGCACTGCACCTGAATGCTGGCCAGTTTGGAGCCTCAGACTCAAGATTGAAAAGAAGCTACTAAAGAGATTCATACAGCAAAAGAAAAATAGAGGTAGCATAATAGTAAAATTAAAACAACAACAACAACGACAACAACAACAACAATGCTAAGTTACTCATTCTATCACAATATCCTAAACAACTTTACAGAAGATATGATAGGCGGGGAAACTGAAGCACAAGGAGGTAAAGTGAATCATCCAGAGCCATACTGGAGAGGTACACTTTATCAGGGAGTGCAGACATAGAACTAGGGATAAATCTAGAGGTAAACTGAGTAGATTTATATTAGACATTAAGAAGATTTTATTTACTCGTAAGGTGTGGAGGCCCTGTGTTATCAGAAATCCAGGAAGAAAACTCTCTAACTCCAATGTGGTATTGGAAAGTGACATTCCTTTATTCCTCACAATACATACTGGGAGGCTTGACAAATAAGTGCTATGCTAATGTCCCTCTGGGCATGTGCAGTTGCATTTAGGGAGGTTGTATGCCCACTTAGTTTATCCCCACTTTTCCACCATCAGCTTAATCACTGAGACTTTTGGATGACCTTTAGCTGTTTTTCCCCAATTTGGCAAATTTCCATTACTTTTTAGTCCATAATGAGCAACTTCCAAGAAAGTATATGTGAAATCCAAGAAAGATGTCCTTGCACCCCTTGAGTGCAAAAGATAAAAGTAGTCTATTATGGTTACAGTGCTTCTCGTGAAGCAGAATTAAGAGAAAACAAGGCTGTTCATACACCAAGCAAAGCTGAAATGGAAAGTTTTAGAATTAGCACTCAGCGATTCCTTTTGTTAAATTAATATATTGGTCCTTAAAATAATATGTTGATCACTATTGCTAAACAAGCCAGTCTATAATATACTATCCCTACTGCTAAACAAACCTGTCTATATCACCTAGAATATATCCCCTGGAGGAGCTGTGGATCCCTGAAAGTGTTCAAGGCCAGGTTGGATGGGGTTTTCAGCAACTTGATGTAGTGGAAGTTGTCACTGCCCATGGCAGTAGGGTTGGAATTAGATGATCTTTAATGACCCTTCCAACTTAAGCCCATCTATGCTCCTATGATTCTGTGATTCTATGATTCTGTGATTTGGTATGTATCTAAGTTAATAGGAAAAGAACTTGGATTTTCGATTTACAGAGACAAAAATTCTTAGTCCTCTGGTACTTTGCAGAGTTGGCAGCTTCCTAATTTTGTTAAGTATTTATTCAGTACTGTGCATATAACTGTCTGGCAAGGAATTTGGCCTGGGCTGACAAAAACAGCTTGGGAAAAAATGTTTTAGAAAGGTTAACTGGGGGAAAGATAGAACAATGCTGAGGCAGAGGGGTGAGCTTTTTTTCTCTGATTATTCTTGAGGTTGTTGAATTAACTCTGGTGTTTGAAAAAAATTGGTGTGAGCATGAAAAACAGATAGAGCAACTCACTTAGGGGGTTGGTGGAGGGGGAGGGGGAGAGATTGCACGACCACAACGGACTATGAACAACCACCAGAGGTCCTCGCTGAAAACTCCCAAATCTTCTAGAATGCCTAACCATGGAGTTGTGAGTGAGTTCCCACCTTGAGGGTTGTCTCAAACCAGTTAGACTATATAAAAGAGAGTGCAGTTTTACCTTTATCAACACATAACCTATGGATCAAGACTCTGGACTCAAGAAAACGTTGGATTTAAGAAGTGATGAGGAGTCTCCATATTCTTATTATTTATTTATTTAGTTATTTTCCCCTCTCCATCTTCTTTTACTCATTTTTCTGTAGTAGCTTTTGCCTAAATTTGCCTGAAAGTCATCAACAAGTAAATAACACATGTGGCAAGTACCCTTATCCATAACATTTCTCTCCTAATTGATTTTAGAAAGTTGTCTAATTTTGCCCCAAACTAGTTGATTAATTGTTAGAAAGCTCAGTAAATTGCCTTATGTTATCACCCTGAGTCATAAGTACATTGCATTTGTGATCCTGTTATGCAGGATAGTGCCCTATTTGGGGAATTTCAAAAATTCATATCCATCATCATCCAATGATTTAGGTGAGACATTTACAGTAAAGGAGTTTCTTCACAATACTTAGTGAATTGAATTCACCAGTGCAACTAGTATTGGATTGTTATCAGTTTTTCTCCTGAAGTACAAAAGTGTAAAATATCCTCAGTTACGTACCTGTTTTGCATTTATAACTTGTGCTTACAGATAAAAAGTTACCTGTCACTGAAAATTTTTGAAGATTATATTAATGTAAGTCTAACCAATGCAGAAATTTATCCAAGAGTTTACTTTCTCTCCTGTGTGTTCTGACTGCAGCTTCCTTCCTCTACTTCAGTAACTTTCCCACCTATATTTCTTGCTTTTCTTACTCAAACTTGCTTCTTCTGCTCCAGCAATCTATCAAGAGCTCTGCAAGTTTCAGTTTTTATGCTGATCACTTTATGATACTGATTTACCGAGGACTTATTTTTTAAATGTCGGTATTTCCAAAGGTTCTTGAGTTGTCTGAGATATGGGCTATCTCTTTAATATCTTTCAAGGAATTTGAACTATGTCACTGCAAGAGTGTTCATCATAGTTTGTATTGGAAATATGTTTATCACTTTCTCTTGAGTCAAATCCTTTAACTTCGGTATGAACTTGTGTTATCAAGTACATAATGTACTATGCAAGCTTCTGAACAGAACTCATTTTTAAGTACAGGAAATATAAGCAACAGTGAAAACTGGAAATGAAGGATATTGGCCCTGATCAAAATGCACATAGAATATAAATGAATTCATAGTTCTTGAAACGTTCATCTCTTTGAACCTACTTGAAATCCTTTGGAAAAAAGGAGGAAAGGTCTTTAGGTTGCAGGATTCTATGCTGTTACTGGGAAAGGACAGGTGCATGGCACTGAGCAGTTACGACTCTGCTTTTATTCTGTCTCTCTGCTCAAGCTTATTTTGATGAAAATCAACAATATATCAAATGTCAACTCAAAGCTTGTTTTTCTACTTAATGGCGTGGTAATACTCAAAAGGTAAATTTTACCATCCATAAAAATGTATTACTAATTACTGCCCTTGTATTCAATCCAAAATTTATAATAAGTTTAGGTTCTCTTTTTGTCTTTTAGGACTTTTCTACTAGAAAGAACATGACGTCTTTAGTATAAGGTAATATTTGAAGTCTAGGCTCTCACTTTCAGTTAGGAAACAAACTTTAGATGAGACTCTGAGGAGCAGAAATCGTGCTTAAACAATTTTTTTCCTTTAAAGACAATGATACCCGGAATGTTTTTTGGATATTTAGGTTGTAGCATATAATGTGCAGTATATTTGAATTAAGAAGAAAAAAAGAAAAAAAAAAAAAAAAGAAGAAGAAGAAGCAGAAGAAAAAATAAAGAATAAAGGAAGAAAAAAAAAAGAAAAATATCCCCATGCTAATGCTTATGAACTTAGGCAGGCAGTTGATTGCAATCGCCATGTTCTAAAGAGAGGATGAATTTATCAGAAATAGAATCAAGCAACTCTATATGCTCTATCTGAATCTAAATTACTCTCTGAGCAGTACACTTGCTCGAATTCGAAACAAAATGTAAAAATTCAATGCAAAGTTGTACAACTTAGGGAACTCAGGTAAGCATTAACTGTCATTATAATCAGCTCTTTCAAAGATTGCTTTGCATACCTCCTCTTCAATATGTATTCTCTTGTCTGTTTTCTTAATAGTTTAGCTTTTTAGTCATTAGACAACTTAGATTTCCTTGCTCTATTTAGTAAAGAACACATTGAAAAATTAATTAATTGCCCACTTTTTGATGCAGGAGTTTTTCCATGTAGTTCATAGAAGAATGATGCACTTCTGTTTGCATGTGTTTGGCAGGAAAAAGCATCATGAAGATTCAAATTACAAAACACAAATTACAAAAAAGTAAATGCAATCCTGTAAACCACATGCCAGAAATAGAGCATCAAGTAAAGGAATGTTTGCCGTATAAGCTGTGGGAAATACAGCCAGATGCATGAAATTGAAATTTCCAAATCTAATAATTGCATCTCTATTTCTTAGAAGCAGAATTTATATTAACTTCGGGAATTATTATCACTGGAATTTGAATGTTCAGAGCTGAGGCTTTTCATGAACTATTGGAAATAAATAATTTCAGCAAAGCCACTAGTTTAGGTCCCTGTTTGACCTTCAAAAATATAACAGATCTGTGATTATTCTTAGATCCCATCTCCAACCTGGGAGTAATGAAAGTCAATCCAGTCAGTTTGTATGTCAACCCAGTATCTGTATAATTTTAACTCGCTTCAACATCAGAAATTAATTTAGGCCACATTAAATTTCTAGTTAATCCTTACTCAGGTTTTTTTTTTTTTTTTTTTTTTTTTTTTTTTTAATGATACTATGCTTTTTCTCACTTAAAAATATTGAGGTGGTTCAGATTGCTAGAACAACTATTAAATAATTTTATTTTGTGCTAGAATTTTGACTAGAAGAAAATCTTACATATTCAAAAGTGTTTATCTTTGTACTTGCCATCTGAGTGGAGAGCCCTAAATCTTTTCTGTGCTCTATTTACATCCTGACCATTACAAATTCTTTTTCTGTTTTCTTTTTGTCTTGTTTGTTTGTTTGTTTGTTGTTTGTTTTTTAATATTTTCCTCACTTGGCCTTTTGTGCTAGAAGACGTGAATTTGAGTAACTCATACGCAATTTGAGTAACTCACACAACTGGGAAGTTGTCTTTTAGCATGACTTTTATGGAATTCTAGTTTTCATTGTCAGGTCGTTTTAATTTTAAAGGAGCAGTTTCAATTCTTAAAAAGGGAAAGGAGGGATACATTTGGTGAGTCTCTTTCAGAGAAAAAAAAAAAAAGAAAACAAAACCCAACAACAGCACATCATTACTTCTAATACATACAGATATGTATATATATATATATTCAGAGTATATAAAAATTAAAATGTATTTTCCTTCTTCTTGAAAAATTCATTTCTCTGTGGAAATGAAGTAGAGAGACATCATGGGTTAGACTGGGATTACAAAGTCAGTCTCTCAAAACAAATTAGTAAATAGCGGAAACAAGCTTTTTTAAACTGCCGGAGATGGTATGTCAATGATACTAGTGGTGGGAAGATAACGCAATCTAGAAAACTTCCATCGTGTATTTTCTCGCACATCACCCAGGAAGAACACTTTCTGCCTGACAATTACACATGCCAAATGGACCTTTATTTTTTTTCCTTTGGAGATTATGTACTTTCTGTACTCATAAGTTTTTACTGTAACTTTTAAACTGAATTTTTTCTTGAGAAGAAAAAACCCAGTATTTGGTCTTGTATATAGAACTGCAATTAATGATTTTAGCTACATTTAAGCTTACTTTGTTTGAAAATAAAAGGATTTTTTTTTTTCTCTTTTCATTTTTTCTTTTTTTCCTATTGTTTTCACTATGAACAGCATTTATTGGAATGGCCTTTCTAGGGGGAAAACAAACAGAAAATTAGGAGATTCAGATTTCTTGTGCTGACTTCTTTTTGTTGTAAATATGTCTATACTTTCTTACTTTCTTATAAAAAAATTAAGGCAAGCTTCTTAGTTAAGTAATTTGGCATTCCGTTCTTTTTTCAAATTACAAAGTACATGAAGCTTTTTTCACATTATTTACAGTATGAGAATTCAATGTTCTGGTGCCTGGAAATGTGCCCCATTATGGGAATGAATCTACAGAAGAAGAATAAAATGAAATACAACAAAGAACTTGTTTGGCAACATTAAGTTAAATAAGTTGATATTCTAGACATTTAATTAAGAGTATAACCTAGGGATGCATCATGGTAATATACAGTCTGCAAGAGAAAGGAAACAGTGAAGTTGCAAATAGAAGTGTTTATATATATATATACATATATAATTATGATTATGATTATGATTATTACCTATTTATTTTTAAGTTCAAAAGACAAAAAAATAAGTACTTATTGGAAATATGAAATACCTATGAATATGATGCAATTGTAATCATCAAGAGAAGAAAACTTGGAGTGGTATGATTCCACTCTAATCATTTTGAAGAGAGCATTGTAAACAAATAATGGGAATTCTTTACCATTTCCAAAGAAAGTGAGACAAATACAGCTTCCAGAAGCTATAGGAAGCAGATGAAGGTTAGAATAAACACATTTATTACATGAATTTAAAAGGAGTATTTAAACTAGATGAAAAGAAGGCTAGAAGAGGTACATCAGTGAGAGTGATTTGCAATGAGGTGTTACAGAAATAGATTGCAAATTAGTATTTGGGAAAAATGAAATATTTCAGTCTAGTCCTAGCTGCAAGTTTATCTATTTGGTACAAAATAGACTTCTTATGTGTGTTTACAAATCCTATCCACAAACCCAAACTTCAGTCCAGAAATACTAAATTTAATAAGAAGATATCAACCAAAATTGTATTATCTTGTTCAAACAACAGTATTGAAGAATTATATTTGAGAATTTCCTAAATGACAGGATTTGCCTTTACAGAATAGTTCTTTTTTTTTTTTTTTCAGATGTAGATTACATTAACTCAAACATATTTTTTTTACTTATTTTTATTCTTAACAATTGTATCTCTGTATTATATATTCTATAATCCAACGAGGAAGTGATTAATTGTGAAATCTCTGAATACTCTATTTAAGACATTAATCATTTTGTGGTAATGTAGGTTTGGGCTTATTTTTCTTCAAGTTTATAAGTTTCTGTTGTCTCTGTTTTCAATCTCATTGCTGTCTCTGCATGAAGAAAACAACACCTTAGGTGTAAAATTATTGCTGCAAAAATTCACAACATCTCAGTCAGAAATAGTTTTCTTCTTAGAGTCTAAAACAGGAATTCTAATGCTTAAATTGTTGGTCTAGTTTTCTTTTCTGTTCACCATTACTTTATCAAGTGAAAATCATAATCTTTTTTTTTCTTAAAAATACCACATAGTGTACATACACAAGCTTTATAATTATTAGTGCAGAACTGGACACAGTACTCCAGATGTGGCCTCATTAGGGCGGAGCAGAGAGGGGAAGATCACCTTCCTCAACCTGCTGGTCACGCTCTTTTTAACATAGTCCAGGACACCATCAACCTTCTTGGCCACAAGGGCAGGCTGCTGGCTCATGGTCAAACAGTTGTCCACACGAATGCCCAGGTCCTTCCCTGTAGAGCTCCTTTCCAGCAGTCATCCTCTAGTGTACACTGATGGATGTGGCTATTCCTCCCTAGCTGCAGGACTATACACTTGCCATTGTTGAGTCTCAAAAGGTTCTTCTCCATCCAACTCTCCTGGCTATCTGGGTCTCAGTGAATGAAAGTACAGCCTTCTGGTGTGTCAGCCACTCCTCTCAGCTTGCACAGAAAATACATCCCTAATTATCAGGAGGAAGATGTCTTTTTTTAGCAATAGAATTGATTCAGAGAACTGAGGGATGGTAACATTTCAGTCTTTTAAAACAATCAAAATGAGAGAATTAATATTGGCAGAAAAAAAGATCCAAGAATCTTTAGGTTGTTCTTTAACAGAGTTGTAGGTGAGTTAAAATAGAAGCTACATTTTGAGTTTATATCTGTGAGAATGCCTAAGCATTGCAACAGAGACACATACTACCAGGACAATCACAAGATCTAACTCCCAAGAGTGTTCATGTACTCTTTCAAAATTCATCACTGCTCAAAGACCAAACCCAGGGTGGGTATTACCAGAAGCAAATACAGAACCAAATTGCAACCGTCTTTTCACATAATTTAATCCACGGTGCTCTCATGTGTTCAGTGCAATGCATATTTTTTCCCTCTATTTCTTTCTTATCCTATCTCAAGAGGAATTTTTGAAACAAGAGAAAAATGTGAAGAGCAAATCACTGATAGAATATATCTTCCACATAGGAAATAATTAGGAAAGTTAGTGGATGGATTAGAACTTTTCAGTCTGGAAAAGGTGAAGATGGAAGGGCATGGTTATGGCAAAATTATATATAGCATAAGAAAGGGAAAAAAATGTCCATAGTTTTTCTATAAGAGTAGTAAGGCTCCAAAATAAGTTCCCCAAAGATGCTGTGGATGCTCCATCCCCAAAAGTGTTCAAGGCCAGGATGAATGGGGCCCTGGCCAATCTAATCGTGTGTGTGTGTCCCTGCCCACACAGAAAAGTTGGAAATAGATGTTTTTTAAGGTCCCTCACAAACCATTCTATGATTCTGCAATTCTGTAGACTTGATAAAGAGTGGACATCAACTAGAACTAGAAAATAACAGGTGCGCAGTAAAAAAGGAAGTGGTACTTCTCTATATCACAAGATTTAAGTGGCAGTTTTTCTTGCCAACAGACATTTCAGACGCTAAAAATTAACATAAGTGTAGAAGATATTATGAGAGAAATTCATGCTGAAAAGAATTCAAGAGCTGTTATATAAAATGACAGGATGTATCTGGATCAGGAATGTCCTGAAAGGAAGCTTGCTGACGGAGGAATATTCTGGAGAAATAACACCATAATTTTGTTGGTTTCTTGTATTTTCCAAGTTGTCATAGTTAGAGAAGATACTGAGATAGAAAGATGTTATGTTTGACATTGTTGCCTTTCTCTCTGTCTTCATGATTTGATTCTTTAAGAGAAAAATATCTTAGATGACATATAAGAAATTGCAATTAAATCAGAGATTAAAATATTAAATGTGTGGTTCAAAATTTACAGCAATTCAAACTCAGGCATCACATAATAATATTATTCGCACATTATTTGATAAAATAATTTCCTCAAGAGCTTCAAAAATGAATTAATCTCAAAAATTTCCTGAATAATTAAGTAACTGGTATATTTATATGAGCAATTTTTCAGTGGTTCTTCCCTTGTCCATTGATGTAGATATACACTCAGTGTGTCCAAGTCACTCTCAATGATATTAGAAATATCATGGCAGTCAGGTGAAGTCCCAGGTGACTGGAAAAAGACAAAGTCACACTCATTTTTAAGGAGGATAGAAAGGATGACGCAGGGAACTACTAATCTGTCAATCTCACCTCTGTGCCAGGAAAGATCATGTAGCAGATCTTCCTGGAAACTATGCTAAGGCACATGGAAGACAGGGAGGTGAGACAGGAGAACCAACATGGCTTCACTGAGGACGAGTCCTGCCTGATTAATCTAGTGGCTGTCTATGATGGTGTAACTGCATCAGTGGACAAGGGAAGAGCCGCTGATGTCATCTGTCTGGAATTCAGTAAGGGCTTTGACACTGTACCACGTAATGTGCTTCTCTCCAAATTGGAAAGGTAAGGATTTGATGGCTGGACTGTTAGATGGACAAAGAACTGGCTGCAGGATTGAGCCCAGGAAGTGTTGGTCAGTGGCTTACTGTCTGGATGGAGATCATTGTTAAGTGATGTTCCCCAGGGGTCAGTGCTGGAACCAATACTCTTTAATATTTTCATCAGTGACATTTACAGTGGGGTCTAGTGTACCCTCAGCACAGTTGTTGATGACACCTAGCAGCGGGGTGTGGCCAACACACCAGAGGAACGGGATGCCATCCAGGGAGACCTAGACAATCTTGACCAGTGGGCCCTGGTGAATCTCATAAAGTTCAGCAAATCCAAACTAGAGCTCTTGCACCTGAGTCGAGGCAGCCCTCACTACCAATACAAGCTGTGGGATAACAGGATTGGACACAGCTCATTCAAAAAAGACTTGGGGGTACTGGGATGATGTGTCCTTGCAGACCAGGAAGCTGACCATATCCTGAGCTGCATCAAGAGAAGTGGCCAGTAGGTTGAGGGAGGCGATACTGACCCTCTACTATGTGTTGGTGTGGCCTCACCTGGAGTACTGCATTCGGATTTGGAGTCTTCTATTCAGGACAGACATAGACCTGTTGGAGAGTGTCCAGAAGAGAGCCACATAAATGATCCAAGGGATGGAAGGGATGTCCTCTTATGAGGACAGGCTGAGTGAGCTGGGGCTGTTCAGTCTGGAGAAGAGAAGGCTCTGAGGTGAGCTGATAGCAGCCTTTCAGTACCTAAAGGGGAACTACAGGAAGGAAGAGAACTGACTCTTTAGCAAGATCTGTGGTGGCAGGACAAGGGGAAATGTTTTCAGACCAGAAGAGGAGATTTAATTTGGACATAAAGAAAAAAGTCTTTTACAGTGGGGTGATAAGGCACTGGAACATCTCATCCAGAGATGTGGTGGAAGTGCTGGCCTTGGAGACATTGCACCGTCAGGCTGGACCAGGCTCTGAGCAACCTGATGTAGCTGTGGATGTCCTTGCTCGTTGCAGGGGAGGTGGACTAGATGGTCTTTAATGGTCCCTTGCAATTCCATGGTTCTATACAATCAGCTGCACTTGAACATGGTATGTTGGCTCATATTAGCATTGAAGTTTTTCAACATACATAGCTTGTTTAGTAATGTTACTTAATGTATAAAAAAATATTTGAAATGAATTGAGATAGATAGTTTATAACAGAACACATTCAGAAGGTAGCTGTTTTAATATGTACCTCAGAACTTATTTGCAAATAAATTTATATTGCAGGTTATTCTAATAAATTTTTAAGTTCTCATTTTTGTTGTTTTTCAAATATCGCCTACCTTGAGTAAATATTTTCTGTGTAGATTTCTCACTGAGTATAATACTTCTAAATCCCATATATTGATTTTACTTTCATTAAAAAAAAAACACAAAACACAAAGCTTACAAACAAACAACAAACAAACAAAAAAAACCAACACCATTCAAGAAAATTTAGAGAATAAAGGACGTACTTCTGTTCTCTATCAAATTTGATCAGTCCTCACATCCTTCAGTCTCAACAGCTTTAAGATAAGTCAGTTTCCACAGGATAAGTCCAATACAACCTGCTGTTCACACAAATGTAATGAATTCCAAGGTCTTCAAGGGCTACTATAATTGATGAAATTAAAATGCTGACCCAGACATGTATCTAAAAATAGCGCTTATAATTTTTCTTCTAGCTCTTTTTTTCTTCTAGCTGTATTTTTTTTTTTTTTTCGCTGTGTGAAGAGAGGAGAATCTGAAAATATATATAAAAATGTATTTTCTTCTTTGCTTGGAGGTGCAGTGTTGGATCAGAAGTATGTCTTCTCTTCAGTCTTTCAAAAATCAACAAGATACATCTGGAAGGTACATGCACTTCTGTTCTTTTATTTGTAAGGGTCTTCATCTGAGTTTTTATTGTATGGCTAGAATATCAACCAGAATATTAAGAGAGTATGATATGATGTAAAAAATTATTCTTCAAATATTTTTATCCTGCTTTACAAGGCATATCAAAGAGATGATTTGGATTTTGTAAGTAAAAAAAGTTTGATTTTTTTTTTCATTTTTGTTTTTGCTTGTTTGTTTTCTGTTTGTACTGAAAAAACATACAAGCTAAAAGGAAGAAAAATTACTTCCAACCAGGGTCGGTATGTACTTGTAGAATTTGACCTAGTTTTTAGCCTACTTTCAGTGTTAGTGTGAAGTTGGACCAAAATAAATAATCCAATTGTAGGTGATTATTTACTAACAGAAGTCCAATTAAATACTAAATTTCTGAGACAAGAGCAGCTTGTATTTTTATGGTGAACAATGATGTAGGTGCACTAATGTAATTAACGTAATTAATGCCAATTGTAAAGTATCTACATTGAGATGATTTCCTAAGACATGACTCATTTTGCACTTGATGGAAACACTGGAACAAACTGTGTAAGGCTGCAGACAGGATTTATAACAACAATAACCGTAAGCCCTAAGAAAATAGGAAAACTGCTTCCTCCAGGAAAATGGTACCAAGATATTTTTATATTATCATGGTACAACAATATTGCTATCACTATTATCAATAATGAGTGATTAAATTTAAGACTCCTGTAGGTTATCTGGAGGAGAAACAGTTATGATAAACATTAACTTAAGGTATGCTTAAATCCATTTATGATTTTCTGTTCTTAGTTGTATGGAAACTCCATGAGATGTGAAGTCCTAGAGAACAGTAGAAAATTCAGTACATTTTCATATTTGTCATGATGATTGTTTTGTGAGGCTCAAAAATGCTCCATATTGGCTTCTTTTCTCAGCAAAATTTATACAAGCCTAACCATTTGTGTATTCAAATTTGAATGTGAGTTGCTGACTTCAAATTTTGAAACCTTGTGCAATAATATTTTTATAATCATTTCACATGACAGCTGACATCTTAAAGTTGGTATTAGATATTAGATATTGAAAAATATGGAAAAAGCAGAAAGAGGCAGAACAGAAGAGAGGTTAACTTTTTTTTTTTTTTTTTTTTTTTTTAATGCGATAGGAAGGTACAGGACACTTTTGTGATTTCATAATGGCGAAGTTGTGTTACACTTTTGCTCACAAATCAAAGGGCTGGATGCTGCTAAGGCTTCAATATTGAAGCCAGCAAAATGTCAACTTTTCTTTAAAGGTTCAACAATATCCTTCTGTTTCTCATCTCCTATATACTCATAATAGTCATTCAAATCCCTGGGATGTCTAGAATACTGATTCTTGTATAGCATCTAAAATACTGGGTCAACCATGAATAACTGTAACCTAAAAGGAAAGGGAAAAAAAAAAAAAAAAAAAAAAAAGATCTGGGGAGGAAAGAAAAATAGAAAAATCTGTGGTTGGATGAGGATCATGTGGATTTCTTTGGTGTCACAAGAAGACCCCCTACAGAATATCAACATGAGTGTTCACGTTAATAGGAACATCCCAGATTAGCAAAATAGAGGAGTCAAAGATAATGATAGTGTTCAGATATAACACTGACTAAATATTTTTAAAAAATAATTTTAAAAAAATATTTCTGTAGAATGAAAGCTTGACATTGATATCATTGAGTGGACAGAAGGTTAAAAATGAAAATACTGCGGGTACAATCTTTCATTAATCAGACTAAACTCTAACATGCATTAAACCCTAATATCCAGGATTCTTTTCAATTTTCATAGACTTCTGTTGTCTTATGATAGAATTTAAAAGCTTGATAATTTTTCTTACATGAAAAATCGGACTGCAGACCTAAAATTGGGCCAGAAAATGCTTTATTTGATTCATTTCAGGAGTATATCTTGTGTTTAAAAAGTAATACTTCCACCCTTTGTTTAAAGCAAATCCAGGACAGGCTTTGAAAAAGCAAACACTCATCAAATATATTGTTCCAGCTAAATATATTTCCAGTTGTGAGAAATGTTGAGAAAATCCAACAGTTGCCATAATACTAGATGCAAAACAGTAAAGTATATCTGAAATTCAGAAATATAAATGTTCAGGAGAAGAAATATTGCTCCAGGTAGCAAAAAAAAAATAAAAAAAATAAAAAAAAATTCTATCTGATAATGCTTTTAAAGGTTTAGACTTAATTTTAATTATTGAGGGGAAAACAGTGAAAATATTTGAAGAATTTTTGGACAGGACTATTGATATTTCTGTTATCTCAAACTGAAAATTTCACTTGGCAACTGAATCTGACACTGAAACTTCTAATAAAACAATTATTTTCTGAAACAATAATAAAAAAAAAGCTGTTTATATTTCAGATGAAGGTCACTGTGAGTTTATCTTGTTCTGAAAGCAATGCCTTCTGAAATGTTCTGCTGGGTCTCCAAATGAGGGTGTCATCCAGTGACAGAACTGTCATTGAACACCAAATGAATCTTACACTTTATCTTGCTCCCAGAATTAGTCCTGGGCATATGGCTGTGAATGCTTCTGGAAAGGAGAGCTGAGTAACTGCAGAGAAGGAACCCTAAAATAAGCTATCCTTGTTTCTTAAAAGCAAATGTACCAAAACCTGCTGTTTGATTTATGATTTTGACTTAGAGCCAGTTCAAAGTTCTGTCAACAAGCAGATTGACAAAGCTGACTGTATTAGCACAACTGCCAAACTACACTTCTTTGCACAAAGTCGTGGGATTGTTTTTTTTAATAGCAGATCTCACATATTTGCTATTAAAACTCATACATAGTCTGCTAATCAGTAATGATTATAAGGAATGGCTGGATTACTGTTAAGTGACTTCTGCTGAGAAATACATGGCATTAATGTTAGTTGGTTTAAGTATGTATGCTCCCATCTTTGTGTGTGTATTCGTATATAGATACATACGTGTTTTATGTTAATGTACAAAGTAACTGTGTATATTGATCCCTCATTTATGAATAGAATATTGGCTGGAGTGATATATACCTCAGTGTACTGGTTTGCTCATTTAAAGTACAAATAGAGGGTGATTATATCAATGTTACCTACATATTATGCTAGTAGCTATATCTACTAGCTGCTATATGCATACATATCTGTACTGCATATAGCAAAATCTGTGATCTAATAATGATGATTAGGCTGAAAAAGTAAGTAGAAAAGAGATGCTTTACAACCTCTAACTACATCTATGTGATGTCTCCAAGAAAGCAGATCATCTTCATCAGTGCTTTGTAATACGAATTAATTGTTTCCATAGTCAATTATGTAATGTGAGTTATAATAATGTATCATTAATCCTTTTGTGTAATGAAACAATTTATTGTCAAGATTGTTTTTGTTTTGATAGACAAAGGCTACTTCAACGAATGGCAATTAAAATTCAGTATATCTGTTTTGTTGTAGCTTGAAGACAATAGTCTTATCATTTGTCAGTATGTGTGCTGAAAGGGATCATATATCCCTGATAAATGTACAACATGAAAAGCACAGTGTATAGCTTAGAGTACTACTTACAAAATCCTTCAGTAAACATTATTATCCCCTGAAATGATTTCAGTTTTTGTTTATAACGTTTTTGTTATCTTATTACTTACAGAACAGTTAAAGCTAAAAATCCCAGGATCTTAAAAAACAAGCTCATGACCAGATATAGAAAATAAAGAGGTGATAGACTTTATCAATGTTTGATTTTCATTCACAGATTCAAAAATAATTTGCACAGTGGCTTAGTGGCTGAACTATAGCCCAAGTTCATATAAGACAAATTAATTTCATACCTTGCTTAATCCAGTAAAGAGAGCCTTGTCTGACTTTGAAACTAGGTATAGAAACACCAGCAGGGAACATTCATAACAGGAATGAAGATTCGGGGACAGAATATAACTCAGCAGAGTACCTGTTTCATACAATTTGCACTAGCATTATGTGCAGATATGTATGGGTTAATTTTTTCTCTTTTAGATCATGAGAGTTAGCATGCTGAATGTACTTGCTGCCACATAAGCTCTTCTATAGATTCCATACATAAAGTACTCTTTTCATGAGTTAAACACTTTTATGGGTGTGAATGAGCTGGCTGCTTTATCTCTTTGTCATGATTTGTCACTAGGTTTGTACTTATCAAAACGTGTCTCTGATTATCTTCTTGCGTAAAATCCAACAGTTCACTGTAGCTTGAATGCTTGTAGCTTATGTTCTTGCTTTGTAGCCATATTTGTAGAGGTCCAAAAGACTAGCAGATATATAGGGTGCTCATTTGACTTCTTTTCTGATTCCAGTGGCTGCAAGAGAGGCCAAGATGAACATCCACTTCCCCAAGCTGAGCACAGCAGTGGCCCAGGAAGAGTTCCCAACAGAACTTGTATGCTCAGTTGCCTAATAAAGTTAGCCACAGCATATCTTAAGGCACTGAATCCTGGAAAGAGAGAAATATGCCAGGGGACCTGAACTCAGCAAATACTTGTGAATCTATAGTGTCTTCCAGGATTCCATCATTCTCCTCAGACAATGAATTACTGAGAGACAATGTTTCATCCAGATGACCTGATTATCTGAAATCTGATTGCAGCAGCAGCTGTGTATTGCTCTCTCCTTTACATGTTGTTGTTAAAATTGGACTTGAAGGTTTATTTTATTTTCCATGGGATGGGGGAAAAAAAAAAAAAAAGGGTTCCATCCTTTAAGTGAAATTAATCTGAACATTAGTCCTAAAATCTTAACATCAGTCTTGCAAAAATACAGCCAGAAGTGTTGTACAGTCAGCAGTTGTATACCAGTCAGTATTTTGAGGATTTTCTTTTTTCCTTCCCTTTTCTTTCTGTTTTCTTCTTTCTTCTTGGCTCACCTCTAGAATGATCATATTTTCCTTTGTGAAAAGAAACTTCACCAGGGAAGTGTGCCCTTGGAGCTATGGAATGCATGCATGTACATATATGAGACCATGTGGACATGGATATGAGACCATGTGGACATGGATATGAGAACATGTTGTATTTTAAGAATGTGTGTGGAGAAATTAAAAGAAAAATGTGCCTAAAAGCATTCTCTTCCTACATAAATGTCACACTGAATGCAAGTGAAAGAGGGTAAAGGTGAATTAAGACAATAACTATTTCACTGCTACAGTCCCATCACAAACATATACCTATGGCATACATTTTGCTTGCAAACTAAGGATTCTTTGCAAGAGGAAGGGAAAAAAAGACAAAACATACTGTACAAATCCACAAATAGCTTTGCCATATTTACTATAAAGGTAAGTGACATCTTATTTAAATTTTCCTTCTCTCCCTTCTTATTTGTGGGCAAATGAAAATGATTTTGAAATAATTAAGAATTTTAATGTTGCAGTAAAGCATTCAAAAGATCAGAAATTCCAAAATCAGTATTTTCCAGGAACACTTGGGTCTTCTGATGGCTGCCCTTTCTTTAATATGATTTTTAATTGTATGATCACATACTACTTCTGTAGAGTCCATACTTTGTCTGCTTCAGCTTTACTCCCCAAAGGGAAAACCATGTGTTTGCTATTTAAAAAAAAATCTATTTTATCTACCACTGTATCCAAAGAACTGTGAGGGCAACTGATCTCTGCTTTTCCTCTCTCCAGGAATTTAAGTCAGAATATATAGGGTCAATTACAATTCATCCTGAGGGATTAAGCAGCTCTGATGAGGAAACGTCAAAAGTCATATCATTTGGGTGGCCATTAAGGTTTGAACTGCTCTCATAAACTCAACCTAAACCTCATGTCTTTTGAGCTCTTCTGATATAAGCAATGATAACACACACAGCTTTGCTCTGATCTACATCTGCAATGCTGACGCTGCAGAAAATCAGAAGCATAGAATGTGCCCCTCATCTTAAACAGATCAAAGAGTGTGATTTTTTTTCAGATACTGGAAAAATTTCTTTCCTCATCAAGGTGGAAGTGACAGTATAATATGTACATATATATTGTAAGAGATTCTTCTTAACACATAAACTGGGTATTTCAGATTTAGTGAATATATTTAAGAATAAAACAGATAAAAAATGATCTTTTATTTATAAATATTTTAAATAGATTTCAGATGGTGGAAAAAAGTCTCAAGTGGTATAACAGATGCTTCTTCTCCAGCTTTTAAAAGTATATGGTGTTTTAAATAAATTTCCATTCTTTTTGTATTCCCATTATGAATTTCTTTGTAGAACTTGAAAAACTATGTTCTGGATCAAGAACTATGAATTCTTAGACAAAGTTATCCAAGTTCTTCACAGCTCTAGATTTTTACTTTTATTGTTTTATTTGTTTGTTTGTTTGTTTGTTTGTTGTCATTTTAGGAGGAAATGTAGCTGAAATAGGTAGGAGTTAACAAAAAGCTTTCAGCTTTTGCACAGTGTTTCATAGCACCACTTTCTGCCAGATGAAGAAGAGTCTTGAGGTGAAAAGCTGCTTTGGCTGATACAACCCACTAGTATCTCAACTGAAGACTCTGAAAGCGTCAGTACACTGACAAGTCCACAACAAAAGGAAATCCCCTAAAAAAAAAATAATAAAAAAAATCCTCTCTGTTTCCAAAACTGAGCGAATTTGCTGTAAAATTCAGAACAGCATTCCCCTCCTTTTGTATTTGTGGCCCTCTGTACCCAATCTAGACATTTTTCTCTGAAACTAGCAGTATCAAAAGCAACAGTAAATTCTCACTTTGTAACAATTACAAATAAGAGAATGATTGCCGTGCACTAGTCAGTCATGAGAGTCATAGTAGATTTGTGACTCAGTAAGCACTTAAGATATAGCATAAATATGGTTGTGCTAAGAGGAACTGGAGTTTTTTTGCTGTACATGGAACACATACATAGGTTCTGCTATAAATTATAGAAGTACTTGTTCTAATGGAAGTGACATTTTCTTGGGAAAATAATCTGTGAAAAATCTGTCTTGAACAGAGGAACGTTATATCTGCCTTGATACTCTTAGGCACTGTTGATTATAAGATATAAATTATGCGCTACTGAGTAATTAATATTAAAATATGAATGATTATTCTGATAAATTTTAGAAGGTGGTAAAATGCTGTCCTTTGTCCTTTGAAAGGATCTACCTTCTGAGGACAGTGCTCAGTTTTTCAAGGAACTTTTTTTCAGTTCACTTTCATTCTGAATTCTGGCTTCAGTTCTGTGATTACAAGATATTACTTTCAAATGCCCCACAAAGTTTACAGAGATTACACAGACTCATGAATGGACCAAGGAACTAAATTATCTTTTCTTTTCGTGTCTGACATTTACAATTTACTGTCCTGTTGGCACTTGCAATGAGGGCAGAGCAATTCTGTGGCAGCATGTCACTGTGCCCGGGATTATCAAGAATCACAGAATCTTATGAGCTGGAAGGGAACTTTAAAGGTCATCTTTTACAACTCCCTTGCAATGAACAGGGACATCTGTGTCTAGAACAGGTGGCTTAGAGCCCTGTCCTTCTTGACCCTGAACGTCTCCAAGGATGGGGCACCCACCACACCTCTGGGCAATCTGTTCCAGTGCCTCAACACCCTTACTGTAAATAACTTCCTTATATCTAAACTAAATCTATTCTCTTTAATGTTGAAACCACTTCCCCTTGTCCTGACACAACAGATTGTTAGAGTCTGTCCCCTTCCTTAGGTATTGAAAAGGTGTTACCAAATCTTCCTGGGGAGTTCTCTTCTCTAGTCAGAGTAGCCGCTTTATCTTACCGACAGCTAATACAAAAATGAAGATGAATAAAGAGTTACATTTTATTTTATTTCTTTGAAAGAAATAAGTGATTCTTCCACTGTATTTAGTGCACATACACCAAGAACACTGTGTGCAGTTTTGGGCTCCATAGTTCAAAAAAGATGTTAAGATACTTGAAAGTGACCAGGAGGCAACAAAGTTGGTTGAAGGGGCAGGTAGGCGTGTCCCACCAGGAAAGACTGAGTGTGCTTGGTTTGCCCAGTCTGAAGGAGTCTGAGGGTTTGTCACCTTGCAGCTGTCCAGTATGAGGAAAGCTCATGAGCAGGAGAGGAACCAACTTTTTACGCAGTCTGACAGTGATAGGACAAGGTAGAATGTCCTTACACTAAAAATGGGGAGATTTACATTAGATGTTAGGAAGAAATTCCTTACTCTGAAAGGCACTGGCACAGGCTCCCCAAAGAAGCTGTGGGTGCCCCACACCGGAGGCATTCAAGACCATGTTGGAATGCCTTGGACAGCCTGAGCTGATGGGTGGCAATGCTGCTCAAAGAAGTGGGGCTGGAACTTGGTTTTATTTAAGGACCCTTCCAGCCTAATTCATTCTTTGATTCTGTGATATGGTGCAATGCAGGATTTTCATTAATCTTTGAAGGACTGATGAGGGCACACACTTAACAAGACTTTTAATAAACTATTCCCCCAGTATATTTTCAGATTTCCACAGAGCTGACTGGACTATCAGTTAAAGACTAGAGAAATAGCTTAAAACCAGGATAAATTTTAATACGGATGAATACAGTGCTATTTTTTATCTTTTTGTTTGACATTTTGAAAATTCCTGATGATGAAAATCCTTTGAAGTTTCTAGAATGGGAAAAACAACAACAACAACAACACACCAGAAAAACAAACAAACAAAAAAACAGACACAATGAAGAATAAAAGAATCTGTGGACACTGCTGTCTTTATTAATGAAAAATAAAGTAACAATTAAAAAGCAACACAGAAAACATTAAAAATGGAGGTTGGAAATAATAAAAAAAATGTTTTTTGAAAGCTGAGGATATGTATTAAATTACATTATAAGACACGGAAGTCTTCTGAATTTATTTTGAAATAGAGTGCTTTTCTAAAAGCCATTTTCTTATTTGATGACTATTTAATACATGTCTTGATAAATCCTGCCAAAATTTTTGCAGAAAAGAAGTTTTTCTTCTTTACTTGCGTAACATAAAACTTTTGACTCATTTTTGACTAATATTGTTAGTGTCCCCAGGGGTTCAGTGTCCCCTGGATCCAATCCTTTTTAACATCTTCATTCATGATCTGGATTATGGGTTAATTTTCTGATGACACAGAACATGGAGGAGTGATTTACACATTCAAGAGTCATACTGCCATACAGAAGGACTTCAGTATGATGGGAAAATGGGCTGGCAGGAACTTCATGATGTTCAGGAAAGGGAAGTGCTAAGTCACGAACATGGGGAGGAACTGAACTAAATAGCCACAAAAAAGATGCTTGAGGTCAGCTGTGTGCCAAACATGTTTGTAGTGGGGCTCTGGGGCTCCTGATGGATGCCACATGAACCATAAACCAGAAATGTGCTCTTGCTACCAGAGAAGAACACCAGTCCAGGCTGCATGAAGAGTAATTTTGCTATCATGTCAAGGCATGTGACCATTCCCTTCTGATTAGCACTGATGAGGACATACCTGACATAATGTGTCCAGGTGTAGGCTCTCCAGTTTGAAAGAGACATGAACACACTGGAAAGAGTTCAGCAGAATGCCACCAAGATGATGAACGGATTGGAGCACATCTCCTGCGAAGACAGGTGGACAGAAGTGGGACTGTTCAACTTGGAAAAGAGGAAGCTCAGGGGGGATCTCATCAATGTTTATAAATATTTGAAGGAAGGGTGCAAAGAGGATGGGGCCAGGCTCTTTTCAGTGGTGTTCATGCCAGGAAAAGAGGAAATGGGCACAAACTAAAAAAAAAATGAGATTCTATTTAAATATCAGGAAACAATTCTATACGGTGTGAGTTATGGAGCACTGGCTCAAATTGTCCAGGGATGTTTTAAAGTCTTTATCCTCTGAGATGCCTTCTTGACATGGTCTCAGGCAACTGGTGGTCATGCTTAGCATGAGCTGAACCAGATGACCTCCTGTGGTCCCTTCCAGCCTCAACTATTCTGTGTCTGTAATTCTGTGAATCTGTGTTTCTGTAAAATTTCTCTTTTATTCTTCCTTTTATCAGTGCTTTTCTGAAAGGTGCTATTTAACTTTTGAACAATACGTCTGTTCCTTTCAGATTCACAAAACATTTGTCACATTAAATGGTTATTTACTTATTCTATATATTAAAACTGTTTCTTTGAGCCTTTGAAAAGGCAGCAAAAACAGACAAAATTGCTACTTGTTTATAAAATAAGAACAATAATTGCACACACATCTCAAATGGGAGCAACACAAACAAGTTTAACTTCAGGGTAATCAAGATTAGAAATATCAACTATTTGAAAACTTTGTTCTTATGCTGTCCTTTTTCTGATTTCTGTATTTTAAAGAATGCCAATGTGAAATAGAAGGCAGTAGGAAAATGTATTATGGCATTCTGAGCCATAGTCCTGGGCACTCTTGAAAGTAGTAGTTCTGAGAGATGTACTTTTTTCTAAATCTTTAAAGAACAGGTGTGGAAGGGTGTCCCACAAGACAGCATTCATTGTCAAACATGTTTTCTCTCTCTGTATTAAATACTGTGGAGATAAAGATGATGTGGTCTGTCACAAGTTCTTGTCATACATTTACTGATTCTTCAAAATTCATTTTTCATTTTCAATCATATTGTAATTGAGCGTGTAGAGATGCATTAATGTATCTTTTCCTTATACCTGTTTTCAAATGACAAGGTTGTCATTTGACTGCACACTTACTCAGGATTCACCGTAATTAAAAGAAGCTTAGGAAAAGTATGATTAAGGCTGGGGACTTCTGGGAACTGCTTTCTGAAAGCTGTGCTTTAAGAAAAGACCTCATGTTTTATATTCAATTTCTGCAGAAAATGTCTCTATAACTTCATCAGTACTGCACAAACTGCTACTGGATGTGTTTTACTTAAGAGTTTCTTGCTTTGCATGTCATGCAGTAGCGTTTCTATTATTGCAACCACAAATATATTTTTCTCCTGCAATGCACATTAAATATATGCAAAATGAATACTCACAAGCTGCTAGGGTGATAGTAACCACTTTATTGTTTATAGCTTTTCTCTTACCCCTGTGATAGTATTAATAGACACTGTCATAATATATGTGCATGTAATTTACCATGTAGCGCATATTTTATAGTTCAATTCAAAACTTGCACATCACTTTATAGTTTTGCTTACATTAACATGCTCAACAGGATCAAATTCATTAGACATGTCAATTAGATGTTTCTTATATACTATTTGTTTTATTCCATTCATTTTATATAAATAATATCTGTGAATGAATGATTATAATGGAGGAAATTCATTTCAGTGCAGAGATTGAAGGCACATTTACCTTCTCTGAAAGGAGATGAAAAGATCATGACTGTTTTGTTCATTTCATTTTTACCTTCTGTATATTTTTATCTTCTGATAAAGAAAATGCCTTAAAAAGAGCTACATATGCAGTGCTTCCTCAGCAGAATGAAATATTTGCTTACTGAAATTATTTTAGTTTTGCCTACAGATTGTTGAGCCAGTTTTCATTTCAGATTACTTCAATTTCTTGAATAACATTGATACAGGTCCTTCATTTCACCTTTCTCAGTCAAGAAGTTCAATAGAATATTGTGAGCTCTTTTATCTCTAGATATCTGGAAGAGAAATAATACAGCATTTTTTACCTACAGCCAAGAAGTTTCATCTAATGAAAAAGATCTCCAATTTGCATAGCCATTACCTTGGATTCCTACTGGGATATCCATGAAGATATACGCAGATTTTGAAGGCATCCCTCCCTTACAAATGTGCAAAACTTCTATCCTACCAGGGTATGATAGATTCAAGGAAGGCTCTGAAGGTAATTTTTTTGGCCCACAGTGTCAGAGGCAGGTATTGGTGGCATGGTATGGCAGTAGAGGTAGAACCTTCCCACCAATACTCCATCACATTTTGTTCTCATGTGACAGATGGCAGCAGAGGGGCAGTTTGACCAAACGGTGCTTCACATGGAAGTACACATGAATCAAAGATGTGTCACTGAATTTCTCTATGTGCAAAAAATCAGATCCATTGACATTCTTCGATGCTTGCTGAATCTTTCTGGACACCGAGCAGTGGATGTGAGCACAGTGAGGCGATGGGTGGTGCAGTGCCTACACTGACATGAAAGATAGCAATGTGAAAGGCAAGCCACGTTCCAGACAGCCATGCAGATTTTAATGAGTGCAGCATGTAGGCTTTTGCTCATTACTGGACAAAATGCACAGCTTATGGTGATGACTGTGTTGAAAAAGTGTTTTCTAGCTGAGAATTTGCTCTACCAAATAGTATTATTGTGCTCTTTTTATCTGTTGTAGTTTCTGTGCAAATAAACTGGAGGCAATATTTCTGGAGCAACTTACATAGATGAAGACAGATATGGGAAGAAAATAATCTCGGTATAATGTATCTTATCCAGAAGAATCTGGTTGGCTTTCTCAGAATGTCCCTAGGGCTAATTAACTGACAGAACAATGTTTATCAGGCAAAGGATATGAAGTGTTATGTGTTATTTTCTCAGAAGAAAACTATCATTAAGATTGTGAAAGGTTTCATTTTGACAGAAACAAGACAAACTTTTATAGGCAATATAAACACAATCAAAAACAAACAAACAAATTGATCCCCCCCAAAAAAACATTGCTCTACTATATACACTGAACTTTGCCTAGAACATTCCTCCTGTTTTGGTGTTCACTGAATAGACACAAATACGTTTTTTTACTTATTACATCTCCCCATATTTTCAGTGGTCTCTGTGATAGAACTGAGTTTCTCTCCATGCACTGCTTCACTTATTCTAAGCTACAATACCTTAGAAGTGTTTTCCTCTTCTCATTATAAAGGACATTCTACCATTTCTAACTAACTGTGCTGCTTTGCAGATGATGTATTTATCAGTGTTAATAGTATTCACTCACAGAACAGGATGACATTATTGTGCTCTGAGGTTTTCTGACAGTGTATCAAAATCACTGATATTTTACAGAGTGGGATATTCTCCAACATGAGTGAAAGATGACTGATTCTAACCAAATACAAGCAAAACCTGAAATTAAGTTATGATTCTCCCTGTGATCATTTCAAAAAACAGTGTTTCTTTATGTATGTGTTTTTTGTCTCCCCTTACATTCTGTTCCTTATTCATTTGTAGCAGACTAGATAATCAGCTGGTAAATGATCACTTCAATGTCTTTCTAGTTTGTCACAATATGCCTGGGTAACTGTTATAAAACTGTCAGTTGCATTTCTTTTTTCTTTAATGTGTGCTGTCTGCAGACAGAGAATATATTTCCTTTTGCAATTTCCTTTTGCAATTATTAACAATATTTTTATGTCAGGGTTTGAGAGACTGACAAGAAAATCCCAGATGTCATGAACTACATTATGGTTGAAATGTATATAGAGAAGCAGCTATGTTTTCTGGGGCTTCTAGTGTGCTTTAGTCTAGCTGGAGTCTATAAAACCGGTCAGCTACAAAATACTTCACCAGAAAATAATTGAGCGTCTTCCCTTTGTGGAACTGTGTAAGATGGCTGTGAGAGTAAGACAGGACATTTTTGCACAGTCAATAGCCATTATTATTTCTCCTTCCCTCACAAACACCATTTTAAAAATCAGCAATGCAGACATATCTGACATCAAGATTTCATCGGGCAGCAAACTTGGAGCTTGTTGCAGTCACTGGAACGCTTCCTGCTGACCCCGGTGGTGCTCAGAATATGGGACCACTGAATTCAATAGAGCCTTTGGCTCTACTGAACTTCAACCTGACTTACTCGCACAACAGATTTTTCACCTGGGAGGTGTGTCTCTTGTTGAAAACTTAGATCTTCACATGAAAACTTACAGTTTCAAGAACAAAGGTAGAAGTTAGGTGTTTATTGAAGTACTTTCAACAGCTTTTTGCAACAGAACTTTAAATGGTGTTCCACCCTTCTTACAAGCATTGCTAAACATTCCACTGCAACAGTTAATCATAAATTCACTCTTGTATAATATGATGCATTTGTGTTAATATATCAGGATGTTTGAAGAACTACACAGACTTCTCACTAGTAAGACATCATCTTCATCTTCCTAATGGATGTCATGTAATGACTACTTGAATGATAGGTGAGGATTAATTTCTATGTGAAAATGTACTTGCAAAAGGTTATCAAAGGTGTGTTTTATTAGACAGCCATTTGATGAACTTATCACCCCCAGGCATCAACAATAAAAGGCAGCTTTCTGTTGCATGTTTAAAGTAGCTTGAGTAAAAAACTGCTGAGGAAAGATTCCTTCCTTTCTCTCCCTTCTCTTTTCCAGCAGATTTTGAAGCCGAATCATTCACTAAATTCATGCAGTGATTTGTGTGACTAAAGAGTGATTGAAGACCTTGGTTTTGTGGTGAAATGTGATTTTTTTCCCCCCCCTGCCTTTTAGTATAGATGAATGTTCACTGAAGAATGCTTCATTCAGGAGTTCTCCACTGCTAATCACCTGATTATGCAGCCATGGAATGGAAAGTCTGACATAGGACTTCAGGAAAGGAAAACATGCTCTAAATTTCAAATAACAAGTTATTGAAGTCAGAAGCTCATCAGCAATTCCTTAGCTTGGCTACCATTCAGTGTTTACTGTTTGTTTAATAATTTGACAGATATTGACAACGAATTAACAACGCTGTTTACAGAACTGTGAGGAGAGGGGGCTGTTTTGCTGTGGTTACCAGAGACAAACTATTCATGCAAGAATTGGGGTCTGTTTGGTAGACATTCCTGCATCTGTTAAAGCACCAGACTCTGACCATGACTGCTTCAGAAATCGCTACCACTGTGAACTTAAACTGGAGTTACATGCTAAGAGACGAATATATGTGGAAATTTAATTTGCAGAAATGAATAAACCTTGAGCTTATTAATAAATTATTGTAACTGCTTCTATTTAAAAGAGAGTAAAATCCAGAGAACAGAATAATACAATTTGAAAACAGGAAGAGTTCACAGATTTAACACAACTGAGCAGTTGGAATTACCAAAATATTGTTTTTCATTCCTGTTCTTTTCTATACACATGCCAGAACAGTTCAGCTGCACAGGAGGCAGAAATCCAGAGTTCAAAAGAAGCGACCGTTCCTCACCAGAACTTTTCATTTGCTTGTTTGTTATTATGCCTGTCTAGTTTTTGCTTTCAAATAGTTTTAGGAAGTGAAAGGCAAAGACTAAATGAGCTGCCTGTCTAAATCAGAAAAAAAAGGTAACTACTATAGGATCTTCTTCATATGGTGGAATTTTAACTTCAAAAAATTCAGGATATTACCTGTAAGATATAGAAATGACCTATGGATATCAATGTTTCTGAGACAGTCAAATATCTGTCAGTTAAATTAAGACAGAAATAGTTTCAGTACAATTTATCTGGCCTCAAATTTTATGCAAATATGTTCTATTTATTTTTTTATTTACTATATTAGCATAAAAGAAAAAACAAGTTGTCTATGAGATCAACATTAAACACTTATTTTGAAAATTTCCAGCTGTTTTATTTCTTATTTCAAATATTAATCTAATCTGAATTTAATTCCTTTTACTTCCATATTAAAATTTTTTACTTTTATAAAGTTTATTTTACCCATTTTCATACATTTGAAGTGATACACTTAGATATTTTCAACACATAGTCCAGTGTTGTTTTATATAATAAATAAAGTGGTCTTTAAAAAAAATTAATTTAAAAAAAAAAATCAACCTTAAATCTTAAAAGATTTTTAGGATATTCCCATCTGATAGCAGAACTGTCTTTTTCTAAACTTTATCCTCAGTTTTCAGCATGAAAGAGGATTTCAAGATGTCCATAGTATACTTGAGAAAAAGGAAGTAAAGACTGTTATTTAATGGTACCTGTCCAAATGTAGCACAAAATGCATTTGATGAGAACAAAGTGTCTTCAAATTTTCTGAGGAGTGGTAGATGGCAAATTGCAAAACTGCAAGCTATATTTCCTGGGATGTAAAAATAATTTTACAATTCTTTGTTCTGTTACAATCCTAGAATGAGTACCTGAGATACCAACAGATGAACTAAACTCAAATTTGTGTAATGTGGCATTTTCAGATGAGTGTACTGAATAATTTTATTTCAGTACATCAGTATAATTACCATACCTTGAAAACAAAAATTAAGCACTGTGCTATCATAAAGGTTGCTTTGAATGGAAGTGACATGATGTATGTAACTGAGCAACCTCATAAGAATATTAAACACAGTGAAAGTGATAACATGCCATTAAATCAATCTCGAAGTCCGCTGTGCAAGATTCTACTTTATTTAATTATGTTCTCCTATTTTATGTTTCACATCTGAGACCCTATAATCTTATCTTCATCAAGCTAGTTTTCTCATTCTGACGTAGCAATCAAGGACTCTGGATGTTTGGCTTTAGACATCATCTCAGGGGAGTGCAGCAGTGCCTGTGAAAAACCTTATCTGGAAATGACAGAGCATTTAGTTTTCCTCTCTCCAATCTAATCTCAGAATTTTGCTTTTAATGGCTGTCTTTGAACACTAGAGAACTGGCTGTCACTAAGCTCTGTTATGTCAAGGAAAAGTAATAATGAGGAAGTATTTTATTGAAATCAGGCTAGCAAATATCAATTACACCACTTATTGTTCTGAAACAGACACTGACTATATCCCTTTCTTTCAAAGATTTGAAATGAATATAAATAAATAACTATAATCTACTGTCAATCTGTTCTCAAGAAGCTGGCAACTGTTTATTTATTCTGCCACAGGGGAGTAAGTACACAATGACCTAGTAATGTGACATGGTGTGACTCCAAGCAGATGAGATAAAATCATCTGCAGGGCAAACTCACACATGGGGCTATTTGGAAGGTTCTTACTGCCTACTGGTATCTGTGCCAGCAACCATAGAAGAGATAGTGTTAATAGTGCAAAATTTAAAAATGAAAAAGTAAAAATTGTCTCTGCTTCTTATGAAAATATTTTTACACTACAGTACAGAGTAAAATCTGGATAAAACAGAAAATGTCACAATCATAACTGTGATGGAGCACATGGACAAAAATTTAGTAAATACATTCTGTATTCTTTATATATTGATCAGTTCTGTGGCAAGAAAGAGTGAATAAAGATCTAGTGAAGGGCATCTAAATCACCTGTGAAAATAGCTAGTATGAGTAACTTATCAGATGAAAATAAAGTATATTACTGGAAGAAAATAGAAGAAAGACAATACACCCTTACTCTTTACTTGCAAACCATTAATTTTTAGCATCGTTGAACAGGTCTTTACAGAAAGGAGGGAGACATTAGGTGGTATTTGACCAAAAATAATTCTTATTACTGTCTTTGGGTTCCCTTTTTCATTTATCTATAATGAGCAAGAGATGTTACAGATGGCTTATAAAATCAGTATTTCAGTATACTGAAATCTTTGAAAAATTAAACAAGAGGTTTAGATGCTGACATTGGGATAATCTATTCCACAGGCATAGCTTAGCAATGGTATTTCTAGTTTGTATAACTGTAGAGAAGAAAAAATTCCACAGTAGTCAATGACTATTTGGTGTAAATTCCTAATTTGCACTTTATTTCATTATTTTATTGGTCAGAAACTACATAAAAATGCACAGAACTTGAATCACAAGAGGAATTCCAAGGAAGGAGTTCAGTATTCAGATATTCAGAAAACACCTGTTTGACTTCAGGAGCCCTTTGTACCTATGCATTCCTATGTAGCCAGCCATGACTCAGACCAGTGATGAAAATCCTGACAGATGCTCTGTAGCTACCTGAATCAGGCAGTTCAAGAGAATAGGTAGAGCAGATAGTTTCCACCACATTACTTACGTGATGTGAAAGAGTTGCATTCAGTATGTGCAGTGATCAGAAAATAAAAGCCTCTCTCTAGCAGAGGAAGGTAATGCTCTAAGAAGGCAGGAGATAAAAGTGTTGCTCTCTCCTTTGTGTTCTAAAATGAGAAACAAAGGAAAATAAAATATTCTAAAGAGAGATTTTAGCACTGTCCTTCTGTTGATACTAAGTACCTCGCATGATATATTTAAATTCAACCTTAGTGAGAGACAGAAAGAAGTCAAGATGTATTAGGTCATTCACCTGTATTAAAATTAGACTGGGATTTCAGTCTCTGATCACATAGATATTTAAGTGTTTTAAGTTAAATTATCAACATTTTTAGAAAATTTGTTCTTAAACAGCAATGTCTTACTCTCTACTGATTATCTTCAAAAGTTAAACCTTTTTTTTTTTTTCCTGTTGCCCTGTTGGCATTAAGATGTATCATAAAAATTGCAAGACTTTAAGTAGATGTGAGTTTAAAAGCCTCAGGGCAAAACACATCCTGTTCATCTAGTCCAGGCATATCCAACCTGTGGCCTGCAGGTCTTGCGTGGCCCAGCACATCTTGCACTGCAGCTGCCCCCTGTCATGGTACCAGCTCTACCTCTGCCCAGAGGCCTGACTTGGCCTCTCAGCACCAATAGGGCCCCATCCGAGCTGAAAGCAGGGCATGGAGCACACTGCAGTGCCAGCTCGGTTGCCAGTTATGGCAAATAAGTTTAAGGACTTTGATACATTGCTAACTGCAGCCCTGTGAGCAGTAAAAAACACACAGGTATGTTTTCTGTTTTGATAAATGAATTTGAGAATAGATTTTAAAAATTCTGAAAAGACATGAATTTTTTTATTTGCAACTCCATTTTCAGTTGTCATAAATACACCACCTGTGAATTTTCCAATGAAATGTATAGAGTTGTAATAAAAAAATCTGATTGTGTCTCTTTGCCAGACTTCCATAAGCTCTCTCTTACCAGAGAGAAATACTCCTCATTTCACAATCATGCCTTATTCCTGTCATTACTTATTGTCAGTATCTATATTTATGAACACATTTTCAAGGATGAAGCACAGGAAGAGTAAAATTTCATCATAAATCTCTGATGAGCACCTTGAGATCTCACTAAGAATTACAGCCCCTGCCATTGAACCAGGGATTCATGCCTTAGTTTCACAAAGTCAAATGTCCCACTGCTTTTATGTATTTGTTGTGCCCTTTTGTATATGTTTTAATAACAACAGTAAAACAGAATTACAATAAATTTTGTTACTCTACATACATTTATTTGTATGTTAAGTATGTTTGTATGTAATACATACATACATTTAATTGTATATCATAATATTATTATTAAAGAAGGATGCTCCAAAAGTAATGTCTCCTATTTTATTATGTAGGTTCATAAAATCAGAGGCAGATGTTGGTGGTGTGGCAGCAGAGGCTGCACCTTCCCACCAATATTCTGTTGCGTGTTGTTGCCAAGTGAAAGGTGGCAGGAAAGGGGCAGTCTGACAAAATGGCATCCGAAGTGGAAGTGCATATGAAGGAAAGGTGTGGCATCAATTGATATTCATCAGTGCTTGCTGAACTCCACCAAGCAGTGGATGTGAGCATAGTGAGTTAGTGTGTGTTGTGTTTCAGCAGTGACAACAGTGTCAGTGGGTCACTTCTGCTCATGCAGATTTTTACAAGCGTGACATGAAGGATCTTGCTCATCACTTGCCATATTTCATTACTAATGGTGGGAACTATACTAAAAAATATTGTTTTGTATTTGAGAATTTGCACAAATAGTGTTATTGTGCTGTTTGTTGTCGTTTCATTGGAAATATACTGGAGGCATTGCTTTTGGTGCAACCTACGTATATGCAGCCCAAGACAACTCTTCACTCAGTGCAACATAGGCAAACCAAAAGGTTGGATAACAGAAATGTGAATACATGTCTCCTCACAGAGAGCACAGGGGATTGAAACTAAACAATGATCTAGGAAAATTCTATGGTCACTAGCCATCAGAACAAGCTACCACAATCTTATAAATTGCTTATTTTTTTAATTGAAAAATTGCCTCTTTTTTTTTCCCCTTTCAAATATTGCTATTTGTTAGATTTTTTTTTCTTTGAAGCATCAGCATTTCCCAAACAGTCACTGAAAATAATTTTTACAGTTTAGAAATTATATAAACCTATTAAGTGTATTTGAGAAGGATCTTTGGAATATTTAAGTATTGTTTTATTGTGCTGATATTAATAAAATAGTAGAAATCCTGAAAGTGACTCCAGAACAAGTAGGAAATAATCTAATTTATATTTTAAAATAGTGTAACTTACTTCTTTCACTGAAAATATCATTGTTAATGAAATATAGATTAATAGTACTAAAAGAGATTTTTATTCTGTGAACAAGTTGGAATTTAATAATAATTTATGATGCAGTTGCTGGAGCAATGAAAATAAATAGTCCTCAATGTCATAAAATGTTGATGCAAATAATACACTCATATGAAGGAATGGAATGAAATTAAATATAAGCAGTCAAGATGTTGACAAATTAAAAACTTTACTGCACTCATTTTCAATCAAATTAAACTTTTTAACACAATCACATAGATCTTGTCATAACAGAAGTGCTGCAGTGGCTTTGAAAAGTAAAATCCAGCGAGCACCCTGTTGAAGGAAACTATCAATATAGCATAGCCTATGCAAAAAAATATTCTCTTCTCACGTTATGTATAACAATTTTGTTAGGGAAACTGTATTCAAATTGTAGCCGCTTTTCTTTTTTTCCTTCTGGCATGGTGAAATATACAATTCTGAAGCACCTCTGTTTATACCTTTTTCAGATTTCTTCAAATAAACAAAAAAATATTTGCCTCTCTGACTCATGCAAAAGTCAATCATCGGTGAGTCATCCAGAAATGACAGAAATTGAAGGACATCAGTGGCTTAGTACTGATAAAGTTTGTTCTTGAAGGCAGTATATAAGTCAAATTTGTCTTTGTGCAATAGCTACAATGAGATGATACTCCCAGGCCAGTTAATTCCACTTAGAATTTGTTCATTGGCTGTATATATGGTGTACATGGCGTGATAGATTTTTGCTGGGATGGAGTTACTTTTCTTTATAGTGGTTGGCATAATGCTGTGTTTAAGATTAAGGAGAAAAATGGTGTTAACAGCACAACAATATTTTAGATGAAGTTGGACAGTGCTTATATTAAGTCAAGAACTTTTCAGCTTCTCATGCTGCCTGTGCTGCTAGTTCATCAGAGTCTAGGAAGGGACATACCCGGGTCTGCTGACCCAAAATAACCAAAGGAATGTTCCATGGCATATGGCATCTTGCCAAAAGACAAAACTGGGGGAACTTGTTGGGGTAGCCCCCTGAGTGTTTGTTGATAGGTGGTGATCCGTTGCACTGTACATAACTCGTGCATGTTGTTATTATTATTATTTCCTCTTCCTTTTCTGTTCTATGATTCTATATATATCTCAGTCCATGAGTTTTATCTTTTTCTGATTCTTTCCTCCGTCCCCTGGGTGTGTGCATGTGAGAGGGAGTTGTGTTGTGCTGAGCTGCCTGCCAGGTTAAACCACAACAATAAGTCAAAAGGTCAGTGCAGCATAGGGCAGAGAGAAGTAAACAATTTGTGGAACTGAAACCCAGACACGATCTCTGTTAAGAGCATGTAGAAAAAAAAAGACATTGTCAATGCCAGCTTTGTCCAAGCAAAATGATCTGTTTTGTGCTTAAATTTACACTGCACAAAGTAGAAAATTATAAATTTATTCCTCATGTTCTTTTTACTCCATCATCATTTTCTTCATAGTCTATTTTTCTATTCAGATTCTTCTTGAGCAGATCCTTGAATGAAAATAGGAAATTATTAAAAATATTTTTGAATATCCTTTTATTTAAAAAAGTATATGAAAATGAGATGATCACAGGAAGTTTGGCTTTTCTACTTGGATTACAAATATAGTCAGTGCACAAAACATTTATTACCAATAGCAGAATAATACTTGAGCAACTGTAGTTAGTAAGTAACTATAAATTGGGAATATGCAATATTAAAGTCCAGTCCCACAGCCACACACTTACTTACTTCTGCCCTTCTGTTTTTTCATACAGACTTCTCTTTTTTCTCTTCCTTGCTCTTTCTTTTCATGAATCTCTTTCTCAAACCTCAAAAATGAAGGTTTAGCCCTCATTTTTGCATTGTCCTATCACTTCTCTTACATGCTTGCAGTTGTATGTAATATTGAGTATAAATGGAATTTAGTCTTATTGCTTACCAGCTTCTACCACAATTCCTAGACACAGTTCTGTGGCAAGTTAGTTACTGCAATATGTGTGGGAGGTCTATGAAGAAATGAAGCAGGCTCAGCAGATGCAACATTGAAAGTGTTTGGACTCCATAAAGGAATCCATTTCCATGAAGAGAACGAGATTCTCTCAAAGTTATGTATTTATGAGTTAATCTGTTCACTACCTTGAGGAAATTTCTAGAGGTTTATTTGTCTTATCTCAATGGCATTTCTTGCCCACCACATTAATTGATATGTGACTTCTCCAACAGATTAAATCTTTTCAGTGCAAAGACAACAGCTTTTCTCAATGAAGCGTCAGAATGTTCCAGCAAGAATGAAAACATGTTTCTTCTAATATCTTTACTGGATGTAGGTGAAAGATTTTATTTTAAATACTGTGACAATCCAGCAAAAACAACAGCTACAAAAAAAAATCCAGCTAAATAATAGCACTAAGAAATCTAAGTAAAGTTGTCTAAAGGAGAGCATCTGGTATTTCTGAATAATAATGTACCTTGTGAGTGTACACAATCTGAAAACTGAGCATATTCAAATTTGCTTGGTATAAAAGTTAAATCTCTTTTTTGACTCCCCCATCAGCAGCTTTTCTTTTTGTTTCAGAGTAAATAAAGGTTCCTTTTAGAGGCTCCCTCTGGGGCAGAAAATGATAACCAATCAAATTACTGGATAAAACTAGTACAGAGTACATCTTCTGCAGCTTTATAAGATTGTGGATCTACGTGGCCTTTTTTCAAAACATCACTAAATAAATGCTTCCACTATTCTCAGCTGCTTCTTATCATCATTGCAGAGACGATAATATTGTTAGCTTCTCTGACTGCTTGTAGCGGTCTTTTCTACTCTAGCACAAATATGCTGTCTTGATAAACTCCTAGGCCTTCTTCAATTCTTTGAAAACTAGAAAGCCGCAGTCTTTTCCACTGTTGTTATGAAACAGATACATAAAGTAATGCTGCTACATAAGCTGTTGAAGATTAAATCTGAACAAGATATTATTTTTGCCTATACCTCACTTTCCAGTTAAAAAGCACTTGGACACTTACATGCATCATAGATGCAGACACATATGCTTATACACTTGTATATTTGCATGGATTTTTTTATTTTTATTTTTATTTTTTTTTTTAACTTAAAAATTCTTTTTCGTCCGGTCTTTTTGGCTAAGT